>JAHLJT010002406.1:144354578-144438969 GCA_031308135.1 Acheta domesticus | reverse complement strand
GTCGCTCCTATTTATCCGATTTGCATGTTTGACACGGCGTTGGATTCTGGAAGCGTGTCGCCATCGCGCTATAAGCCCACATTTTTGAAATTGTTTCCCGGAAGTACGAGAAAAATTTTAAAAATCGAGTTTCTGCTAGTTTTTTTGGAAAAAGGGCTTCGTAGCGTAAATTCTATTATAAACAGGAGTCAAATGCCGTTTACCAGATCGAAAATCGGACCATTTGTTCAGACGTTTATCTGTAAAGTAAATTCCTGCTGATGGTGCTGCGATCTATTGAATTTTCCTACAAGTTTTTTTCGGTACATTTAGCCTTAACAAACATTCCATGTCTCCATATATGATAGTTAATGTTCCTTTCACACGATGTGCAATTTTGCCACGTGCTGAACCTGTATCACGGCCTCATTGCTGTATAAACTGTGTCATGTGCCATTATCTACATACTGTGTTAATCCAATGACCTGTGTAACTGTTCCACTTCTAGTTCACATTGAATACGCATGTAAACACATGCATAACGCAGTGATAATTAATATGTAACTGAACTCGCATGCAACATTACAATTCAATTCACTGTGCAACGTTTTCTTTTCTGCTCCTTGCTGTGTCATCGTAACAATAGGGTTGCTGTACTGGATTTGGGGGAAACGTCGAAACGTCTAAATAAGATCATATGATAATTCTAAATATATTTTGTCTAATAAACTACGAGGATATTCCGAATGGTTGACCCGCAATAAGCACTCAAAACTTGGTTTGATAATTGATTTCTAGGCAAAAATTTGCATTATAAAAGCATAGAAACACTCCAGAAACATCTAAATTGTTTATTATTTACAAAAGAAATGAATATATTTTTTTCAGAAAGAAAACTTAAACGAGAAATAAAAAACACCCAATTTACCCAACTCGACGTCTTTTTTATTTCTGGCTTAATTTTTCGGTCTGAATAAAAGTACTAATTTCTTTTGTAAACAATAAACAATTTACATGTTTCTGGAGTGTTTCTATGCTTTTATAATGCAAATTTTTTCCTAGAAATCATTTTTCAAACCAACTTTTGAGTGCTCGTTGCGGCTCAACCATTCGGAATATCCACGTAGTTCATTACATAAAATATGCTTAGAATTTTCATAAGAGCTTATTTTCGAAGTTTCGACGTTTCCTCCTCGGACATCCTGTACTTGTATTCACTTTCACAATATTCAGCAGTAACAATGTACAATTCAGATGGATTTCACGGAAAAATAGGACGGGAATACAGTTTCAGTAATCCAAGCTTTCTTGTTTGAATCCAAAAACATGCAGAACTCGCATAGTGCACGTGGATTCTTGAAGCGGTAAAACAGTAGTTGAATTTCATGATCTGCTGATGCATTTTGTCCTGTCACCAAATGAGACAATCATTGGACGGGACTTTCAAAGCAGAAATCTTTTCTTCTAGAAACAAATATTATAATGAGCATTTGTAATTCTAAGAGCGTTTTTTTTAGATTGAACATTTACTTCGGTTCTATATATTCTTTCTTCGCGAACAAATAAATGATTGTTGCTAAATAGAAATCTCCCACGTTTCTTACGATTTTAAATACTTCGTAAAATCGTACTTACGGGAAAACATGCAGTGAGATAGTAATATATCGATAATATATACTCCAAATATACAAGACAGGCAGTGACATCTAGTAACGAAGTATACCATTTCATGTAGAAAGTTTTTTAGTAATGATGATACCTACGAGATACCGCTAGCGCGGTTCGTTTTATTTTGAATTTCCCCCACGTGACGGCGCTGAGAGTCTTCTTGTTACGAACTGCTAGTTCCACGTCCGTCCGCTGTTGGCCACGGCGCTGTTCCTCCTTAGGCGACGTAAGCGACGCGCGATGAGGCGGAAATCACCGTAATTTACGAGTAATTTTGGATGATTGCCTTATGCCTTTGTCTACAATTCTTAGACACTTTTTCTGCTCCGCCAACTACCCCCGATTTGTCGCGTTGCTCTGCAATTCCGAGAAGTCAGCGCTGTGGAGTGTGAGGTTGGGTGGAAGAATCTGGCGTATGCAGAGGACATTACTAGCAGCTCCGCGGGAAATTCAAAATAAATACTCCCTTAAGTCCGTTTAAATAAAGAAGATGATTGACAGTCGAGAGTGGAGAGGAGTGGCATTGACAGGTCGCGTTCCACTGAGCACGGCATTTTACACTTAATTTCGGCTTAAAATTAAAATTTTTAATAAATATAATTCTCGGCATATGTACGCTTAAGAGCGCCAGGTCTCATTTTCGTTGAAAACCCTGATTTTTCGAAAATCAAAATGCTCCCTTGTTCGGCGTCTTCCTACAACTATAATTATGAAGAACAATGTTTTTTCCTTAATAAAAATAGGTGATCACAAATAAACAGATCTTCAAATAAGGTCATGCTCAATTGTTGTAAAATCTAAGTATTTTTTCTTAATTTTGCGGAGAAACAGGCAATCCTTAAATATTAAACATTTATTTTTTCAATAACACCTCCAAATTTTTTCTTAAATAATTTTTTTTTAAATTTTCCCTTCCGAACTTGTATTTTTGTTAATTTTGAATACACGAGCACCGTTTATTTGATTTGTGTCTTCTGGAATTACGCCTTTCTCACATCTTAAATATCCTACGTCCTTCAGATAAAATCAGATCTTCCTAGAGTATCGGGTAATGTCTTCCCCATTAGTGTACGATTTTTAAAAAGCTTCTCAATGCCTCTGCTTCTCAATACCCATCTTCACGATGGAATGTGCCACGGCATTTCGCGTCTTCTCTGGTCGTGTAGATGTCGCATGATCAATCAGTGTGTGAGTTCGGGATCATGTGACATTTAGCGGTACGATCGGGAAAGACGTGAAATGCCGTGATATATTCCATCGTGAAGATGGGCCTTAAGAGGCAGCTTTATAAAAATCGGACAATAGGCACCTGGTGGTTTACGTGCGGACGCATAATCTAAATATTTTAAAATATAAATATAAATGTTATGTCATGTTATAAACGTTATAAACAAATTCGTTGTACGTTTCACATATCCGCTCTCAGGTATGCCTATGTTTTTATTTGACAGCACTGGATTCTTGACAGAAAACAACTATATTTAAATTCTTTTTTATCAAGTACCTAAAAATAATTTTGATGATACATTCTTTCTTATAAATGGATTTCTTGTATATCATGGCTGAACTAAGCATTGCACATTTGGTTATATTTATGCAATCATAATTTCATACATTCAAAAACATTATAAGAATAATGTTTCTGTTGTATTTGACGGATATTTTGTTAGTTTTCTTCTGAATACTTAAATTACTGAACGTCAGAGGCGATTGGTAAAGCGAATGTTCTAAGACAAAATTAAAACAACAGAGTGGTTATTTACGAGGCAACCTAAGCAATAAAGAATAGTTGTGGGTAGGGCAAGCAATGCAACCATCCTCTCACGTCTACCACCCACTATTGATGCACCATGCATCCATTCTCTCTCCAATATCGCCTACATTCTATCGCAAATCCAAGTAAAAGATTGGAATATTATTTAATGTTATCTTTAGGTCGAGTATTGTAATAAGGTGTTACTAGTGTTATCCTACTATCGCGCTTAATTCTAATTTCATATAAAAGGAAGGTAATACTAAAAATTCGGTACAAATAGCGTAATTGCAATATAATATTTAAATGTATTATAAACGTCAAAATAATATTTTTAATTTTACAAAACACCAGTTCAAAATTGCAACAATACCGCTCTTTAGTTTCTCGCTAGGTGAGTCATAAGCCAATTTCAAATGTTCATAAACCGTTAGGTTGAAATATCGTTACGTAGTATGTTAACAAAAAATTAACACCGCACGCACCTCGGTATACTTGTTGCGGGTCTGGAAATTGGTATGGTAGGGAAGAAACTCACCCTACGACCAGCGATACGAGGGGAAGCAGCAGAGGGGAGAAAAAGTGGGTGTTGCAATACTCGCCTCTAACAAGGTTGACACGCAAGGCTACGGAAAAGAATACGAAGTACAATAATAGGAGAAAGTCCCCCAGTCCAATATTTTGAGCGTTCTAATTTCATGTTCTACTAACGGGTATGCTGAAATGTAATACCGGTTGCTACATGGTCATGGCATAGACAATTTGATGAACTCGATGACGGCAGTGTAGTGACTGTCATATTTACTTTGATGAATCTCTGCTGCACTTCTTCGTAACTCCTTAAATAAATTATCAGCGATATAGAAAGCAAAATGCGAAAAAAACACTCGTTCATCTCACCTAACCAGGGGAAAAAAATATTTCGAGCTTTTCTTCATTACAAAATCTATTCAAGTGACACATGAGTTATATATATATATATATATATATATATATATATATATATATATATATATATATATAGAGAGAGAGAGAGAGAGAGAGAGAGAGGAGAGAGAGAGAGAGAGAGATTATGCGATAACTATTATGTACTACTAGTACGAAGAAAATCTAAAAGACACGTGTGAAAGAGAAATAATTATTCACAAGCACATACAGAAATTTTTAAGTGAAATACAGTTCGGGACTTAAAATAACTCATTCTGCAATCATCGTATTATCAATCTCTACAAGAAAACTGATGATATTAGTCAAGAGAAAATTACAGTCTTGAAACGTAGTATGTTGACAGCTAGGGAATTTCAGTTGCTTCGATGATTTATTGTCAAAATCTAACCAAATATCCGTTGTTGATCTTGCAGAATGAATTCAATTGATTAATTTATTGATTGGTGATTATAGGTGCGTCATCTGATAAAGTCATTGGTCCCTATTCGCATAGAGCGAATTTTTATCGCGACAGTGGCTGTGATATTTCCCCGACGGATGGTGTGATTCGACCAGCGGGACGGATGATGTGATTCGTTTAGTGAGGTATTCCCCAACCATCTTACATCAGTGTGGCAGCGCACTATCCTGGACAAGCTTCAAGCTTAACCCGGGACAATGCTCCCGACATGTGTAATTGTATTAAGTGTAAGTGCATTAAGCACGTAAATAAAGAATGAAATAGGACAAGGAAGAGAAAGATCGTGTACGGTCCGTGGACCGTTTGTTAGGTACGGCATTCGCCTGGGGTTGATGGAAGAAACCACGAAAAAACTGCCGATCAGAGCAACCAGCCGCTAGAAGTCTCCTCCAGACAGCGACTAAATTCGACTTGCTATGCAAAATGTCGAAAGTGTCGAAAAGCAAAATAAAATCGAAAGTGTCGAAAATTCTTTCTCCGTCGATACTCGAGGCAGAATGGATTCAAGAAAGCCTTTATAAACGACAAAATCTTCATTAACAATTTTGCTAGTAGATTTTCAAAATAAAACAAGTAGTGCCACAATACATTTCTCACATTATTTGTAACTTTTGCCATTTTTCAAAAAATCAGATAGTTCAACGAAAATGATATCTTCACCATTCTTTAATGTGTCCTTGTTCTATCCTTGGAAAAAAAAAAATTGCCAACAAATTTGGAGCGATTTGTGAGATAATGTTTCTTAATAATTTGCATTAACTTCAAGCAGAAATTGCGAAAAAACTGGTTTTTTCCCTAAAAAATTGTACATGGCCTTTTTTAAAATCTAATTTTATAGAACACATTTTATTAAGACAAAAAATCTATATCTTCAAATTTGTAGTTTTGCAATTTTCGAAAATACATAGTTCGTCGAATATAGGACTATCGTCACTTTTTTATCGTTCTTGATATAAATGAAGAGAAAAATTAAAGAAAAAATTTTGAACAGTTTTTTGAAGAAATAATTGTTTAAAACTGCCTATATTTCACGCAAATTTTCACAAAAAGTTTTCACATTTTTGAAGAATTGTAATACGTTACCTAATTTTAAGATCTGTCTTCTGACAATCGAACATTAGGAAAACACTTTCTATCTTCAATATTATCGTTATAGCAAGACGCCGAAAATGTTTTTGAGGGATTGCAATTTTTGAAAATTCAAAGATTTCAACAAAAATTAGACATGTAGCATTTTTAAATGTCTCTTCCATATGCTATCCGGGGACAAAGTTTAATTTATTTTGGAGCCATATTTCAGGAAATAAATTGAAAATGTTGAGGCTTCATGTAAAGTACCCCCAAAAATCGAAATATCCGTTTCAACTCGCAGGTCCTTGAGATCGTTTCATCTATCCATAAATATCAGTTCTGGAGAAAATAGAAACGTCTAGGCGCTAACGTTGACCACATACAGCCGGCCAGGGGGGCGGACAGACAGCCGTGTTGCTATTAATCGATTTTTCGGTATCAAGGACTCACAAAACATGTGTGTTAACTATGCAACGTGCTAGAGGAAGTAATTTACAACAAACAGGAGCAAAGATTATCAACTTTTCCAGGGCCCGGCAATACGAGTTTTTTTGTTTGTTTTTTTAATTCGCCATTTTCTGGTGCACTGTTGCAATGATTTCTCTTTTTAAGGGAAAACTAGTTTGTCTTACAGAATGACACAAACTTTCTTATACTAGTTAGTTTTCAGGGGTAGAGCCGAATAAGGGGGTTCAAACCAAATCGATAATATTATGCGATACTCATATGAAAGAGAATACAAAAAGTTGTTGATTCACAAAAAATCAGCCTCCTAGGGCAATCTGTTGCAGAGATACAATGAGAAACGTGTTTTTCATGTGTTTCACGTAATGTATCTACCAGATTTCGCGCAGCGCAGCGATCAAGTTTCAACATGCTCACGGGAAATGATTCAAAGAAAGGATAAAATAGAAGGCTAGGCGTTCTCGGAAAAGTACGATGAAGGAATACATGAAATATTAGACGACTAATGCATCCCAATAATGCAAGACTATAAAATTGCCGTGGCTTTTATCTCGCAGATCTACTGGGAGCACTCCCGGGTTAATAAGTCTACATCTGAGTAATATGATTTATATTAAAAACATGAATGACTAATATACATAAAACAGTACTTTAATTTATTTTAGAAACAATAAGCTGAAGTGGGGCAAGTGCATCATATGGTGTGCAAAGTTCGTCATCAACCAGACATAAAGAATCAGCTATTAATGCTAGGTTATTATTTTGTATTGTATGGCGTACCTTAAACTAAAATTAATAGTTCAGTTGTGTTTTCTGATATCCTAAAAATTGTCATCAGTTTGATGGGAGAAGTGTTTCAAGTCCGATTTACGCACTTACTCCACCAAACTGGGGTAAGTGCGTCACTGCATTGTAAATTCCTTTACTATGAGTTAATTATTGGACTGGGAAAGAGCAAAAAAGTGCAGCAGCTAGCGATTATTTTGATCCTGAAAATTTTCAAATAGGAAAAAAAAAATCACTGAGTTATAGAGTTTTGCATCTCATAAAGTGCACATCGGAATAAAAGGTCAAAAGATAAAAGTGCACAAAGAAAGTTTTAAACTCCTTTTTTTAGTGCAATGGTAGCTTTTTATCAAATAAAGTTATAGAAAATTTCGTAACAAAGATTATAACCTGAAAAAAATCAAAAATTGTTTCTCCTCGACGACCAATTTGGGGGGGGGGAGGAAGAATGCGTACATACTTTTTTTCTGAAATGAACTGATGTCTTCTATTTCGGGAAATCTAAATGAAGTAGATCCGCCTGAGAATGAATTCTTTCTCATGAATTTAATTCGAAGGTCTCCTTTATCGAATGACACACTTGACCAACATGGTGGCGAAATTTCTTTTGCACTCTGCTTTTCAGCTTTATTTTGTTTAAACGAACGAAAAATATAATCGAAATAAAATTCACTTAATTTCTTCTGATTTTAAATAGATACATGGGGCAAGTGCAGATTATCACGCACTTTCCCTCGTTTTTAGGAAGGTTGGGGCAGAAATTATGACAACTTTTCTTTTTCGAAAAGAAATGTTATCAGATAGACAAATTTCATCTATATCTTGAAAGAAATGCTGCAGTAGGTGTGTTTACATCAACAGATAGGTCTGTAAGTGTCTCTATTAGCACAGAGAGCAACTTGAAATCAATTATCCGTCTACCGCCGTGCGAGGTGAATGTAACATGTTTGCAGCAGCGCTCTTACTGCAAGTGAACCGTTTACCATGGAAGGAATGCCCGAGAGTGTCACGGAAATTGGTGAAAGCTCGTAGAATAATGCCATTCCATACCGGACAGCCGCGAGATGCGCAGGAGAGTTTCTGCAAAGATGCGCAGCAACCAGTGATCAGCAACGGACATGACGACCGTGAGTGTGCGGATCAATATGATTTGCAGAAATCGAGCATCTTCCTAATCAGGCCGTCAGAACGGGTAGGTAATGCTTTTCAAATTTGTGAAGTCGTATTCTCTAAAATGCCTTAGAACATGAAACCGTGAACGATCATCTCAAATACCTTAATAAATATGATAAATTCAATTTTTTTGTATTGATAAATGTCCATGTACTTAGTTTATACCTTGTCTTTTCGTGTGTATATTTGAAATTTTCCATCCCTACTCATATTCTCACCAAAAAAATGTTGCCATGACATCTGCCCCAAACCCTCGTATAATGCCTCCCTTCTTGATTTCTTTCTGAGGTAAGTGCGTTATTTAGCGTAACTAACTCAAACCAAAAGATAAAATGATTTTTTGATTATGTGTACAAAGTTCTTCAACAGAACATATAACTTATCCTACTAGTTTGTCGAAAAAGAAGATTTTGAAGATGATAATGCTGGATTCTTTCAGACACCGTCATCTCGACTGTAGAGTTGAAACACCACGAGTGACTATGAAACCTCCCGGTGATGTTATCTCTTGAACCTGAGTTTTCGGCTTTGTTAGTGTTAAAGCAGGAAACATGGAGCATAAATACTTGGAACATTCACTTTCTTTATTAAGTGACTTAACGAATTGTTTTATTAACCCTAGCTTTATGTGTAGAAGAGGTAGCAGAATTTTGTCAGAAGGAACCAAACTTTTCATAATGTCACACCCTAGGTTCGTTATCGAGCCACACGGTGGCGTCGATTGTCAACCACAGCGTCGAGCTCCGGCGGCGTGGGTGTGCGCCGAAGTCAACGAGGGCGGCCCGGGCCTAGCTCAGTCGGCCAACTTTGTCACCTGCTTAGAATCTAACTCGGATGGAAGGAGTCGTAAGGCGTTTGCTAACTACAGAAACAATTCAGTGGTTGGTAAAGCAAATAAAAAAGGTTTATTCCCGCCTAATAATAGGCCGGGGAAGTTACAGTGATTCAAAGAGTTAAGAAAGGCCCTACCTGATGAGCTCAGTTAGAAACGAAAGAAAAAATGAGATAAACTTAAATCTAAAAAAAAGAGAGAAAGAACGAGAATTACAATCAAATTCCTTTACAGGCCCCAACAAACTCTAGGCCATTCGCCTTCTGGCTGACAATAATGAGGAAACAAGTGCCTAAGCGCGGCACAGCAATGCACAATAGTTCTTTGGCGGTCGTTGACCGAAGTTTATGCCTGAATGGGGCGGCGTGTAGGCGGCCCTCGGCGGCGGCGGCGGGGGTCGCGGCTTCTCTCCGTCTGGGTCGGCGGCTGAGATGGCCCTGCCAGGCCGAGAAACGTCCTTCCACAATAGCTACCAAAGGAGCGGCGGCGGCGGCAGCGGCTGCGGCGGTGACGGCGGCGGCGGCGACGGTCAGCTGGCCCGGATCGTGAATGATCGCGAATTCCGTTCACACAAATTAGCAGTTCTTACGGAAAGTTCTCTGGAGTTTTCACGATCACGAATCTCGGAGAAAACTAGTCACCGGTCACTGCCCACGGCAGAGCTCAGTGTCCACGAACTAAGTCCCAAAATAATAATTCTCCCTCGAACGCGGCGCCGGGGCTATCACTTACTCCGCGGCGCTCGCCACCCAAGACAAGTCGAGTACACGTAGCCCTCGAACGCGGCGCCGGAGCTGTCACTTGCTCCGCGGCGCTCGCCCCCCCAGCTCAATCGAACAAGAAGAAGTGATCCTCTCCCCTACGCCGCTAGCGTGGAGGTCTCCTCGTTCCGCCACCCCGAAAATTCAAAAGTGCCCCAAAATCGCTCCCACCCCACGGAATTTTGCCCCTGATTGGCTAAGTGCTACTACGCCGTAATTTTGTCCTCGGCCAATCAGGTCCGGTGATTCTAGGAATTTTCCGTAGCCCTATCTCTGTCTGGAAAACGCTCTCCGTCTGACTTCGGAAGTAGGTCAGTAAAGGGTACGCGGAATGTCCGTTGGGACCCCCGGAGAAAGCTGCGAAGGACGGCCTAGGTACTTAGTGCGCGTGATACCCGGAACGGCGGGATCAGCACACGTCTCTAATCTCTTCTTCGGCGCCCGGGTGCGTGACGGGATGAGGGTCGACTCGCGGACGATGGCCATAAACTTTTAGAGGGGCGCGTGCTGTCATCCCTTCCATTAGCGGAGGGGGCGCGCCGACCCGGCTGGCGGCGGCGGGAGGTGGACGCCTCACATCGACAGTTATTTGTGAAATTTAAAAAATATTAAAAATAGCGTACCGCTACAATAATTACATTTTTTCGCCTGACAACAGAGCTTCTTATGATGGCTAATCTGTTTTGTTCCAGTGGGAATTCCTTTAATGGCAATCCCAAAAGGACTAAAAACAAGGAAACTTTGTGTACCCTAATTGCTGATCTAAGAGCATGATGAGGACTTTCAAGACTCCACATATCATGCACTTTTGCTCATTATAACGGATTCATTCGAGAACTAATACGATATTGTCAAGTATTCCTTTCAATGTACCGAATGGCCAACTGGAACTGAAGCATAAGCTTTGCCTTTGTGTAGTAAAACAGCTTTTAACTTCGTTTTGATGAGTTTCTATGAATCGACACCAATGATTCGGGTCATATTGTACACCAAATTGACCCATCAGTCCACGAATATCTTTACAATAAACAAGATTCTCATCCTGTGAAAAGTAAGGAACAAAACCTTCTTCGCGTAGTCGACACCATGAAAAAGAGCGAAAGGATATTAATAAATTGGTACGCGGTAGTAATATTTTTTTTGTTTTTAAGACGGGAGCAAAGTAACTGAGCAGCATCTTTCGGAAATCCAAGATTCCTCATTAAGTCAGCCAACTCCTGTTGAGAAAAAAGCTCAGGTTCGTTCGTTGAATTGTCTGTTTCGAATTCACTGTTTGTTTCATAATTTTCCAACACACAAGATTCTCTGTTTCCCACTCACTACTATCCAAGTCACGAGGGGGCTGAGGAACTGACTATCCAGGACCAGGTGGTATCGGACGAGGAGCAGATTCAAGATTGGGATAGTTAATCAACTTATGGTTTTTGGAATTGTAACTTTGGAAGTAACAAGTACAAAAGTAACAGTCATCCATATGTTTTTTTGCTCCCTCCACATCATTGCTCCTTGGTACCATAAGCGAAATTTTTCTACGCAGCCGTGACCTACTTGGTGAGGAGCCCACACTTTATCTTGATCTCCTATTATCAAATCAAAATACGAGTTATACACTTTTGACAAAATCTCATATATCTTTGGTACTTTTTGATCGTGTACTCATCACAGATAAAACAGAAGTAGTTTGGACTGGTAACACAACGCCGATTAGACATTTTTTTCAAAATGCACTTCGAAATTTCCTAAAACGGTTTTAATCACTTTGACGCGACTAGATGGCCTAAGTGAATGTATTCACTCTAAATTGACACTACTCGACTGGGAGAATGAGCAAAAATTGAAGTGGGTTCCAATTTCCAGATATAAACATTTCTATTTTGATTATCTTCAGAAGGGGACTACCAACACGAGGTAACAATTACGTTCCTATCTGAACACTACCTTCATTTCCACTCCACCTATTCAGGCAGTGTTACTAGAACGTAATGTGTTTAGAATGTTAGAAATCGTTTAAGAAAAAACATTGGTTACAAAAGTAAATATGTGCATATGCTACAAAATATGAATTATGTAATTTGGATTTGAAAAATATCGATAGAAATTAATCTGTATGTGATGGAGAAAGACGGACTTCGAATTCTTTTTCAGCACACTACAAAACATAAAGATTAGCCAAAATTATCAAATCAAATTTTTGGTTGAAAACCTCAACTAGCTTAATTATATCATAACAACACGAAAAAGAATATTTAAAAAGAATTCGTTACTTTCGTTCCAAGTACAGCAATGTTGTTTATTTTAACATTGGCAACTCGCACCGTTTGCCCGTTTTACATATTACAAATATTTGATATTTAAACGCTTAAATGATTCAACTGATTTTTTAAACAAAACTAATTCTGACATTAAAAAGTTACTAAAAAAATAAACATACAAATATTAACACTAGTGTGTGTACTCCCTTGCTAATTTTACAACTTATTTGATCATTATTATATTGGGTTCTCTTGTAAATGAAACTTCTACAATATCTTGCATCTTGTAACAAATATAAAATGTTCATTCTACATCAAGCGAGGTTGAGCTCTCTTGAGTGATGTTTGTTCAATATTTTCCAAGTACTTATCTGCGTCTCATACGGATCTTTCCACCTAAAATTTCCCTTTTTCAACTTTATCTCTTCAATTTGGAATTATATATTCCCGAAAATACACTGTTGATTACTTAATAATTTTATCAGACATGCAACACCAGTTTACAATAAAAACTAAACATCTCGTGAAATTCATATCTTAAACTGAAATTCATATCTTGTTCCTCCTTGCCATCAAAAAATAAAAATATCAGATGCTTAACAAAATACATTTCTTCTCTTTCCGGTCGACTGCCGAACTCATGGGATTGATTCGCCTCATTACAATTGTTTTCTTTTCCCTTAACACTTTGTTATTTCTATCAAATATTTTATTTTTGTTTTCCAGGTAAAAAGGCGTCAGTGTTAGCGATAGCGTTGGAAGGTGATAACGGAGGCGGTGGCGGTGATGGGAGAGCGCTAGGGTGCTTGTGGCTGCGGTGTGCGCACCCTCGCAGGAGGCGGCGGCCAGCGCCGCGCCGCGCCGCTTCCGGGAAGCCACGAGGTAATTAAGCAGAGGCTTCCAGGAACACTGACTCAGGGCGCTGCCGCCACCTGCCCGCGCGACCGTCGCTCGGCGCGCTCTTGCTTTTTAGACCCCTTCCCATATCACCTTCCTCATTATGAAGGTCTGTTCTGCCCCCCGCCCCCGACATCCTGGTTTCCGTAACTTCTACAGTTTTTCTTGCTTGCGTTCAATCACGTTCATTCCCGTCCCGAATCAATCCATAATGGTCCCGGATCGATCTTAAATCTTGACATGGTCAGAACGCTCAACATCCACCTCTAGACGACAGGGTTCAATTCGCGGTCGGTCCACGTGGAATTTCTGATGCAAATATGGTGCAGTTTTCCTCAGATTTCTCGCATTTCTCTTGTAGTACATCATGTCTCCATTTTCCCAAAGCGTTCGGAACTGAGAATTATAATAAAGTTACTCGCCCCAGCGTTATTGGGTTTTTGTTGCTGTCGAAGGAGTGACAGGTATTTCCGATGCCGTATCCTATTTACTCTCTCTGTAAGCATTGTCTTCAGTGGTCGTAAAAAAGTGTGGGGGTGGTACGATTTTAAGCAGTACGGTGTGAACAAATCTTGAGAATTTTCTTGGCAACGTTTTCATTTCCAATCCCTTTCATTGGAAACTTGTTAGATGCAGAAGTCGTAAATGAGATACCTCTACATGCATTCTTTGTGTTTCAGTTAGGGAGAAATTAAAGAATATCGCAGAGAGACATCACACCTTCTGGGAGGGCGTGACTTACGTACTTCTTGACATCCTCCGCTATGGCGGATTAAATAAGCAAAGCTTGGGGACCAGAGGCTAAAAATTATTAAAAACAAAACTTAAATTGTGCAAAAAATGAAAATATGCAAATATAAAATTAGTTCCCATAAATGAATAAAAATTTAATAAAACTTGGAGTTAAAATTCTAAAACCGGTATTTTAATTCTCATCTAATATGTCTTGAACTTGTCGAGTGTATGACAAAATCCGTCCCGTCAAAACCCGACACAACATTCTGATTGGCTGATTCAAAAGATCTCTTTTCGTATACCCTACGTTTGGCATATTCGAGCACAAACTATAAAAAAAATGTGATAGTTTACACGAGTTTTTTTGCCCACGAATAGGCCAACTTGGACCACGCGTGCATACACCCTGCATTTATCGAAACTTAATGTCATTATCTCGGAAGCAGGTGCATGTACTTTTATCAAGGAATCAACATTTAGCTGGATCCGAATTTTATCCCCCAGGTTTGTTAGCCTTGGGGGTATGGAAGATGAAATGATGGTGATAATGAGGGGTGAAAAGACAATACACATATCGAGACATACACAAACACACCCGTGCCCGAAGTGCGAATCAAACCCGAGATCCTTCCGTCCGAGATCGCCAAGGCACTACTTCTTTAGCGATCTCATTTATCCGGACCTGCCTCATATTACTTTCCCGTATACTAAATGTAATGCTGTGCGAAAAAATGGCGGATTTTTTGGCAGAAAAACTCTTATTACAGGGCTTATTACATTGCTAAATTAAGAAAAAAATCTCAGAGCACGTGGTGCAGCCTGAATCCGTTTTGTGGGTCCTTGATACCGAAAACCTAATTGAAAGTAAAACGTCTGTCCGTCCGTCTGTCTGTGAACAACGCTATCGACTAAACCGTTCAGTCGATTTTCTCCAAACTTAATATTCTCCGATCGATCTGGCTGATCTCGTGGTCCCTTGAATTTGAAACCAATATTTTAATTTTGGGGAGTACTTTACATGAAGCGTTCCGGTCATTTTCAAAATTTTCTCAAAACGTTTCACCTGTGAAAACGTATGTAGATTTTCTACATTTTGCAATACTATAAACAACCCACTAAAGGATATAACTCTCAATAAATAATTTGTCATTTACTTGCATTGCTTGAACGTATTGTACAAGCGCATAGCAGCATCATCATATGTATGAGTCACTAAAATTTTGTGGATATTCAAAACTTTATTCTTTTTTTTATTTGTTTATGGTCGCTTTATAACAGCTCAGGTCATCAGCGACCTCATTTTGCTTACATCAGTACATTACTTTACATAAGGTTACAAACAGTGGTATGATTACACCATAAGCATTATATCAATATATCATAACAAAATTTGCATCATTATTATATTACCTTAAACAATGTACTTACTTCTAGTAGTTTCTAAATTTTTTACAACCTTCTTCTGATTTGAACAGTGGATATAAGCTGCCTTCTATTTTTAATGATTTTCTAACATTATCAAGTCCTTGATACTCGAGAATGATATGAGGAGTAGACACGGTAGCGCCACATTTAGGACAGGGTTCAGGGTGGGAGTTTTTGAACAGATGACAGTAATTTAGGTTAAAGTGACCGATCCTTAATCTTGTAATGACGACTTTTTCTCTTCTTTTGAAGTTAGATCTCGGTAAACCTGGTTCCAGGATAGATTTTCTTACTCGGTGTAGCTTTGTAGACCCCATCTTCCATTGTGAGTTCCAATACTTCAAAGAAGAGTCCTTGAAAAGATTTCTTATATCTTTTTGGATACCATGAATTTGATGATCAACGTTTGGTAATGATGTTGCCATTTTTGCAGTTGTGTCTGCCTTCTCATTTTCAGCAATATTTTTATGAGAAAGAATCCAAACTATTTCTATTTTGACTCCTTTTGTGTTTTGGATAAATATAAGTTCTTGGATAGTTTGGATTATTGGATTGCTGGTGTATCGGTTTTCAATGGCTTTAAGTGTTGGCACTTAAATGTTGAAAAAGATGACAATAGGCATGTTGTTTGCGGATCTGATACTGCTTTCAATGGCTTTGAGCACTCCCCATGCTTCACATGTGAAAATGGAAAAGCAGTCCGGGAGACGAAATGGAAAGACTTCATTATCATTTTTTAGAATTATTGCACAACCAGCTTTTCCATCTCTTTTTGATCCGTCAGTGTAAACTTGGTAGAAATTGTCATATTTTTGGAGAATTTCTTTTAAAGCATTTGTGCATTTGTATTAGATTCAAAGGAAGTGCAAGAAGAACTTCCTAGTTGTGTGTTTATGGTAATCTTAAGGTCTTGCCAGGGTGGGATGGGATGTAAACGTCTAGGTAAGCTGAGTGGTTTAACAATATTAAAGCCATTCATGTATTTAAGGAGTTTTAATTTTTTCTCTCAGGGGTAGTGGAGATTTTGGATGTGTTCCGTACATGATTATTTTTGGTTGTTGGAAAATGGTAGAGTTTGTGGGATTGGTTGGGATACTGAAAGCTGAATATTCATAATTCAGACATTGTAGCTTGCGTCTTAGTGCTAGTGGGATTTGTCTTGCTTCCACTAGTAGGCTGTTGCTGGGGCTAGTTCTAAAAGCACCAAGACTTAATCGACAAGCACTGTTAATTATTGGATTCAGTGTTTTCAATATCTTTTCTGAAGCTGAATTATAGATTACTGGTCCATAATCCACCTTGGATTGAATTAGTGCCCTATAAGTTTGATTAGGCATTCATACTGAGCGCCCCATTTAATAGAGGACAACATTTTAATAACATTTAATCTCCTAACACAATCCACCTTTAGAGCAGTTACGTGATGTTTCCAGGAGTATTTGGAGTCGAAGATCATTCCAAGGATCTTACATGTGTATGTTCTTTTAAGTGGATATCCTTCAATTCTCAGTGTAACTTTTCATCCCTAATACAGCGACTTTTGGAAAACACTATAAATTCAGACTTCGTTCGAAATGGAAAAGCCTGAATTATTTGTCCAATTACTGTATTATTTAGGGTTTTTTGAATAATGTTTGAGTTAACTTGAAGATTTTTACCACTACAGAGTAAGGTGATGTCGTCTGCGAAGAGGAATATTTTCACAGGTTCTTTCACTATAAGGCTCACTTCATTTATTGCTAAGTGTAAGAGGAAGATTATTACACTTACGACCGACCCTTGTGGAAGACCATTAGTCATCTCAATTGCCTGTGATGATTTGTCTTGGATTCTGACTTTGAGATATCTCGTTTTTAGAAAGTTGATAAGGAAAGCTAAGATATTTCCTTTTACTTTCAAATCTGTAAGCATTCATATTAACCTGTCTTTATAAACCATTTCGTAAGCTTTCTCAATGTCCAGTGAGACTGCAATCACATGGTGACTCATAACTAATGCATCACAATGTCCGTGTCTATGTTACTAGGTGATCGTTGGTTGATCGAAATTATCTAAAGGCACTTTGATGCAGTGAGATCAGGTTTTGTGTTTCTAGGCTCCATTTTAGGTGGCGACAGACCATTTTCTCTAGTAGTTTACATGTCAAAGATATTGGGCGAAAATTGGTTGGATTTGTGTGATCCTTATTTGGTTCTGGTATTGGTATAACTGTTGCTTCTCTCCACTGGTTGGGGAAGGATTGAGTGGTCCAAATATAATTATATAATTGAAGTAGATATTCAAGGCCGACATCTGGGTGGTTTTTTAGAAAATTATTTGGTAAATTATCTGGTCCAGGTGCTGAACTTTTACACTTATTTAGCACCAATAAAAGTTCACTCATAATGAAAGGATGATTGTGTTCTTCATTTTTTAATAGTGTCTTGATACGTTCTTGGTCTATGTTAAAGTTTGTTGGGATTGAGAATAAGACATTTTGATCATAGTCGTTGTCACTAGAATTATTTGGAAATGTTTCAGCAAGAAGGTTACTAATAGCTTGTGGGCCAGAATATTTTACACCATTCTTGTCAATAAGATATCTGGGAAGATTAGGAGATTTTATTCCACTAATGGCCTTTACTTTGTGCCAGAGTTCTGTTGTTGAAGTTTGGTTAGTGATGGAAGAGGTTTATTTCTGCCAAGACTGGATCATTGTAAACTTCAAGGTTAGTCTTGCTTGGGCTCTGGCCTTTCTGTAAGCAACGTCATTTTCAATAGTTTTGTATTTCTTAAATTTCCTGAAGGCTCTCTTTTCTTTTTATAGCTTCCGTACATTCTACATTTCACCATGGGACTTGATGTTTTTTAATTTTTGCTGTAGTTTGTGGAATTGACTTTTCAGCTGCTGATAATATTGTCTTGGTAAAGTCATTGGTTAGACTATTGATATTTTGTGGCCTTAAGTTGTCAGTTTTTTTTAATTTTTCAATATTTATCTCGATATCTTGTCGAAATTGATTCCAATTTGCTTGTTCTATAATTCATTTAGGATAGCATTTAATGTCAGAAGTTGGATCTGAATCTGGAAAGTGGATGTTTGTAGGGTATGGTCACTGTCATATAGGCTGGGAATAATGGACCATACAGTACTTGTAGCTGCATCATTAGAAGCAAGGCTTAGATCAATTGCACTGTCTGTATCATTACTTACATTAAAATGTGTAGGTTAGCCAGTGTTTAATAAGATAAGATTCTTATGGTTGTCCAGCCACTCTTCAATTACTTTCCCTCTTCTGTCCAATTTGGCGGAACCCCACAATTTGCTATGACGATTGAAATCACTCACTATAACATACGGTTTAGGTAGCTGCATAAGAATATTGTCCAGATCATAAGTGTCAAAAGTTTGACTATTGGGGATAGAAATATTACAAACAGTTGTGAGAGTATTTATTTTTACCTTGACCTCAATGGCTTCTAGGGCAGTTTGTAGAGGGATTTCCTGCATAAAACAATCATTTTTTACATAAATTGCTACTCCTCCACTAGCAATTAATGTACTATTTCTGTTTCAAACAGATGACTTAGAGCCAGATAATTTTCCAAAGTGATTTTTTGAAGTTGGTTTCTTGAAGACACAAAATCTCTGGTTTAGTATATTTTATTAACAATTTCAAGTGGGGAATCTTGAATAGAAACCATTACAGTTCCATTGTGTTATTTTCATTGAGAAGGTTTATTCAGACATTTCTGTGTCAGTTTCATCATCTTGTAGTTGTGAACTTTTTAATTTATTTATTATTCTTGTGAATCTGTTTTTCAGTTATCTGTTCTTTCAGTTAGTAAAGGGTAAGAATCTGTCATCATTTTAATGATAGATTGAATATCATTTGTAAAATCTTTAGCTATTAAGGTTGGATTGTTAGATCCAGATGACTTACCTATGAAATTTTTCAATTGATTATCGGTAAGAGGGAAATCACTACTATTACTCTCAATTTTTTCCTTTAATGGGCAAATAAGGTCATCAAGTGATTTAGTGGTAGACTTTTCTTTGTTGCTGTTTTCTTCAATTACTTCTTGTATCTTTTTCTTCTTCTTCTTCTTGGGTTGTTTTCCTAACGTCATGTTAGGGTTACCTAATTTATTTTTTTCTTGTTCAAAGTGTGATGAAGAGTCTGATGAAAGAGTTCTTTTAGGTATAGTAGAGACCATATTATCATTCGTTTTCATGGTTACCTGCTGATTTTGCGTGTCTACTGCAGTGATATTTGCATTAATTGAAGATTCTGGCAATTCACTGGGACTATCCCTATTGTTTTTAGATTCTGTGGGGACACTGGATCGGTTGGTATCCTTATTATGATTAGAGGCGTTTGGTGAAGGACATTGTCCAGCTAGGTGCCCTGTTTGGTGGCAGTTAAAGCAGGACATGTCATCGGTTGTAAAAAATATCCTGTATGATGTCTCATCATAAAACACAGTAGTAGATTCATTTAGTAAATTCACATCATCAGGGGAAATATACACTTGTCTTCTGAAACTCATGATATGAGTTGAAAATGACATGAGATGAAAACCCAGGTCCATAAACACCAGCTTTTATAAATGAGATTTTAGATGCCAATTTGATATTGTTTTTTTGTGAACACATCTTCTATGAATGAGTGGGGAATGATGAGACAAACATTAGAAATAATAATTCTTTTGACCTTTGTTACAAGAGGTCTCAATTTAATTCATAGTGATGTATTTTAATAACTTTGTGACTGTTTGTAAGTTTGTCAGCAATCGTTTTAGAACTTAGACATTAGAACTTAATTGACAGCGTATTTTGTGTTTTTTCTATGTATTTATGAGTGTCAAGTGTATGAGATTTCTATGCCACAAAATTTTTCATCTCAAGATTATAGTAAGGTTTTTAAGAAATCTGTATTTTAATCTGAATGTTAGTGAGAATCTGTGTGATCTGAATAATTTGATCTGAATGATCTGAATGAGTGTAGAAAACCCACGTCCTTGATCCCACCAATTTCAATTTTTTTATGTGGCCCACCGTCATCCCGACTGAGCTACCAAATATCCTAGGGAGATTATTAAAAATCCCTCTTCCTTATCCCGAAGACGGTGGAGGTCGCATCACGCTACAACGAAATTCTTCAACGCTGGCCTACACCCCAAAAGTCGCTATCAAGCAGAGTCCGCGGTCAGTCGCTCCCTGCTGCGTCTTGCGGTGTCGAAATTCCCTCGGCATCGATATGTCGTGGCGGCGTACGATCAAATATAAGCGTCGCTTTCCCAAAGCTCAGTATGAAGTATCAACCAACAAAAAAAGCTGTAGAATGAAATATTTAATTAGAATTTTTAATCCAGATGAACGGCGAAATGTATGTTTGAAAATCCCTTTTATTTTCATGCAGTACCTTTCTTGTTGTACTTGTCTTGTTGTACAGTACTCATTTCCGCATGTTGCGAACACATTGTTCGTTGAACAATGTTTCTTGACTTGTGGTCGCCGACAAAATGACGGAGTTCCTCTTTTTTTAATGCGAAATTTCGTCACTTGAAGAGGAAATTTTCCTATATATTCGGGTGTGAAAACTTCCGACCTTTGCGTATTACTGCAGCGCTCTCTCAAGTAATCTGCCGGGGCTGTTTCGCTTTTGTAGTTCCACATGTAACGACCAGGTGGTGGTTACAAGAGGTCTACAACCTAAAATTTGATTTGATAATTTTGGCTAATAACTTTTTCTTTTTGGTGTGCAGAAAACGAATATGAAGTCCGTCCTTCTCCATCACGTACAGATTTTTTTCAAATCCATGAAACATTATTCTTATTTTGTAGCATATGCACATATTTACATTTGTAACCAATATTTTTTCTTAAACTATTTCTAACACTTATCGTGTTCTAATAACACTCTGTCTAAATAGGTGGTGTGGTCGTGAAGGTTCTGTTCAGATAGGAAGGTAATGGTTATCTTTTCTCGGTAGTCCCCTTCTGAAGTTAATCAAGATAAAAATGGTTATATATTGGAGATGGGAGCCCACTGGTTGCTCAGTCTCCCAGTTCTCTAGTGTCAATTGGAGTGAATAGGTTATCCAGTCACGTAGGTCATCTAGTTGTGTTAAAGTGTTTAAAAGTTTATCTGAAGTTTGAAAGTGCATTTCGAAAAAATGTCTCAACGACGTTGTGTAACCATCCTTACTACTTCTGTTTACACTGAGTATACAACCAAGAAGTACCAAGAAAATATAACAGATTTCATCACAATAAAGAAAGTGAATTTTCAAGTACGTATGCTCCATGTTTCCTAGTTTAAGTGACGCTAAGATAAAAGGAGGAATCTTAGTAATCTCAGACATCAGAAAACTTTTCTCAGATACACATTTTGCTCAGACCATGGATGAGAAGGAGAGGGAAGTCTGGAATTATTTTAAAGAGGTTGTTGACAAGTTCCTTGGTAACATAAATGATTCTAACTACAGATGTATCGTGGAATGCATGCTGAAGGCTTTTCAAATACTGGGTTGCCACATGAGTTTGAATGTTCACTTTCTACATTTGCTTGTGGACTATTTTCCGAAAAACGTGGGAAACGTCAGTGAAGAACAAAGAAAAAGTTTCCATCAGGACATCAAGGAGATGGAACGTGAACATGATGGCGGACTATTGCTGGATGCTGCATCGTCAAATCGTCAAAAACATGAAGAGTCATATTCCCGGAAGCGCACACGAAGAAGTTTTCAGGAGAAAAGAACACATTTTCACAAATAATACAATTAAATATGCATCATTGTTTACTCTGGCAAGCTTACATCAATACGAAACACTGCATTTGGGATTGTTAATAACTTGTAAATAATTAACAACTGTCAGCCGATTCTGTTTTCTTATGTCGTTATAACTACTATTTTTAAAGATTGAACTTGAGATTGAAAAAAATCTATAGTGATAGAGAAAACTGACCTCCCTTTCAGTTTCATCACACCAAAAAAACATAAAGATCAGATGATATTATCAAATCAACTTGCGAAAAGTTTTCTTTTGTAGGCCTGTGTAATTATAATATCTCCGAAAATCCGAGATCACACAGTAGATCCAGGCTTGACCAAAGTTTTCTGTTACCTAAAAAACAACTCTTTTGTTCTAACAAAAAACAACTCTTTTGTTTCAACAACCTTGAAAAAATAGGTTACACACATTCAATTCCTTCCATTACTCACTACTCTTTTACTGCAATTAC
The DNA here is from genome assembly GCA_031308135.1 of Acheta domesticus. Taxonomy (NCBI): domain Eukaryota; kingdom Metazoa; phylum Arthropoda; class Insecta; order Orthoptera; family Gryllidae; genus Acheta; species Acheta domesticus. The sequence continues at coordinate 144,416,535 of JAHLJT010002406.1, read as the reverse complement.
ACTTCTTCCCAAACTTACTTTCATCAATTTAAATAATCATTCCTTCACTAGCAAAAGGTATTCTTTCTTCACTGCAATTAAGCACTACCCCACAAAAATTCATCCGTCACAGTTTCAGCCTAACTAATAAATCATTCACAATAACTTTCATTTCACGCGTTCAACTCGCAAATACGTAATAATCATATTTAAAGTACTACAACTAAACCAAAAGAATTTCATGTAGATTACATGAGTGCAATCATATCTACCTTTTTATGACAATATTAATCATCCGTCTTTTCCAAACATTTCATATATGAATAAGTATATTTCTCTCTTGTACACTTTATATATTCACGCCTAGAGGCAATTAAAATCAGTATCCAAGTTACTTTTATAAATAGAGTGAAGAAAAACAGAATCATTCTTAAATATAAACATTTTGCATTAAACAATTGACGATACAAATAACAGGCTTCAACTATCTTACAGGTATATGCAATTTGTGCATCAATGTACTCAATTGTAGAGTTCAGTAGTCGTCCTCCGGTGGCGCGCAGCTTATCTATTGACATTGATACACACTTAAATCTGTGTTGTAATTTTATGCGAAAAAAGTCCAGAAAAATAATTATTTTGTGAATATGTTCAGGTTTATGGTTGTAAATCATAGCCTATAGCACTCCTGACCTTCCAAGGAAGCTAGCACATAAGTTTCAACCATATTAAGTACATTCAGAGATTATCGCTCTGTAACGCAACTTCCTTGTGTCTTGATATATTAGTATAAATACACATATTGTTATCACTTTCTGGTAATCAGAGCCGGGAAATGAATTTTTTCCTGACAAAATTCCCTTGTGTTTTCGCAGCTTTAGGTAACTTTAACTATACTACGTATACTATACGTACGTATACGAGAACGTATACGTACGCACACTTTCAGTACTACACACGTGCTACAAAATGGCACAAACTTTCCCGTATAAGTTTTCTATTTCCTTTGGTCACTGCTAACTATTCGGACTTGCCACATACTCTTGTCAGCTGCCATCAATCACAGCCCAAAGTACATTTTTTAATATTTTCTTATTTTTTCGGTTTTCTAATAGTAGATATTATTTTTAAAATATTAAAGAACTGTGAAACCTACTCGTAAATGGCTATCTTCATTGAAAACTTCGGAGCCGTTTTTAAGAAAATAGCGTTTAAGCGTTACTGAAAATTCGATATTTGAAGCTCTTATTCACAGAATTTTTTTAAGTTTTTGAAAAACTTCATTGGAAGTTATTTGAAGCTTTATTACTCACAAAGACCACAGTATTGCTGTAAATTTGCATATTAACGGTGTAAAAGATCTTTCAAAAAATTATATTTACATAATTTTTGAAAAACAACAAAATACTTCCAATTGAACATTACGTCATATCAAAGAGTGCAGTTAGCACTATCCATTCGAAAAGTTTGAAGAAAGAATTTGGCGCCATTTATGAGAAAATGGTGAATGAGCGTTTCTGAAATGCGGAATTTTGAGCATGTTTTCACAGAAAATGGTTCCGTTTTCGAGTAACTTTATGGGCCATTATTTAAAGGACATGTATTCATAAATAAAATAATTTGAACAAATCGCCGCTAATGTAAATATAAACGACATGAGAGACATGTAAACAAACTACATTTTTGTAATTTTTGAAAAAAACAAAAGAACAGGGCAATATGGTGTTTATGACATCTCATAGAGTACATATAGCACTATACCAAAGCTTTAAAGAAACAATTTTGAGCGGTTTTTGAGAAAAGCTTGTTCTTGTAATTTTTTAAAATTTCAAATATTGCATTCAATATTGCGCGAAAACTACTAAAATTTTCAAAAAAATGTACACGACCTTAATGAAAGAACTTACTTTGGACAACAAATTTTATTTGAAAGAAAAATCTCTATCTTCAATTTTGTAGTTCTACGAAGACGCCGAAAAAATTCCAAACTTTGGCAATTTTCGGAAATTCAAGAGTTGACCGTGAAAACGGGACCTATGCCATCTTAATCAGGGTATTTTACTCTATTCTTACAAGATATTAAAAGAAAAATTGCACATATTACATGCAGGTTTGCGCAAAAATTTTCAAAAAATGTACAGGACCTTAATGAAAGAACTCACTATAGGGAACAAATTTTATTTGAAGGAAGAATCTCTGTCTTTAATTTTGTAGTTTTACGATAACACCGAAAAATATCAAACTTTTGCAAATTTCGAATATTCAGAGTTAACAATGAAAATTTGGCCTTTGCCACCATCATAAGTACATTTTACTCTATACTTACACGAAATTTAAAGAAAAAATTTGGAACGGTTTTTGAGAAAATTTTGAAAATGTCCAGAAGTCCTAATGTAAAGTACCCCCAAATTTTGAAGAAGGTTTTTCAAAATCGCGGCGCTTCGAGTGGAGATAAATCAACCGCGGAACATTCATTTTGGAATAAATTGTACTTATGGTTTTGGCGCAAGTGTTGTTCAGAGACTGACAGACGGACGGACGAACATTACAAAAAAAACACTTTATGGGTGTCAGGGGTCCCCAAAACGTGTATTTCCGTGGAAATCTTAATATCGATTTTTCGCAGCATTACGTAAGTTTCCCTATACTCCGTATATACGTATGTATGTATGCGGGAAAGTAATTTTTTTCTACCTTCGGAAACACTATTGAATACAACGAGATGCAGTCGAGCTGTGCCCTCTGAGGGAACGAAATGTGAAAGGAGATTACTTGGGAAGCGGGGATGAAGGAAAACTTCACGGCGGGATACAGTCTGACGATTCCCTCTTTCTGTGAAAACCAATGGTGAGTTAAATGGCATTCTCTGATTATTGACTTCGTGAAGACTTATTTTCTTCAGTCAAGTGAATCAATGGCCGATGTAAGCTCTCGCGTTCGTGGGCGGCAGCGAGGAGGCGTTGCGGCCGGCGCCCTCCGCGAGTTGACCGCCACGACGCGGCGCGACCGAGGGGACGGGCGAGCACGACCACCAAGGGGCCACCGGGGAGCGAGGCGGGACGTGGGGCGGGGGCGGGGGGCGAGCCCAAAGGAGGCTGCTCCGCGGGCGGCGGCGGCTGCTCAAGACAGGCGACAAGGAAGGGGCCGGCGCCGCGGCGGGGGGCAGGGCCGGGTGGCAAGGCGGGGGCGGAGCGACCGCTGTCATCGCCAGCGAAGACGCTGCCGCCGGCGCGCGCAGATGGCAGCGTCTCGCGCCGCAGTGGCGCAAAACCTCATGAGCCCCTGCGGGGGCAGGGCCTGCGGGGGCGGCGCAGGACACGGAACGCGCGGGGCAGAAAGAGCGAGACGGCGCGTCCTAGGGAATTAGACAAATTAATACGAACGGAGGAAGTAGCAAGGGGTGAACAGAGGGCGAAGGCGACAGATATAATGAAAAGCACAAGTAACAGTCCACAAAGCAGAAGTTGTTCAAGGACTTGACTAAAAATAAATCAACATAAAAATGCAAGTACATAAAATAGGATAGAGATGTGGATGGAAATATGAAAAGGAAGCGTATGTAAGAAGAGACAGAAGATTTAATAGTGAACAGATAACAATAGAGTGAACAAATAATGAAAGATTCCAGTCACGCAAGTAAGTGAAAAGGCGTATCAAAATATGTTCAAATTATCACTACGACATTTTACATTTTTAAATAAATCGATTGAAGAAAAAAAGTAGATAGCCAAAAGTAGAATAAAACAAGGACACCGCAAGTGAGAATGGCGAAAGAAATAAAATTGCCAAGAGAGTCGCAGAAAATTATTGCATTTCTGAAAGTCAGTCATTTAACGTACTTGCACCTAAATGTTACAATGATTTTCCTTGATAAAAGTCAATGTCGATTCAAAACGGAACAGCAGAGAAAGAGAGGCTACACAGTTCAGTTACCATTACGAGTGGAAGGATGAAACGAAAAAAAATGTAACCAAAGTAAGACAACAATGCCAAAAAGAGAGACAATACAGAAGGGCACCCAAGGGGAAGAGCGAGTGAGAAAGAGAGAGAATGCAAGCTGAGGCAGAGAAGGGAGCCAGAAACGTAAAGGGAAGAGCAGGAGCAGAGGAGAGATTCGAAGTGGTGAAGGGGAGGCAACATGGCGCTCCGCCCCCGCAAAAACGGTTCGTTGCCAGCGCCCCGCGCCTTTCGCTTTTGTGCTTCCGGGACGCCCCGCCCCGCCACGCCACGCCACGCCACCCGCTCTTATTAAAGCGGATTTGGCAGCTTTCCGGGCGAACGGTTCCAATGAACTCCCATTTTACTCTGCCAAGGCTTCATTTGTTTCTCTACAAGTCTCAGAAAATCGTAACAAAAATCGTAGCAAAGTCCACAGGGATTCTTTTGAATCACAGGACCAGAGTAATTAAATAAAAATATTAAGCGAGAAATATGCGCCTTCCTTTTCGAAGTCTTTCGAAATAATTCGGTCTGTGGTGACATTAATGGGGGCTGGACCCGGCGAGTTCGATTCCCGGCCGGGGAAAAATTACAACTGTGCGTTTTCCTTACAAATGTCTCAGCATCTATTGCTGTATGACGATGAGAAAGCGCACCCTAAGGTTAAGAAGTCCTGTTATACATTCGGTGGAGGGATGTCTTTATACTAACCAGGGCAGGACAGAACAGACATAATTTAAGTTGTCGGCTCAACGCAATTAATACGATATATTTGTTTATTCTATAGTCAAAAATTCAGCTTGTGAAAACATTTGATAAACTAGTTCGCATTAGAGGCAACCTGACGTCTTTTCCCTCAATCTTTTTGCCGCAGACTATAGTTAAAATTCAAGCTCATAATTTTATGTGCTTGATCAGTGCTAACGGGAAGTCCAATTCCCCTCTTTGGCACATAATTTCTGACCCACATTACACTTCGGATACATGAACTGGTTGCGAACTTCGACAATTTTAATTATTTCCTTTCCTCGCAGTGAATGATTTCCAATATACTAAATTACACTGGTCTACAAAAAAACTGTTTTCTGTTACAAGAACAAAACACATTTTTTCTGAACATAATTTCCCTCTCAATTCAGATCTGACTTTCGAATTTTTGTATCGGCCTCAGTATTTAGGTGATGATAATTTTTGTAATTGTTTATGTCTCAGTATGTATTATATGTATCTGTCAAAATGACACCCTCTGCACATGTATAATGAGACACCATATGCACATGTATAAAGTAAGAAATACAAGAACATAAGTGTTAGTAAAGAAAGGTAAAGAGGAGGCTTAGAATGTTTCACAGGAGACTTGAAATGTTGGGTCAGCATGGATATCTCCTCCCCTGTATTCTGAATATTCGTCACTAGCATTCACTTTCACGGTCTCAGGAGCTCTAATGGTAACTTTGTATGTTTTTCTTAGAATCTATTAAGTAAAATAATATGCAGTATGTGGCGGAAAACATTTTCATCAGAACTTTATTTATTATAGTATGTCTATCAGTGGAAGAAATTCGCTCACTGGAAATCTAGTTTGTTCTTTCCAATACATTTGCACTGCCTCATTATTCCTAATATATTGTGACAGTGCTCCACTACCCCTCTTGATTTATTTTTTTTTATATAATTGGGTGGCTAGCTTGGCTTTATTTGTTTAATTGGGCACTTTTAATACTCATGATATCAGGGCTCGTCTTTTTCTCTCTTGTGGGCTTAAAATACCGCTTGTACGAGGATTCGGCTGGTGAATATTTCTACTTACGTTTTGAATCTATTAATTTACTGATTCTACTAATTTTTAAAATATACTTCTACCTTGTTGTTTGAATTATATTCCAGCGACATGAAGTGCCCTAACAAATTATAATGAAATATGATGGCCATCGACACTTTGAAAGAATATTTCCCTGTTTTAAAATTAACTTGTTGATGAATACATTATTGGTCTTCAACAACTGACTAACGCAAAGTGTTTTTATACTTAATTTCTAAACATTCCTGGAGTTGAGGAACCAACTGCATTCTTGGCGGGGAGAAGAGTTATTCGTCCATTTATCGTCGTATTTCCACCAATTCAGCAACTTCCACACTGAGTTCGTATGGGAATACGTTTTCTAGCCGTCCGCGTCCTACTTCTATTAGCTATGTACATTCGCATCTATTATCTATCTATTCTTTCAATCTATTATCTTTCGAACTATTATAAACACATTACGACAGATTCTAACTTATTAAATTTTGTACAAATCGCGGACATACATCTTTCGTCAACCCAATCACACGAAATCTAACTTAAACTTTTTTCGAAACAATTCATATGGCCATCACGGCCACACGACCTCCCTCTACCAAGTCGAGACAACTTCTGATGAAAAAAAATTTCTAACAACACTTCTGGTTTCTACTGCTCACCTGTTCTGTTTGTTACTGCCTGGGTCCGATGCTAATTTGTCCACTGTAGAGCTCTCAGGATTTTCTTGTCTTTGCTAACAATGCCGCTTTTTATTAAATAACATTTGTAAAAGTATCTGCCCAATATTTAAAATATTGATGCAAATTCGTCTTTCTTGCTATTTTATGACGTCTTACATCCATAATGTCTCAGTTCTGTTTATATATCTTCGTGTTTTTCCCTTCCTTCCTATTTTATTTCGTGGATATATTTTTATGATTTTCTTCCAAAATGCCCCACAGGTATTTTGACCTATCTCAATATCCGGAGCTTTTTTGTAGACAATTGCTAAACACTGTCTGTGTGTTACTACATACATAACTCGACTCTCTCCCTCTCAAGATTATATTTGGTAACCGAGACGTTTAACTACTGTGCAGTTTTTCTTTGTCTTTGTGCGTATTAACGATGCCTCCCGTTCCAGGACATCGAGCGTTTTCCGTATAATCACTGCAGCGCGATCAATTTTACATTTGCCACACAGCACTGGTTACCGGGATACCTCTTAACGTGTCGTATTCCCCCGTGTATTTAATGCTTGCCGGTTAACGATCCGCAACGAACCTTACGCTCTATTGGTGCACATAATGCACTAAGAGACGAATCTGTCACGCGCGTAGCTCACTGCGCTACCGCCGGTGCGCGGACCGCCCGCAGCCACCTGCATGCCGACGCCCTTCTCCCCGCGCCCACACGCCGATGAACGCCCGCTACCAATAGGGCGACAAAGCGCTGTCAGACTCCGTAATGGCCATGGAAAAAGGACTGTTGACATATTACGGGACTGTTTCCCTGAAGGTTCCCTGATGGGATGTGGCTAGGGGTCTTTCCACAGTCACAGTCCATCATGTATAATCTCTAAATTCTTATACTTCTCAAACCCCCATGACTTACTCGGCAACTTAATGTGCTTTTCAAATGTGGGTCTAAGAATTACTGTCGAATGGCGCTATTAAGGGAACTGGCTCCGTAACACCTTAAAAAAGATCCAAACGTAAAGATAGGTTCACGGGTTTCGTCGGACAAATGTAGGTAAATACAAAACTGAGTTGGGTCCAAAAGCTATCTTGAAGTGACGTTTGTTCTTATGATAGATTTATCAGCACTTGATAAATGATTAGAACATTACATTATTAGAACGGCAAGAAACAACTCATACATTATATAGATCCATGACATAATTAGAACTGCAACAAACAACTCATATCAAATTTACTTCTACAACACAGATACCATCTCTAGATAACCATTTTTGTATTTGGGTATTGAGATGTGCGTTGCACGATCGTACTCGTAGTAAATAAACACAACAAATCCTCCTCTTTCATGAAACTAATAATAATGAAACTGCTTCAATTCCAAACAGAATTCTTTCTTATGCTCAAACACATTATAAATCACACCTTTGGCTAATATTCTTTCTCGTTCGATAGATTTTAGTGACAAAATTTGATATTATTTGGTACTTCTTTGCCCTTTGTAAAAATATATTTTCTTGCAACATTTTCAAACTTTAACTTATTTTTACGCTCTTTGGCCCGTCTATCACCACTTTACTGTGTGTTCTCAATCGTATTGGAGTTTTTACTAAATCTGGAAAAATCAATTCAGATCAGAAAACTCAATTCACCAAGTGCTTTGTTAACTCAGTTCTGCTTTCATTGTTGATAATTCCATAATCTTATACTTTTTCGACTTCCACTTATAAAAAACTGTTCCAATTTTATAGTAAATCCTGCAAAAGATATAGGATCTCTCATGATCCAAATTGCATCAGAGCTCATTTCCAAACACTTAACATTTATGCACAATTTCAAGTATTTTGTTCCTTTCCAATATCTCTTTATTCTTTTTAAAGCTTCGTAATGTACATCCGTTGCGTCGTTTGGATACTAAGACATTCTGCTGTATACATATGCCAAGTCAGAGAGCTTCTGATTACTAAATAACCAATACTTCCTAGTTTCTTAGTTTTGTAACCGCTCTCTCATCGCTTGTGGGGTGATTTTAGTGGTATCGTGGCTCTTTTGGAAGATTTCGTAGAAAAATCAAAGTAGTGTCCACACAACAACATATAATTGGATAAGCGTTGAAAGCAATATACACAAAAAATACAGAATGATAATAACATTGACACCTAAAAGAAAACAAACAAAAAACATAAACAATATTAAAAAATATTGTACAAGATATTTCAGATGTTGTGGAAACTTATACAACGAATCTGGAAGGATGAAATTGCTTAACATTTTAATTCTATAATAATTATATTATTATTATGGTTTGTAAACATCAGACGTGATGATTTGATGGTCAAGAATATAGAGTACCAGCACAATAACATAAGGTTATGTGCAGAACATTTTGAGAAAATCCAGTTTATGAATGCAGATAGAAAGAAGTTGGTATTGAATACAGTTCCAACTGTATTTAATATACCTAGTAAGCTTCCATCTCTGACTCTCAAGAGGAAATTGCCCACTAGATTCCCTCTAACTGCTTCCAAAACACAAAAAATTGTTATTTCCATGGCAGAGGAGGAACATATTTTTTCCAGAAACCGAAATAATGAGTGAACTTTGGGCAGTGACAATGTGTGGTGATTGTGAAAAGGAAGTGTAGAGAATGAATGGGCTCGTAGACCATTTAAGAAAAATAATATGCAAGAAAATGAAAAATTGTGTGAACGCAGAAGGAAAACCGTCTGGGAAAGTTTCAAACTTAAACGTAAGGGTTTTTACTTTATTGAGCAAAAATCCTACAGTGAAGGTCTGGAAACTTGGGCCCCGCAAGACTTGGCAAAGGAAAACATCATGAGATATGTTTTTGGCTGTATACTAATAGTACATTATGAAACGATGATGTAATGATGGGTATTAATATACGAGTATCGTAAACTTCACACGAGTGTATTAATACCCATTATATCGAGCTTCATACGGTACCTTTTCTACGACTTTTATAAGTTAAACATTTACAATGAATAGTTTTGTGGCAGTTGATTCAGCCCAGGACACCTAGCGGACAGCTACCTAAAGCTAACCACGCATGCTGCCGTAGTTGGCTGTGGTTACCTGTTCGCCTGCTAGGCCCTACTGCGCTAGACAAATACGATCAAAGTGAAATTACGATCCACTTTATTTTAAATAATATACCATGAAAAATACTAATAATAAAAGAAATTAAAACTATCGAGCATAATATAAAATCAAATACAATTTTAATGTACATAATCTTATGAAATATTTGCTAAAACGATTCTCAGTGATTGGCAACACTTGGTTTGTAAACTTCTCTGTGATCGGTCAAGAATCTGTATCATAATGAAAACTATATGGAAATGACAATCATTATGCAACTGGTTGCAACCATCAAATGACAGCGTTATACAATAACAGTAGAATTTTGTTGTTGTTATTTTTTTTCATTCCATGACTGAAAGATGTCTCTTTCACTTTTGATTTGAAGGATGATGCAAATGGCAACAAAATATATTGTAATTTGAGAAACTATTGTAATAAAAACAATTTTGGAAGTATTGTAGTGTGTAATGATAGGGAATCTTTATTTATAAGGCATGTGAAAAAAGTTAATGCAACATATCCGTGCTTTTATTATCAATAAAATTGTGGTGCTTTATTTCTGGAAAAACGTATAGAAGTACCTGATTTTCCATCTGAATGTTGTACTGAAACCAAACATCAGCTTCTGAATATTTTCATTATGTAATAATCGCCCACCCACGCATGGTAGGGAGGAAGATTATTTACTAATTTAGTCCTGTTCTTCTAACTTCGAGTGATGCGGGAAGGAGTAGGTCTTGCAATCATGGATTGCCAAGAAACACATTATTCATTCTGGTAACATTATAATGACAATTTACGTTACACGGCCAACGCGCGGCCCGCCTCGCAATAAAAAAAACAAACAACAATTACAAAAAGTGCGTGTTGCAAACGCAAGAGTTCATCACACCCTCTGTGAGCTCGTCCTCAGGTAAGCGGACGATCCTTCGCCCTGGCTGCAAGGTTGGTGGCCGCACAAAGGGGGTGGCGGCGGCGGCTGTGGCGGCAGCGGCGGCGGCTACGGCCGCGCGGGGTACGCCGGCGGCAGGGATACCTCAGCCAGGTTGACGCGGGCGAATGTGACCGCCGAATCCGACCGTGAATCTGCTAAGCTCGGGCGCTGCTGGCGAGTGGCATACACGCAACCATCCGTTACCATATAACTCCGCCAGACTTGAAGTGTGGAGAGCGTACCATTACTGCTTGCTCCAATATATAAGATGTTAAAATCGAGCGCAAGTCTAGCACTTCGCAATATGCGGCAGATGCCGCGCTCTCCTTCAAGAACCGGAGAGGCCGTTTTGACGTTAACTCGTCAGTAAAATTTCGGAATCTGTCTTTTGCCTACAGAGACGCTCACCACCAAACTTCTGTCTCCCGCCATCCCCCTATGAGGTTATTCTCTGATTCGTTATTTTAAACGAAAGGTGTGGAAGTGAGACCTCGCTTTGGCCAATAGAATTATCGGCGCATGCCCTGTTGGAAATAGCGTTTGGGGGTGTGATAATTCCAAGAATAAGCTTCCCTTGAAGTATTTCTGGGAAGCGCAAATCTGCAAAGTCCGGCCCCGGCTGCTCTAAGAGGCCTAATCCGTCGATGGGCGCTACCCTTTTGAACGTAGTGAAAGGTCTTAGACGGTGACAAAGAAACCTCTAGTGGGCGCGGGCGCCGGGACGGCGCGGGCGCGATCGCGGGCACTGGTGGCGGTAGCGGCCAAGTGCGGCTCTTCCACGGGCTCAAATCTCGTATACACGTTTTATGTGATGGGAATCGATGTACTGTTACAATTAGGTAAAGGCTTCATTTTATTTTGAAGTTCAGTAATGCTCAACTGTTGCAACTTCCAAGGAAAAATAGGAAGTATTTAATTGTGAATAATTTGGGACGCTAATTACTAATATTAGTGCCTCATTAATGTATATATGTATCAAAGCAAACAGAAATTTGGAATGTACAAAAGGAATTGTGTACTGTTAGTAATTATCTGCCTTGCTTATTTTTTGGGGGTTTTGTAAGTAAGTTGAACATAAATTTTGTATATACTGTTGTATAAATGGGAACATGGAAGGAACCTCCTCTTAGTGTTCCTGGTAACAGTAAATAAACCGGAAATTCTGCCAATGTAATTCCTGTCACAGTCTTATGACAAAGATGTAATCTCTAAACTAGTGGTGCTACAGAATGGTACAGACTTTCACGTATTAGTTTTCTATTCCCTTGGGTCTTCGCTAGCTAGTCGGAATTGTCACGTACTCTTTCTGGCTAGCTGCCATCTATCACCGCACAAACTATATTTTTTTGTCATTTTCTTAATTTTTCGGTTTCCTATTGGTGGAACAGAAACATTAATTTTAGAATATTAAAGAACACAAAAACCTAGTCCTAAATGGCAAATTTTCATTTAAAAATTATGCGCCGTTTTAAAGAAAATTGCTTTTTAGCGCTACTAAAAATGCGAAATTTGAAGCTCATTTTCACAGAAAATTTTCGAGTTTTCAAAATACTTTATTTGAGGTTATTTCAAGCACTTACACTCACAAATACAATAATCTTTACAAATTTCTGGTAATGTGCATATTAAAGATGTGAAAGAGCTTTCAAAAAAATTACAATTATGTAATTTTTGAAAAAAACAAAAAAAAACTCAAAATAAATTTTACGTCATATTAAAGAGTGTAATTAGCACTATCCGTTACAAAAGTTTCAAGAATAATTTTGCACCCATATATGACAAAATGGTGTTTGAGCGTTTCTGAAAATGCGGAATTTTGAGCTACTTTTGACAAAAGAAGATTGAGTTTTCGAGAAACATTATTTGACATTATTTAAAGTTCCTGTACTCCTTAATATATTAATGTCAACAAATCAAGGCTAATGTAAATATTAACGACGTGAGAGAAGTAAAAAAATTACATTTTTGCAATTTTTGAAAAAAAACAAAAGAATAGAGCAATATGGCTATTATGTCATCTGATAGAGTACATTTACCAATATTTCTACCAAAAGTTTAAAGAAAAAAATTGGAGCCGTTTTTGAGAAAATCTTGTTTTTGTAATTATTTAAAATTGCACATATTGCACGCAAAATACGCTCATTAAGGTGACATAGGTCCGATTTTCACGGATAACACTGAATTTTCAAAAATTGCAAAAGTTTAAAATTTTTGGGCGTCTTTCTGGAACTACAAAATTGAAGATAGTGATTTTTCTTTTAAATAAAATTTGTTGTCGAAAGTGAGTTCTTTCATTAAGGTCTTCTGCAATTTTTTGAAAATTTTTGCAGTTTTCGCGCAATACTGCGTGCAATATGTGCAATTTTAAAAAGTTACAAAAACATTTTCTCAAAAAGACTCAAATTTTTTTCTTTAAACTTTTCGTAGGGATTGTGCTAAATGTGCTCTTTGATATGACATTAAAGCCATATTGCTCTATTCTTTTGTTTTTTCAAAAATTGCAAAAAATTGTTTGACATGTGTTTCACGTCGTTAATATTTACATTAGTGGCAATTTTTTCACGTTATTGAATTTTTATATTAATGAGTACATGTGCTTTAAATAATGTCAAGTAAGTTTCTCGAATACTCAACTGTTTTCTGTGAAAACTAGCTCAAATTTCCGCATTTTCAGAAACGCTCAAACGCCATTTTCTCATAAATGGCTTGAAATTTTTTCTTCAAACTTTTGGAACGGATAGTGCTAATTGCACTCTTTAATTCGACGTAAAGTTCATTTTCGGATATTTTTTTTGTTTCTTTGAAAAGTTACACAAATGTAATTTTTTTTAAAGATTTCTCAAATCTTTAACATTGACTGCCTCGTGGCAGCATGTGGTACCACACGTCATGTGTGGTACATCCTAAACGAAACATATAAGCAAGATTTTTCATTCACAATGCCAGGTTTTGGTTTAGCCGTGATCGCTAAGTCATTGTACATTCCTAGCCAGGGTGTTCAAAGGTTTTGCTTCTTCTTATGGAAAAAAATACTCAATAACCACCGTTTGGCGCTTCAGGAGCGCTCTAGTAGTATAATTTAGCAACATAACAATTGAATAGCACCAAAAGTGGCAAAAACATGCTACCAGAGGTCTGCAACGGCTCCTGTGCGGGCACGAACGCGACAACAATGGGCGAGCGCTATACGAACAGAATCATTCTGGGTAGTAATGGCTCATGAGCAGTGGGTATTTTTTCAAAATATTGATATGTATTACACTTATATTATGTGGAAAAGTAGTGAACCATCTACCCATATATAGGTCTCTCCACGTAAGAAAAGACCCTAAAAATTCAACATGGCGGAGTTTCGGCACTGCCAACCTCATCGAAATGAAACGCAAAAGATACCGACGCGGCGTTATTAAATGCACGTAGTGTCCTTCAGAAAGGCTGATTTGCTGAAATCATTTGATTTATGTTTTTTGACTTATAAATCGCAACAAGTATATGGTAACAATTTTATTTATAATGTTCATGGAAATAAAATCTTCACAATTTTCATAATCTTGTTTAAACTGAAGAATATACGAAATAGTAGAATCTCATTTATAATAAAAACTAATATAAATGCCATAATCAGAGGATTTATGGAAAAAAGATTAATTAAATGCAAGGCTCAAAATAGCTTTAATTTTGAAGCAGTATGCAGTGTAATGAAATAAAATTATACTTCACTGACTCGAAATATCTGTTCAGAATGATTTTATACACATAACATTAACACCTAACTGTGATGAGAACTTATCAAAAGAATGAACGTATTCATTGTACAGAAATGACAAATGTTTGAAATTTAGTGAACCGGATATCTGAATTCATTTAACTTAAAGGTTTAGTAAAATAATAACTTATGCACGACAGGTAGGTTAGATTTTAACCCGGCTGCGGTCCTCAAATTTACTCCTTCTCAAGATCCTTGGGTCCAAATGGACCCATATAATTTCTCTTGCAGATTATTTACTTTTCCAATGATCATATTTAGTATTCTTAATAGGAAGTTAAAGTCAGACACCAGAATGTTAATTATATACATTTATTTTATTTACAAGGTTGTGCAATAATGTAAAAATTATGGTCTCTGAACATGCGTGATAGCAAAATAATGGCATGCTCATATAGAAAAATTGCATTACACACATGTAGTACAAATGTGATTGACATGATTTTTACCTGTAAAAGTTTTTATTTAGAGCAACGAAAAGTAATTTTGTTATCAGTTTTGCAACACATTCCATTTTCCCCTTTTTCGAATAGAATCTAAAAAAACTTAATTTTAAAGACTGTGAATTTTGCATCGGATTTCTAGTTTTCGACTTCTGTTGATGACGAAGTTTGTGGCAGTTGAAGTGTTGTTTGTTTGTGGATTGTGGTTTGTTTGTGGTGTTGAAGTTTGTTTGTGGTTTGTGTTTCTGCGTTCAATAACGGCTTTACAAAAGATTCCACAAGTTTTCTATAAAAAGTTATTTTTTTATAACATTTGTATTAGCAATCCGAATTTGCTTTTGTGAAAAAAAACGTTTGGATTGATGTAAAATGTTTATTTTGTCAGAAAGAACCACAATAGGCCACAAAAATGTATTTTTTCTATGAATAAGAACTAATCGTATCAACAGTTCCCTTTGTAGAATTATAGGTTGTCATTATTTCTGGTTTCTTTTCTCCATATTCGCAGCTACTTGCATCATTGTATCGGGTGCTTTGAAGGACAACACACTTGTTCATATGTGGCACATACTATACTAATGTCGGGTAACTCGCTAAATCGAAAGTAGAATATTAGTTTGTTGTGCCCTTTGTCAGGAGAAGTTTTGGCAGTATAGAAGATTTGTTTTTGCGCATTGTTCTACCGAGTGTGACTTCCCCGTTTGAGAAGCTCCTGACCCAACTGATATGATGTAAAGATATTGTCTTCAGAAGTGAGGATAATTATAGCACAACTTTTATTCCCAAATTTTGTTCTCTAGGTTGCCTTTCTTGTTTGCCAGGGGTTGTGCATTCCACATGTAACGTGTTTCATTCAGAATTTCCCTCCGTATTTGCCAAGTCTTTGGCATGAGCTGCCGAAATGGACAATTGACTCGGGAAACGTCTAATTATTCATTGATTGTTACATACAATTGAAGATTGCAAAATATCGTAAGAGGAAGAAACACATCAGAATACTGCGTTCAAGTTTCAGAAAAACCGTCTATCCGTAGTTTAGAGAGCTGAGATTGCTCCCAGTTGTTCGTAGTACTTCGATAGTGTTTTCGTAGATTGATAGTATTATTGGACAAAATATTGTTATTGTACACCTTATGAGAAGATAAAGTCTCCAATGATAATACAATCCTTCCATAGTTGATTTCTACGAATTTAGCGAGTTGTTATATGAAATTTCTAACGAGAGTTCAGCATGAGATATGTCACGGGTCCAAATGGACCCGAAGAACTTACGTGTAAAAAAAAGTATAATTCCTTTCGTATTGAAAATAAATGAATTACATTTTATATGCGGGTAGAAAACAGTCAAAAAATAATTGTCATGGAGTATGAGAATGATCGCACCATTTTCTTAAGCGGTACGAGAAATTAAAATTGTATTTGGGTCGAAATGGACCCGAGGACCACAGCAGGGTTAATAACAAATTGCAAGGGCAGTCATTAAACAATGGTCCACAGCAATTATCTTCACTTTTATCATTGAATTTTTACAAGAATTTTAGTTCCTAATTGCCCCTGGGCTTACAAACTTACATTTCAGTCTTGCATTTATTTTACGCGATTGAAGAACACCAGGGAAAACAAAGAAATAAGTATGCTACCATTATAACATTACCATATGTAAAACAAATTAAATAAAATATTTAGTTAATCTTAAATTGGGTTTTCTAAAAATGTTCATTAAAAATAAGCATCCAGCAATTTGGTTGATTCTATAAATTACTTGAAACACATCCTACTTATCAGTATAACGGCTGAGGGCCAATTTGTAGCATATATACAGAATCATATGACAAAATAATGGAGGTATTGAATTTCGCAATTGTGATAATATAGAAATAATTCCAATTTTATAAAATGAAAAATATTCCTTTAAACACTGCAATCCTGGAACAAAGAAAAAATGCCTTTTTACTGAATTTTAATGAACTGAACATTAGATTCTGCATCTAATGTATACTGCAGTAT
Source organism: Acheta domesticus (assembly GCA_031308135.1). NCBI lineage: Eukaryota > Metazoa > Arthropoda > Insecta > Orthoptera > Gryllidae > Acheta > Acheta domesticus. The sequence goes on along the minus strand of JAHLJT010002406.1, from coordinate 144,399,884 downwards.
CTAATGTTCGGTTCACGATAAATTCAGTAAAAAGGCATTTTTTTCTATAACAACAATATTGGAGAAAATAGTAACATTCAACCAATAATGTTTTTCAAAGGAAAAAAGACAAAAGAAAGTTTGGGAAAATGTACATTAATAAATCAAAATTTGCATTCTCGTTCTCACAAACCTTTCAACATACCAATTCAATTTAAAATCTCTTTTCAAATACAAATATACTACGACATCTCCAACACACAATGACACATAATCTATATTATCTTACTCTGATACATTAAAACGAAACTCTTCTACTTCAAATTATACATCTTTAATTTCCAACATAGTTCAAGAAATTATTTCTACAATTATCCCACAAATTCTGACTTTATTACAAAACATCCTTCGTCCACTTTTTAATGTCTATTAATACAAATACTCTTACACTAATAAAATGGAATTCTAATGGTCTAAAATGACAATGAAATCTTTTTCATCCCCGTTCTTTCTTAATATTGGCATGGGATGTATTTCTAAAACACATCTAATCCATGGAGAAAAAACTACTCTTAAAATATTATAACATTTATAGAAATGATAAAATTTCTGACCATGCTTCTGTGGTGTAGCAATAATAATAATAATAATAATAATCATAATATTAATAATAATAATAATGAATTCTATATTTCATCAACAAATATTTTTGTCTATATCTAAATTTTATAATTATAGCTTTACAAATTAAATTAAGTAACACTACTTACTCTCTCTTACTAAGTTATTTCTTTGCAATTTAATTGCCACCAAATAACATAGCACATCGGTCATAAACATTAAATATTAGTGACTCCCATGTCAAAGTTGAGAAGGCCATAATTTGTAAACCCCCAAACACACCCATTCCTTCTCAAATTTATAATCCAATTTTTCAATCTTCCAATCCAGTGATACACTTAGAAGATTTCAAAAGCAAAAACACTTCTTGGAGATGCAACTCATCAAATCCCCAAGGTATTCATTTGCAACAAATATATCATTCAAAATAATTTAGTCATATGTACTCCCGTCAAACAAACTTAATATTCGAATCATAACATTATAATACCAAATATTTTAAGTTCAATTATTACGAAAAAAGGAAATCGACAATGCTTTCAATCTTCACTTTCTGAATTTGATTTTTATCATCTTCTTATTAAAATGTTTTAATTCTTCACTATTAAAAATGAATTATTGCCTTCATAACATTTGTATAAACTGGAATATGTAACGTACTTACATAAATTCAAATTTTAATATCCCAAAAAACAATAAATAGATAATGCTAAAAAAATTATATAGAAACAGAAACATTAACTAAAACATTTCTAGATGCTTACACATTACACATTCTAACACACATATTAAACCTTCCCATTCATACTGTATCTCTCCCTACATATTTCTTAAATCTTATTAAATTCAAACATAATCTAAGACTTTTTGGCAACAAACTCCTCCAAGAAAAATTAATAAGTTATCGTGAACTATGAAAGTACGTGTAAACCAATATGAAAGAAAAATTTCAAAATTATAATGCACAAATAACCCCAACATTAACAAAATGTTATTCTCCTGATTCAATATTAAACAACAGTCTACATCAGAATCTCCCTACATGAATTTTCAACAATCAAATCAGATTAAACTTGTAATGCAGAAATTGAGTTTTTTCTCTTTTACACATTACTTGGTCCCTTCACAAAATTTGAATATTCACAAAGCTTCAGGAAATGATTCTATTTCAGACAAAATGATCAAAGGACTTAATTTATAAATTACTAAGTTATTTTTTTGCAATTTAATTGCCACCAAATAACATAGCACATCGGTCATAAACATTAAATATTAGTGACTCCCATGTCAAAGTTGAGAAGGCCATAATTGCATATCTGAAACTTGTAGTAATGTGATACATGTTTCACTCAGATGTTAACTCATTAAAAGCATATTCATTTAATTCGGTAAGCAACCGCCTACATCAGAATTGAATTCTGGTATATCCAGAAAAATATATATACAATGCATTCAACACCCTGAAAAATTATGTACAATTGAACAAAATGTAAGCACAGATAAAAAAAAGAAATTTAATTGTCACCAAATAACATAGCACATCGATTATAAACATTAAATATTAGTGACTCCCATGTCAAAGTTGAGAAGGCCATAATTGCATATCTGAAACAAGTAGTAATGTAATATATGTTTCACTAACATGTTAACTCATTAAAAGCATATTCACTTAATTCACTAAGTAACCGTATTTCATCTGAACAGAAAAACTGAAGCACTGACAGGAACGGCTGACAATAATATGAGTAATGTTGAAATAAATTAATTTTAAATTAAATTAGCTTGTACTCTTAATTAGTTTTTTCCTTGTTGCTTTGAGGCAAGACTCTATTTTTGGGCACATCTGCAATATTGAAGTACATGCTTAGAGAGTTTAATGATATGTTTAATAGTGATATGATAATGATATGACAATGAGAACTTAATGCATATAGAACTTAATATGTACATATTTGTCGCAAGTCACAGTAAACCTTGCTGCTTATTCACTTATTTCACTTTGCTTGTTCACTTTGTTTGCACTTCATATGTTCTTGAACCAAAGAAAATAAAGGTCTGTTAGGAACGACTGACTGAAAAATGAGAGATTTTTTTAATTTAAAAAAATTTTCTTAAATTCCCAATCCTGTAATTTCGGCACTCAAATTCTAAAGATCACTGGGGACCAACATGTACTTTTAATTAGTGGCGTGCATTCCAGGGAATGAAGGGAATGAGTCATTCCCCTAAGCAAAGCACAGCAAAAATCCTTTCTATATTTAAAATATTCTTTGCTTATGGCCAGAGCAAAACTGTTTACTCAACTCAGATTCTGAGCTACGTACTAGTGGTTGAACCGTAACAATCGATGTTTTTAAAACGGTGTGTAAATTCGTCTCGTGACGCAAACGAAGCTTCGTTCTTCGAAGGTGCAAGTGCTTCGTCATGCCTCGTGCAAAGTCGGGTCGGTCCGTGAGGGCGCGAGGATAATGAATATGAGAATTCGTTCCGTTGTGATGGACTGGTAGCAATTTCAAGTTCGAAATAATTTATTATTTTGGCTTTTGAGGGTATTTTACGTACGTGCTAACTACATTATAACACAATGAAAGTATAAAGCACCTATTAATATCGAGAACGTTTATATTAAATTAAAGACAGTATTCTAAACAAGCTAATTCTTTGCGTACTGTTTTGCAGTTCTCCCTTGCGAGAAGGGAATGCAATCGGTGAAATCATTCCGCGCAGTAGTCATGGCACCTAGTGTGAGAACAACCCGCGTTGACAGGCAGAGCCGACCGCGCGGTGCAACGCCCACGGATCTCTTACGATAATCTCCGTTTCCGGTGGTACATTCGAAGTAGGCACGATCAACTTTCATAAGAATAAAACATTACTGATATTTCGAGGAATCGCCACACATGAGAATTGCAGACGGAAGTTTGGAACGTATTCCCCTTGTGCTATTATGAGATGAATTCTACCAGGATTGTTACCAAAAATAATACCAAAAATACCAAGTTGACACCAAAAATAATACAATATTTGCACTCAGAGAAAAAACAAGAAACAAGATGCAAGAAAGAGAATTAACAGGACGTGAAATTTGTCCAAAGAATTTAAACCGCAGAGCATCCAGAGAATGTGAAAAGTGCAAGAAAACAGTAGAACGGATATCATATCCATTGTATAGGTCGTGAAAAAACATTATTACTGAACTCTGTAGATACATTTGCAAATTAACATTCACCATATATTAAAGTTTACGCACTTATTTTTCATTTTATAAAAGAAAAAATATGCTTTAATGTATTGATGGATTTTAAAAATTTGTTAATAATTTTAAATACCTAAGTACTCGATAAATAAGGTTAAGTTGTAAGTCACATAAATACCGAATTATATTTGTTTATAATGTTCGAAGGCATTTAGCCAAAGAAATTTTCCTTGGAGTCTGTTTACCTCCCAGGCAATCATTTACGTTCGTATGCAAGACGCCCGGGTTAATATTCACATTTTGTTATTCATCATCTTTAACTGTTTTACATTTTTATACCTCGGACTTCAAAAGTGCTTCCCCTACTAAAATTATCACCGCACGCCACTGCTTTAATTGATTGTGGGTAGCTGCTACAAGGTGTCAAGTGTTTAAGGTTAAGTTTCTGCAGTATCAACAATTCTGCTTAACCTTCTTCCATTGAATTTTTCCACATTTCTGACGTGACATGGTAACAGATTTTGTAATTCCTTTTCTTTTCATATGTTATGAAAAAATAGCCACCGTTATATGACGTCTCTGTAACAGTAAGAAAAAATAACTATGACAACAGACATGTTATCATGGTCTAATTCTTATTACATGCAATAAGAATTCAATAATATTGTGACATTAATAGCTTACCTCTCACAATTTTCGCTAGTTTTGCTAAGACGCCGCTGTAATGAAGTTTTCTTTTCCAGAATTTTTTCCTTTCAGAAGAATTTTATCCACTCGTTAAGACCCACATTTTCTGCGTAACTGGAGAGTTGTTTCTCGTATTACAAGACACTGATGATAATGCCACGCAAAATATACATTATAAGTTCCCCTCGGAAACAAATCGCGCATTGGAAATGTAATGTAATAGCTTTTAAATATGAAATACGTGGTCGAGCTCGATCGCGTAGGCTCTCAATGCATTTTTTTTGCCGCTAGACGAGGAGTTGGCACAAAGTTAAATTGTACGCACGCATGCCAGTCACTAGCCAAGGAAAAGTCCCTGACTGCAATGCTTCCATTACGTGGTGTATTTAAGTTCGGGTTGGCGCCCACTTCCTGGAACTTTTATTCTAATCAAAAGTCCCTAAGCCAATGTAGTAAGTATGGCGGGTGATTTCCGGGAGATTGGTATTTTTTTGTGTTTCGGGTCATATCTTACGTGAAATAACTCATAGCCTTGGCAGTCAACATGTTAATATGCACATTACTAGCAATTTGTAAACATTATTATATTTGTGTTTGGAAGTGCTCCAAATGTCTTCTAATGAAGGTTTTTGGAAACTAAAAAAATTTCTGGGAAAAAGAGCTTCAAATTGCGCATGTTTAGTAGCGCTTAAACGCCATTTTCTTAAAAGCGGCTAAACATTTTTAAAAGAAAACTGCCATTTAGGTCGAAGTTTTAGTGTTCTTTAATGTTCTAAAATTAATATTTCCGTTCTAACATTAGGAAACCGAAAAATTTGAAAAATGTGAAAAAGTGTACTTTGGGTGGCGATAACTGGCAGCTGGTTTTCTCAATATTTATCAAAACTACATTTTCACATAAGGTCATGTTTAATGTGTTGAAAATACGACTAGTTTTTCTATAATTTCGTGACAAACATAAGACCCCGCTGCAAATTTACTGCGCAGAAATTCAGACAGCCGGATGCGTCGTAAATTAGAATCTGCAATTTTGTATATTATTTTTGTTCGTTTTTACATTCGATCTTTTGTTATACATTTACAGATTAATCTTTAAAGAAATTATTTCATTTGAAATATTGGAAATAAAAATTGCTATCTCTTTAAGGGAGTATCGACAATGCAGGAATGCAACAATTGAATTACGTTCCGCTGTCGCGAAGTTTTGTGAATTATGTGTCATTGTTGTGACTTGATTGAGATGAATGGTATCAGACTACTTTTTCCATTACAAGTTTACAAAACTTTTGTATTATATTTGTATGCAGTTGTGGAATTCACATAGTTTTGACAACACAGTGGTGGAAACAGTGAGTTGTTCGCACTGTGTAAGATATAAAGATGTGTTCACTCCTAGTCTAAAACTGAAGCGTATGTGAGGCACAGTTCTCGCATATAAGTACTGCGATCTTTGGGTCTCATTTGGACAAGGTCGTGATTGGTCGTGTAATGTTTAACAACCACATTTTAAGATGTCATCTTAAGATGTATATCTTACCCCGCGTCCCAAACCGATCGTCCGATACGGCACGGCGATCGGCGATACGGACAAGCTAGGAACTAGCCTCAAACTGGCTTCAGAAAATTTGCCTCAAAGGCGGCTAGTTAACACACCTATATATCTTACACCGTGGTTGGTCGCTTCTTGGTTCAATTGGACATTTTCAAATAATAGCTAAGAGGCAGAAAATGCAATATTTCAATTCTACGTAGCTGCATCCAATAATACGGGAAAGTATGTGCAGTTGTACAGTACTAGTTGCCGCATGTAACTCATGATTTGCTGCAATGAATGAACTACAATAGTTAATGTGCCACTGAAAGGTTTGGTTATATGAACTGAAATGTCCAGAATATATGTTGCCTGAGTTAAATTGTTGACGAAAATGAACGGACACCCAGAAACTTTTGACACGTTTATAATGACTTTAAAATAAGACAAAAGAAATCTCCGGTTGCTGCGCAACTGGAAAATACAGAATGTATAGTGCATGGCATTAGATGACCACACACGTAGCCAGAGATCGTATCTTGGAATTTTAACAATTAAATTATTTTTCTCAATTAAATTTTGACTCTTTAGTTTTAACAGTACCTTTACCATTCTGGTTCCTTCAATAGAATATACAATTGTGATTAATTTGAAATAACTATGAAAATATATCAATTTGTAGTAGAGTTATGCTGTTTGAAGTTAAAACCTGCATTTTGGCCAATTATTTAGAAGCAAATAGAAAAACTTTTTTTAAATTATTTTATCTCTAAAAGTATAAAGAAATCAAATATATAAGGGAATACAAAATAGATATCAATATCTCAATTTTTATTCGGCAGGTAGACAGCTACCTTAATCAAACCCCAAAAGGTCCATTGTTATTGTGATTGAAAAAAACATTATTCGAAAAGTCAAAGAAACTACACTGACAACGGAATTAGATGTTTTGTAGATCTTATTAGGAAGGTTTTCGCCGTTGTAATTATAGTTTTCCCGTTCTCTTTCAGCTTAGACCGAATGATTTTGATATCCATGGCTTCGTCATCCATAATTTTATTATACCACCAGTAAAAACGATGGTATTTGATTGATGAATGATGACAACAGCGCCTCAAGACGTTGAATTCTTAGCCAGTAAAGAGGTATGTTGTGTTGTTATATGAAAATAAATTTTTTAGTTCGTTTTATAAGTAGTCGTCTCTATAGTGGATTACATTCAACCGCTTGACCACCTTGGCTTCAGTAATCCGTAAAACATATAATTCGTTAAAAACGGAACAACATCTACCACGGCCCTCTCTTCTCACTTCTGCTCAGAATGCTATAGTAAATTGTGCTTTGCTCTATTGGAGAAAGTTGAAACTCAATGAATTTGAAACCCGCCAGGGAGGACACTGATCTTCAAATAAAAACCCGCATAAAACCCATCCGGGAGTCTCATGACCTTCACCAGGAGTATTGCAAGGGTCCCCAGTGTGCCATGGTCAATATTCGGGTGGCCCATCATCCGTGAGTCACGGCAGACAATGTGAAACGATTCTTCTATTTGAAACGCTACTATCTCATTTACTATTAAAAACTATATAAATTCTATATCTTAGTCGTTAGTTTTGTTCAATTGCAATAACCAATGAATCCTATTATTATGGGCGCCAAGAAAACAATTCCAAGTATCAAGAAAAATTATATGTACGGCTCAATAAATATGGCTCAATAAATTACACCACTACCTTGCTGGCTCAGTCGTTGGGGTTCTCGCTTCGATGAAAATTCGCTTACCTGTATCTGCAAAATTGCCACCGGATCTGCCCTCTGTACAGAGAAGCACGAAATCTGAAAGTTTTATCTTATTCTGAAATTCTTGCACCAATAACGTACTATGTTGCGCAGTAATAATCTTTTAAATTCGTTTAAAAACAGAACATTATTTATTTCAATTACTTTCCACTTAGTTTCATTAATGGCTTTTAAGATTTCTGTCAATGCAAAAATAACATTATCATTTGGTCATGACCTTTAAATTAAATTTCTAACGATCATTAGCATAAAATAACCCGAGCTCTCTTGTAAGTCGTCGGATGGCGCCCCGAAGAACCAACCTGGAACTTCCACGACGTCTTCCAATCTTCGTTCGGCTGGGCCGGACCCGAAGTCGTCTGCTTCATTCTTCAGTGTTGCTTCTAGTATCTGTCTTTATCTAGCATCTGCAGCTAACCTAGCATCGAGAGTTACTTTTCCCTAAAATACGCAACAGTTGTGCGCCTACCCGCGAACACAACAAATCGAAAAAAAAGTCTCTACTAACTAATATTCGTAGCCAAGTCTATTCACAAACTCATTTGCTCCGCCACGGCACTGCGGACATATTATATAGTATCTATCCTGGTAAAATCGATTAAAGTTCTCCACTTAATCACAAGCTGTTGTCACCGAATCAATTTATAATAACTGCAATGTCGTATCGTCAGTACAACGCGGCGAACCAGCTTATTTTGCAAATAAAGTTTTTCTCAATAAATGACAAATAGTTTCAACCGAATTAATTCAATTAACTTCACGAATCAACTCCTGACTAATATTCCGTATCGGTATTACGGTGCAGCGTTACTATCAAACAAAATCGAAGTTAGATTCCGCGTTCTTATCAGACGATCCGTCCACCTCCGTGTCTGGATGAAGAGAGAGCTTTTTTCACTACACGGCATATGAAAGTAAAATACCGTTGTTTTTCTCCCACTACTCAGAATCATCAACCCCTTGGGCAACGCATATGCACCATATACAGCGAGCTCCGGCGTTTACCGTCGAATGTTTGAACCGCCATTTTGCCAATGATGTATATAATACCACTAGATGGCTGACTCCGCGCTTTCCCAATAGGCGGAGGTGAGGCCGTACAGGGAGCTTCGGCAAAAGCTTCGAATGTCAATTGCAGCCCATGACAGTTCGGTAGATTTTTACGAGTGTAACACGTATACATTGTATTTATTAAGATGGTTCTGTTCCATCATAAGAAAGTAAAGCTGTAGGCAACAACAAATTGTCGAAATATATTTTATAATTTTACATAAAACTACGAACAGCATAGACATAGTGTTACCAGAGACTTGCAAAAGTTAGGACTTGTTTTTTATGATGACTTACAGGTACAGACTTCTTATACTGATTCAGAAGAGATCAATTGTATATGTAATACTGCACGTATCAGTAAATTATTATTACTATGGCAGCTTTATTATTAAGGATTCTTTCTCTGTTTCAATATTCCGTTTTCAAATATAAGAATAAGACGTACTTATTGTTCACGTGATTAGAAAAAACTGCGTTTCACTTCAAATATCCCTTTTTTCTCTCTTAATGGATGGTTGTAAATAACTGCTGGATTTGGGAGGTGGCAGAGATATTTAAAATGAAAACACGTAGAGAAAATGTAGTACATATGTACTTTTTATGGCTGACATTTTTATTTGCATATGAATACAACACTCTTTTGCAGGTACAAACATTCAAATGATACCTTTCACCATTGAAAGAAAATATTCAAATAATAAATAATGTTTCTTTTAATTTTACATAACAAGAAATAGAACAAAACATACATTTAGAGAATAAATGAATAGATTCAAATACATGTTCAAATCATGAACACTTAAGACTAAGATTCCACTACACGATATTGTTGTGAAACCCACCTTATAGTGATAAAACATGGATAAAACAAAGGCAAAAAATAATTGATTTCCTGGACCAATTTTGAAAATAACAATTAATTAAGTAAGGATCAAAATGAAAACATATAAAAACATCAAAACAAAAAAAATTGTTTCACTAATCACTCAAGAGAAAGCTCACTACAACACACCGCTTTCGGCAATAACAACAAAGGTTTTTGCCGTGCAAAATGGCTCCTTGGGTGGGCCTCACCGACAAGGCGACAGTCATCCATCTAGGAGTATATGTATACATCATTGCATTTTGCATATCACAAATATGATAAATTTGTTTTTGGATACAACAATATGGATACGTCAGATCCTTCCAGCAACTAGCCATCAGAAAATTTCTTGAAACCAATTTGGCAAAAGTTTACGTTCGTTGAAATTGCCAGAATTTAACTAATTTATTGCCAGAATTTAATTAATTTATAAAAATCAGTGTACTGAACCTAATAATTCAAGATCTAATTAGATGACAACCGCAAGATGGCCATTCTACCCAACATAAGAGGTACTACTTATAAAATTGGCCAGCTTTTGTGCCGCTTCCACATAAAGGTGCCTACAAATCCCAAATAAACTCGGGCAAAAGCTAGAACACGTTAAAGTGATATCATGCATCAGGGGTAGACGAGATACAATGCAGCTGCGACCCACAATTTCACCGGCTAGACGGGACGAACCATTGAGAAACGCCCTTCGTGAACACATTCGCCATTACAAGTATAATGATACTAATAAATCGGCCTAGCCCTCCACGCATGGAAGACCCACATCTCCACGATTTCTTCCCTTGTGTCTTTCTGGTGGCGGCCTGCTCCTGGTGGGGAGCTCTTCCTCCGGGGTTGTTCAGCTTGACATTTTTCACAGTTTTCAGGTCAGCCTGTGGTTGTCCCACTTTTGGGTGCCTGAGGGTATTCCACTTCGTTTTAGTTTTCTTGCTGATTTGTTTTAAAATTTGGCTGCGTGTAAGAAGTGATGATATGTCGTTCCTCCTCTCTAACAAGTCATTTTCTCGGTGTCGTGCTCCGGTCTCCACGATTCTTGGAAACATTGTTTTACCACGACGCCCCGTTGTGGTGAAGCGACGCCGCCTTGGACGCTTCCGCTTTCACTTCGCCCGGGTCGAGCAGGCATGGCCTCCAGATGTGCGGGCTGACTGCCTGTCCCCCGCCCCCCTGTGAGTGACCCAAACGAGGACAATGCCACCCCCGCTGCCGCAGGGATGGACTGACCCGGCAGTCTATAAAGGCGGCGTACGGCCGCCGAGTTGTCGCTTGTTTACCGCTCTTCGTGAGCATGGTAGTGATCGCCGGCGTCCCGACTCCACGGTTGCCTTCGGGTTGACCAAGGCAGGAATCGACGCAAGGCTGAGCCAAGCGACCCACAGCCAGCCTATGTGCCTTCGTTACCGCCATTGCCGCTGCCGCCGCCGCCTCTGCCTACCACCTCTGCCCCACCCTCATGGCAACGGCCGACTGAGTGCTGGACTGCGTAGCCTCTGTTAGGATGTGACAGTGTACTTGAAACCAAGGCTTATAATAAATCATGTGCTGTTAATAGCCAACCAAGAGTTGGTCTTTCTCCCGTCACATACTCCCTCCCATCCATGTCACCACGACACCGTCGCGTCAGGGCGCGGTCACCGTTGCTCCATGACGTCCGACCGCGAGCGGAGCGCCTTTTCCCACCCCGCCCGTGATTGGCCGATACTCTCTCCGCTTTTGCCGATCACCCAGCTAAACGGCTGACACGTGGAGAGGAACCTAACCCTTTATTAACTCGTGCGTTAACCATTTCTACGCGTTTCACTCTGAAGAAGGTTTCAGAATGGTTGACCGAAACGTTGACACACGTGCCTACGACGCGGCACGTCTTGGACAGCCGAGCAGCTATTGACTCGGCCGCGGAAGCCTATGTTTTCCCTAAGCAAGTCAATCAGGCTGAATTACATTATTCTCTACGAAAATACCAATTTGTTATTTAGTTTCAATTTATGTAGGTACTATCCTAGCTTGTGATAATTGCTTTTTACGTCTAAGTTGTTTAATATTCCGCGAAATTCTTTAGTATGATACAAAGATAAATGAAGTGTACTTTTCTTAATCTAGTGATTTTACATACTATGTAAAATTAAGTTGCGAGCATAAAAACGTTGAGAAAACGAAGAATTTTATTACAAACTAACCTCTAAATTGCCTACTATATTATATATACCTATTTGCCAACGACATAAATTCCGTTTATCATTTTATTGATTTAAGAAAATTAAAATTCAATATAAAATTGTAAGCTTAAATTTATTACTTATTTCTTTATCCACCCGAAGATGAATACCTCCAAAAATTTTAATTTTAACCATCAATTGCATCCACTGTACATTTAATGTTCCAAACAATCGAACATCAAAACATCTGCCCGCAAGAAACTTGGGGTCGCAGCGAGGCGGGGAAGTGCTTGGCGAGAATGAGGGCGGGACGGAGTGTAACAAAGACGGGGGCGTTGTAGCAGACGAACATGCTGGCAAGTCGAGTGCGGCCAATTGATTTCCTTCAGTTAAAACCGTCATTACAAGGCGGCCGCCCCTGCGACGTCGAAGCTGCGCGGGCAGCGGTCAATACTGGCGTGTTCTTGTGGCAGCGGCGCGGCGCGGCGGCCAGAAGCCCTGCAAAGCGGCAGAGCCCTCGCCGCGTCCGCCAGCTCGGAGCCCTGAGACGCTCAATTACGCTGCTGCACGCGCAGGCCGCCCACGCTCTGCGGATTCGGGATGCGTTTCACTGCCTGGAAATTCATTCGAAATCAACGCTTGAGAGCAGCGACTCGATGGAATCCTCAACTATTCTAAATCCAGGCTTCCTCAGTTGCTTGTTCGACGTTAATATACGATCTTGACATCATCTAAATCATCTTGACATCGACGAAACTACACAAACACAGTTTTACAGTAGGTGGAAATAACGAAATATTTGCTATTCCTATAATCACAATTCAACGATCCTCACTTTTTGTAGAATAGCGTAAAAACGTTTCCCATGGTTTTCTTTCATGAATCAATTGACAAACTGCAGGAGTTACAACGGTTCATACTTTCTCGTATTGGAATAGTTTCGAAATATTAAAATATTGTAATTTTTGCCGATCTAAAAACTCATTTTCAATTTGAGACTAGAGGTGCTAAAACAGGATATACTTTCTCGCGTTATTCCAAATAGTAATTTAATATTGAAATATTTTAATTTCAGACATACTAGAAACTCAGTTATAACTTGGAAACGTCCAATTTAAAGGAAGTGCATGTATCCGGAAGAGACATTACAAACATGACGGTAATAATTACGCATTTCTCTGTAAACCAGTTTTTTACCATACGTTGTGACATACGCGGAGAAACATTAATGAAAGACTTTTTGTGGGGGGGTTGATAAAATATTTTTTTTTGGAAATTCCATAAATTTCAGGCATTTGGATACTCTGCCATGTCCAGCTGCATCGCCAGGCCTTTCCCCGATCGAGAATGTGGGCGGTGCTACGGAGCGTGCGAATAGGCCCCCACCCCTACCCACCAATCTGCGAGAACCGCGCGCTCAGGTTCAGGCTGCATGGGATAGTCTAGCACAGGGCTCCATTAGAGACCTGTACAACTGCACGACTTCTGGACATGTGTGTTTGCCAACATGGCGACCTCACACGAAACTAACATGTACAGTCTGTGGGCGTGTAGCGCAGTAAATATTGTTCCTACAAACGTGAAAATGTAATCATTTCTTATCCGTGGTATCCTCTACCTGTCTGTCAACAGTGATCGCAATCCGCCTCGTCCTTCTGGGTGCATCTTTTTTTATGACGATGAGTGTATTTATCAAAATATCATCATAATCTATCAATCAAATGCATCATAACATCGCTATAGCGAAACCGAGTTTTTATTTTGTGGATTGAATTAGAAAGGAGAGTGGAGCGGGAGTGGGTCGTGAGTGGACGGGCAGTGGGAGTGGAGGGGGGCAGGGATTGTATGCGGGTCGCCAACCGACCGCAGGCAGGGTGCCAGCGCACATAGTTTACTACCTTCGCAGCATCAGAGCGCCTACAGCTCACCCGCCGCAGCGCAGCCGCTGGTATTTCTGTATCGCAATTTCTGAGCCTTCTATTGTTTTGCGTCCCCTCGTCCTCCCCTCCTCGCAGCCATGAGGGGCTGTCTCGGGGAGCCTACTTTCAACACCGATAGTCAGATCAGCTTGGCCGGACGCTTTTGCTTCGTTGAACGAAAGTCCTGACATGCAATTACCCTCCTTACGCTCCTTCTACTATCAACTGATAACACCCAAGAATCATGGTTACCAAACGAATTATTAAGATTAGACAAAAATATGGAAACACCAACAGTTACTCAGGAGGAGTTGAAACAGCTATTACGGAAACTGCATAACTGGAAACCTGTCGGACCAGATGGAATTTAAACTTTCTGGAAGAAGTACCTTACTTTCCTGCACACATCACTCATTGGCTTTCTTAATCAGTTCTTTCATAGCCCAAATGAAGTACCTTTACTTCTTAACCTTTATTTCCTACCTAAGACCCAAGAATTCAGAAACAACCAACCCCAAAAAATATTGGCCGATCACGTGCCCCAAACCCTTTACAAAATCATTTCCGTGACGATTGCCCAAAGAGTATCTCAGCATATGAATGCGGAAAGAATTCTAGCAGAAGAACAAAAAGGATGTCCGGGGATGCAAAGAACAACTAATCATAGACACTGTTGTCACTGGGCAAGCAAAATAGAAGAAAAAATCAAGTAGTCAGTTGGATTGACTGAACGCATGCAACTCAGTTCCTTTTGACTGGCTTTTAAAATTGCTGAAAATTAAAACATCCATCCAAAAAAAATTGAGTTAAAAACCCCATGGTTAAAACATGGTTAAAAACCCCATGATCAATTGGCGTATTTAACTGTCGTTGAAAACAGACAACAAAATAATGACATCCAAACATATACTTATTCGACGTGGTATTTGTTTCGATGAACGACTCGCAGGCATTCAGAGAAACGCGGAGTTTTCGATAGAAGTAACCACATTTCGAACATTCAGAAAAATCAAATATCCCAGCAAACGATAGTACATTTGAAGGTTCATCACTTTCCAGTGAAACATCCGTCATTGGTGAAATTTTATCTGACCATGAATCACACGAAAAGAACATGATACGGAACCTCCTTCGACGCAAGATAGAACGAGATCGTCTACTGCCATTCGAATCTCGTTCGCCGTTGAGGAGAATATACGAAATTGCTAAAGCTAAGAGAGTGCTAGAGACAGCAAATTTTGTATTAATTGAGGTAGTACAGACCCCAGGTAGAGATCTAAATATTACTGAATTCAATCGCATCGTGTTTGCAATTGGTATCTCAGATACTGTAATCAATCAGATCGTGTATGTAACTGGATATCTGGTATCTCAGATACTTTTGGCGCTAGCCAAGAACACCAACGGTCGAAAGATATACAGAGTATACAGCTCCGTACCCGCATGGGCGAAAAGAATTATGAAACGGATAGTCGACACTCGGCGTGAAATATCACTCTTAGCCGAAGCATCTTCTAAATTAACGCACACCTCTAAAGTTCAACGAAAAGTATTCCATGTTGAACAAAAATACCAAATTCAAAATGACACAACAAGGCTAATGGTATCTGAGAAGCTCAAAGAGAAAATCTAAGCCTGGGCTCAACGAATTAGACGTTACAAAGTCCAATTCGTTGATCAATGCTGTCCCTCCTTCAGAAGATGACGTCGAAACATTTTCGGCAGAACTCTGGGTGTGATTAAGCGTGATTAAGAAGTGCATCAGAAAAATACACCACGGGCGCCGTGGAATCCCCGGGTGCTGCGTTGGACGGGGCTTCTTTAGATCAACGATGGCAGCTAAATATATCTACAATCCACAAATTCAAAAGAGCGGTCATTAGGGAAAAACAATTTCAAAGTTTTAGTTTTTTGAGACGTTATCTCAACCTGAAGTTACATAAATATTGTGGAGAACGGTTCAACAAATACAATAATTAAAAAAATGGTTTTATGGACATGCTTTAAAATAAACAATGTCGAAAACATTGCACATTTTGCAATAACGGTACAGATTATGAACCATGCTCTTTAAAACACTGGATTGCGATCAGAAATACAAATCTGTATTTTATTACAATAGGACGCTAGAGTAAAATGAGATAAAACGATCAAATATACCTGAATATTCGAGATACGCTTTTTTACTGTATCTTGTAATAAAATATTAATGAAATGATACAATAATTCTTAACCTTCAAATAATGCAAATGTACACTTTTAAAGGAAATGTGAAATACCCATTTTATATCTATAAATGAATGGCCTCAAAAGTAGTGAGGCTTTAGAATGGCACGGACTTTCTCATACTAGATAGTTTTTTTAATATCTTTGGTCTTTGCTACATTTTCAGTTTTGCCCCGTCCTCTTGCCAGCTCCCTTCTACCACCGAACAAAATATTGTTTTTTTATTCTTTTTTCAATTTTTCGGTTTCCTAGTGGTAGAACCGAAACATTATTTTAAGAATATTATAGAATGAGTAAAACCTCGTCCTATGAGGAAATTTTCGTTGAAAAATTTGGATCAGTTTCAAAGAAAATGACATTTGAATATTATTGTGAATGCGAAATTTGAAGCTCATTTTTACAGAAACTTCTGAGTTTTGGAGAAACTTCATTGGAAATCATTTCGAATACACAGACTCGCAAATGCCGTAACGTAGACAAATATTACCGATGTGACGTATATATAACGTACGAAATCGTTTGTGTATATTTATTTATTGAAACGCACCGCATTTCTAAACAGAGGTGCAGCGGTTTAAATGACGCGGTAGTTTTTGCCGTTGCCGACTGACCCGTTCCGAACGAGTCAGGGGAGGGCGGAGAGCGAGAGGAGCACGAGAAAAATCGGGCAGTGTGGAGATGAGCATGGTGAACAATGGTCAAAATCTAATCGGGAATTGCAACATTAAGAACTGGGTGAGCGCCAGAGATCAGTCGGGAGACGAGTTGCAGCACGTGGCGGTGCAATTGTGGTGAAACATCCGGCGAGGACTGTAGACGGTGTTATTGTGAGTAGTGTGTCCACGAAGTAGACGGTGCGGGAGCAGAACATGACATGAGCAGAACAGGATGAGAGCAGAACATCAATAATGCCTGGATAAAACGAGTGATGAGCGGATAACGGCCGAAGGCGCGTGGTAATCCGAGCAGTATACAGCAACGGCCGTCTAGGCCTCGCGATGCGACCGGGACCGAGGACAGCCGAGCGACGCCGACCCCGCCGAAGGTGCCTCCCCGCCGAGGTGCCCGTGGTTAGCTGTGTCGCCCATTCCAAAAGTCAGGCTTTTATGTGTTGAGTAGTTTATTAGAAATTGATAGTAAGGGTAGCAGTGATTCATTAACATTTAAGATTGGAGAACTTAAAAGAGACGCTAATTGTAATGAAGAGTTTTGAAATAAATTATTTTATCTTCTTTGTATTATAATTTGTATTTCCAATGTATGTGCATGAATGCCCAGAGCCTATTCATGAAAAAGATTACCTGTCTCCAACTTACCTTAAAATGAATGTTGTACAGGACCAAAAAGGAGTTCACCACTATGTATGTATGTATGTGTGTGTATATATATATATATATATATATATATATATATATATATATATATACACACACACAAATTATCACCGTGAGATAAACATTTCATTTGTGCAATTTCTGAAAAGACAAAAGAATACAACAAAGTGACTTTTATATCATCTTGTCCTTCCCCAGGGGGCGCCCCGCGGACTCACGCTGTACAGGTTTCAGCAGAGGAGTTAGACGAAGTGGCGTCCTAGACCGACCCATCACACGAATCCTGTTTCTTGTTTCCTGTCACACATGTCACCTATGCTCCTCCCTCCTCAACTAGCGGTCCCTTTCCCGGATATGGTATTTCTTCCATTTACTTGTCTACTTATATGGCTCTCTGTTGTCTGTACTATTGGCTGCTCTAGGCCCCTTGTGTTTTTCGACCCCGACGCTACTAGGTTTCGAGGAATAGGAAGTCATTCATTTTTTCACCTTCACATTCTTTTGTCTTTCATTCTTTTTAACTTATTCTCTTTGCTTTTCATGCAGGGAGGGGGGCGTCAAAGCCTTTCCTATGGCACGGGAAGGCAGAAATAAAGTCCTTTGGTCCTCCTGTACGGGAGTTGAGGTAGTGGGCCTGCACCTCATCACTCGGAAAAAACTACACATGCAAAATGTCTCAGCAAAGCCTCGGAATATGGTGAACATAATAGATGACGACTTCGAGCAAAAAAAAGGATTATGAGAACTAGGGACATTCAAGGGCAGTCAACCAAAGACATAAAAGTATTCAAAGAAATTGATAAAAATCATATGGATATTGTAACGTTTTCAGAAACACATAAAAAAGGTAAAGGATCAGAACAGAAGGAGGGATATATCCATATTTACTTAGGGGTACCCAAGGGAGAGAGGTCGTAGTGGTGTATCATTGGCAGTAAACCAAAAGTACAGAAATAACATGAAATGTTTGAAGCAGATAAATGGTAGAATTCAAGTTGAAAGTGAACTCTACAGTTACACAGTTGTAGTCATTGCTGCATACGCCCCTAACAACGATGCAATTGCAGGTGTTAAAGAATATTTTTTTAATGAGACGACCCCAAAACATGTATTTCCGTTAATATCTCGAAATGGATTTTCCGCACCCTTACATATACTACGTACTACTACTACTACTTACTACTACTACTTACATATACTACGTACTACTACTTCCCTATACTACGTATATTACTCCATATATACGTACGTATACGGGAAAGTAAAACGTGTGCTAACGTGGTGCTACAACAGCACATACTTTCCCGTATTATTAGGAGCAGCTATGTAGAATTGAAATATTGCCCGACTAACATCTTAGCTGTTATTTGAAAACGTCCAATTCAGCCAAGGAGCGATCAACCACGGTGTAAGATACATAGGTGTGTCAACTAGCCGCCTTTGGGACAAATTTTCTGAAGCCTAGTTCCTCGCTTGTCCGTACGGTGCGCACAATCGGTTTGGGATGTGGTGTAAGATATACATCTTAATATGACACCTTAAGCTGTGGCTGTTACACATTACACGACCAATCACGACCTTGCCCAAATGAGACCGAAAGATCGCAGCACTTACATGCCAGAACTGTGAAACTAGCCTCCCATGAGCTTCAGTTTTAGACTGGGAGTGAACACACACACACACACACACACACACGTGTGTATGTGTGTGTCTATATATATATATATATATATATATATATATATATATACACGCATATATTACACAGTGGGTCATTCCATATTTAATCAACACAGTCATTTTACATCACCATCTCAGATTCAGATGAAATTTGACACATACACAGTATGAATGAAGAATAAGAAAACTGCAAATTTTGAGTAAAATATTTAAACCCGTTTGTGAAATACAGCCATGTAAAATTTTACAAAATTGGGTTTCCGATACTTTTTAATTGATGTAGAACCTCTCCAAATTAGATAGAGAACTGGAACAGGTGTCATTTTTCAGTTTTTTATATCCTTTTATATGATATACAACTCAATAGGGTTTGGTTTAAAAACGTTTTTCAAATTTGAATTAATATTTTGATTTTAAGTTTTTTTCAAAATGTTCATCTTCAAAAAAAATTGATAAAATTCTAAAGTAATCCGTATATGTGTCCAAACAGATAGTGCAAGTTTAAACATGGGACTGCAGTGGGTTCGTATGGTAATCTTTACTTAAAATGCACAATATTTACTTACTCTAGATTTTACTGATTTAAAATGCATTTTATTTCAAATTATAAGCCCTATTATATACAAATTATTAATTTAGTGTTTTTGTTGGCGAGTGTGTTGTTTTATTTTTATTATTATTATTATCATCATTATTATTAGAGCGCGGAACTTCATGCAATTACATATTTTACTGACTGTGCATATCGAAAGGAAATGTATATAACTTTACTTATCACCAAAAATAAAACAAATCAAGATCACCTTTCAGTTGATGAACCAGATGCGTCGGAACCTAAATATTAAGCGAAATGAATCGTTGAGGAAGAACAACACCTATGAGCAGCGTCAGCTGGTTATTTACCATCATGCAAAGGATTAACCATGCCCAAAAGTTTCCAAAATGCCATTAATGAAGAAGCACAGTGAGTGACATAATCTCATGGTACATCAATGAATAGGCGATTGAATTGCAACCCGGAGGAGAACGCCCGAAGACATTTTCTGATCGAGAACAGAATATTGTAGTGAAGTAAATAAAGAAGGATCCTTGTATTAATGCACTAAAAATTACTCCACATGTATAAATTGGCATTGGCAAGAAAGTATATCACGAAACAGCGCCTAAGGTGCCTGTGCCTAACTAAGGAGGTTCAATTTCCATAGCCACGGTGCCAGAAGAAAGCTACTTGTAGTTTGAAAGAGAAACGCCCGAAAAGATCTGACTTCCATCCACTTCTCCACAAAAATCTGTAATATACGCACTTAAATACACCAAATACACTAAAATACGCAGTTACAGAAAAAAATTAAAAATTGCACACACGCAAAATAAAAATGGGGTAGACTTGTTTTATTTTTGGTGATAGGTAAAGTTATATCCATTTCCTTTCGATATGCACAGTCAGTAAAATATGCAATATGCTCTAATAATAATAATAACAATAATAATAACCATAAAACACAACACACTCTCTAACAAAAACACTAAATTAATAATTTTATACATAGTGATTATAATTTGAAATAAGATGCTTTTTAAATCTGTAAAACGTAGAGTAAGTAAATATTGTACATTTTCAGTAAAAATTACCATACGAATCCACTGCAGTCCCATGTTTAAACTTGCACTATCAGTTCGGAAACAAACGGATTATTTTAGAATTTTTTCAAAGATGAGCATTTTGAAAAACCTCAAAATCAAAATTTTAAATTCAAATTTGAAAAACTTTTTAAAACCAACCCCTATTGAGTTGTATATCATATAAAATGCCATAAAGAAAACTGCAAAATGGCACCTGTTTCAGTTCTCTATATTAATTTGGTGAGATTCTACATCAATTGAAAAATGTTCAGGAACCCAATTTTGGAATCTTTTACGTGGCTGTATTTCACAAACGGGTGGAAATATTTTACACAAAATTTGTAGTTTTCTTATTCTTCATTCATACTACCTATGTGTCAAATTTCATCTGAATCTAAAATGGTGAGATAAAATTTTAATTAAAACTGTGATGATTTAATATGGAATGACCCCAGTGCCAACAACTCACTATTTCCATCGCAGTGTTGTCAAAACAATGTGAATTCCACAACTGCATGCAAATATAATATAAAAGTTTTGTAATCTTGTTTTGAAAAAAAACGTCTGATACCATAGAAGTCTCAACCATCAAGTCACAACAATGACACATAATTCATAGAAATTCCCGACAGCCGAACGAAATTCAATTTTTGCGTTGCTGCATTGTCGATACTCCCTTAAAGAGATAGCAATTTTTATTTCCAATATTTGAAAAGAAATAATTTCTTTAAAGATTAATGTGTAATGTATAACAAAAATCGAATGTAAAAACGAACAAAAATAATATACAAAATTGCAAATTCTGATTTACGGCCTGCTGTGTGCGCGCCGACTACTCAAACGGCGCGCGCCAGCAAAACTCAAGACTCGGTCAAGAGGGCGCAGCACAAACGCGCTGCGCACTGACCGTAGCGTAGAACTCGATTTCTCATTGGCCCACCGGGGTATAAAAGCCCGGTGGACAACGGGTCAGACAGGAGTCATCTACCAGTCGTCAACCTGTCAGCGACGAGTCTGCCACGCGTGTGCCAGAGATCAACGGAGGGCCAGCACACGCAACCGCCAGCACGAGCCAACCGACCGAGTCTACCGACTCGTCACGCCGAGGCAACAGCGATCCACAACGCCACTGCCTCGCCGCCCCGGGCGCCGGCCCCGCCGCCGCCACGACGCTCTGCCAGCGACGCGGCCACTCCCCGGCCTCACCACTGCCAAGCGGACGGCCCCGCTGCCGTCGCCACGTTCGGCTAGCGACGTTTCCGCCTGGCATCGCCCGAGTGGTGCTACGGCCTCACACTGTCGCGGGTTCTACCTGGCCCCCGCGCTCCAGCCTCTCGGCACCTGGGCGACGGCTCCGCCGCCGCCACGACTCTCAACCGGCGACACTACCTGCTCGCCGCGGCCGTTGTCACGGCCCCCACACTGCCACTCACCACGGCCGTCGGTCGTAAAAACGGAGTTCGCCCAGTTCGCCTCCCGGCGACCATTGTATTTTATGTTGTGAAAAATAAATGTTGTGAGAAACGGAGTTTTTCTTCTGATTGTAAAGACACAACACGGCCCATCCGGTTATCTCAAGCGCAGTAAGCGCAGCGGGTTATTATGTTTGTCACGAAATTATAGAAAAGCTACTCGTATTTTCAACAAATTAAGCATGACCTTATTTGAAGATGTAATTTTAATAAACATTGAGAAAACCAGCTGCCATCAATCGCCGCCCAAAGTACATATGTACAAAGTATATATAACAACAAATTGACATTTTCTTAATTTTCGGTTTACTAATGGTACAACAGAAATATCCATTTTAGAATTTTAAAGAACACAAAAACCTCGTCCAAAATAGCAATTTAAAGAAAAATTGTAGCCGTTTTTAAGAAAATGGCGGTCAAGTTTGACTAAAAATGCGAGATTTGAAGCTCTTTCATAGGAAATGTTTGAGTTTTTCAAGAAACATCATTTGAAGTCGTTTCAAGCACTTACATTCGTAAATATATATATATATATATATATATATATATATATATAATTACAAATTGCTGGTAATGTGCATATTAAAGATTTGAAATATCTTTCAAAAAAATTACGATTGTGTAATTTTTGAAAAAACCAAATATCCAAAATGAACTCAAAATGAACTTTACGTCATATTAAAGAGTGCATCCGTTCGAAAACTTTGAAGAAAAAATGGAGCCATTTATGAGAAAATGGCGTTTGAAGCGTTTCTGAAAATGCGGAAATTTGAACTAGTTTTTACAGAAAACGGTTGAGTTCTAGAGAAACTTTACTTGACATTATTTAAAGCTCGTGTACTCGTCAATATAATATTGTCAACAAATCGACGCTAATGTAAATATTAACGACCGGAGAGGCACGTCAAAAAATTACATTTTTCAATTTTTGAAAGAACAAAAGAATAGAGAAATATGGCGTTTATGTCATCTCATGGATTACATTTAGTACTATCACCACCAAAAGTTATAAAAATATTGCTTTTGTAATTGAGCCATTTGTGTTTGAGCAGTTTTAAAAATATTACTTTTGTAATTTTTTAAAAATTGCCCATATTGTACGCAATATTGTGCAAAAACTACTAAAATTTCAAAAATCTGTGCATGACCTTAATGAAAGTACTCACTTTGGAGAATAAATGTATTTGGAGGAAAAAAATCTTTCTGCAATTTTTTAGTTGGAGGAAGACGACGACAAAAATTCAAACGTTTGTAATTTTCGAAAATCCATGAGACCTACGTCACTCTCTTAAATGACTTTCAGACTATCCAGCAGCAAAATGTAGTCAAAATTGTTGCGCCATTTTTTGAAAATTATGAAAATGTCCCAGGGTCTTCGTATAAAGTATCGGTTTCAAATTCAAGAGACCCCAGATCGTTCAGATCGATAGGATAGTATCAATTTTGGAGAAAATCGGCCTGAACGGTTAGTCGCTAGCGTTGTTCACAGACAAACGGACGGACGGACAGGCAGGCGTTTTGCTTTCAATTGTTTTTTTCGGTATCAAGGACCCACAAATAGGGATTCGGGCTTCACTACGTGTTAGGAGATTTTGTTCTTAATTTAGCAACTGAATTTATCCACTTTTTCGTTACCAGGGCCCTGTAATAAGAGTTTTTCTGCCGAAAATCCGTCGTTTTCTGGCGCTGCATTATATAACTTTCCCTATACTATACGTACGTACGTATAGTGTTCAGAAGTATACGGGAAAGTAAAACAAATATACAGGAAATGGCTATCAACGATAGCGATAGACTAGAATATCAAAGAACGAGGAAATAGACTCAAAGAGAAATCAGTAAAGGTAAAAATGAATACTGGGAACAAACTTGTGAGGCAATGGATAGATGTCTAGGGAAAACGAATTCTAACAGAGCTTGGAGAGTAAAAAAATGAATGAGAATGGAAATGAAAAGGAATAAAAAAAGGCAGGTCAGGAATAGTTCCAATTAGTATGCGGGAATGGAGTGACCATTTCAGATATATTTTAACTGAAAAAAGACCACGGTGTATGCAAACATCTCAACAAGAAGAGAAGTAAAGCATAGAAACTTCTATAATGCCTATTGTCCCAAATGAAATAAAAGCAACCTTGACCCTCATGAAGAATAGAAAGTCCCCAGAGTCAGGTAATATCAGAACGTCTAAAATTCGTACCTGATAGTGTGATAGAAATACTGGTAACAATCTTTAATAAGTGTCTCCAGTTAAATGACCCACGAAGGCAGTGGCCTTCATTACTCCAATTTATAAGAAAGGATGTAGGCGAGACTGCAACAACTGCACTAACTAAATAAGCGCAATATGCACAGTAGCAAGACTTTACGGTAGGATCCTAAAGTGTAGAATTGAACATCATTATACATAATCCGAGGAACAGAATGGATTCAGCGTAGGAAAGTTTTGTAATGGCGGTATTTTCACGTCAAAAGTCTAATAGAAAAACAAGCTGAAAGAGGAAGGAATGTCCATCTCATATGTGTTGACCTGCAAAAGGCATGCAATAGAGTGCCGTTAAATATGGCCCAGCATGAAAGAAAGTGGTATCGAGCCAGCCTATATCAATGCTTCAATACATTATATAGTGATAATAACAGCTCCGTGAAAATAAGTAATCGACTCTCTCCAGAATTTCAAGTGAACAAGGGGTTAAGACAAGGCTGCTCATTAGCCCCTCTCTTATTTAAAATTTATCTTGAAGAAGGGTTTAAAAATTGGAAAAGGAAGTGTGGCAGAATAGGATTGTCAATAGATAATTATGTACTGTACACCCTGCTGTTTGCCGATCATCAAGTGGTCACTGCTGGAGGCTAAGATGATGCGAGTTATATTTCGCAAATTACAAGAGGACTATAAAAGATGGGGTCTCACCTATAAACCTTAAAAAACGGAATCTATGGTAGCAGGAGATAAAGAATATGGAGACCTGGACGTCGCTACAAAAAAAATAAACGATGTAAAACCTTTAAGTACCTCGGCATTACCCTCTCCTCGAAAGGAAGAAGCTCTGACGACATTTATAACAAGATAGGACAGGGAAAGAGAGTGATAAGACATTTTAACTCTATTCTCTGGAGAAAAAATATCACAAAACGGAAGAAACCTCATATCTTCAAGACCATCCCACAGAGCATAAGTACCTAGGAGCTAAAACATAGACAACGTACAAAAGGAATAAATATACATAGATGGCCCTTGAAATGGACTACTGGAGAAGGGGTCCAGTATATATATATATATATATATATATATATATATATATATTGAAACGAATTGTTATCACTAATAGGATAACAATGCGTTCCGATGCATATCGTACGTTTGAACTGCGCGGCAGCGGCCGGCACACCGACGGAGTCGGGTGCCGGAGCCGGTTCAGCGCGAAGAACCGGAGGCCACGAATCACGAGAACGGCATCGGTAGTAGAGCAATGGCGGAGGTAGGAGACGGAGGGTCGCGTTGCGGGCGGAAGGAAGAGTGTGAACAGTGGCGGATAGAGATTCATGGAGTGCAGACGTGCGGGGTAATACGGAATATCTACCGGAGAGAACAATGAAAGTGAGCGTTATACAATAGAACTGGAAAGGCGTTGTGACAAAGAAAGTGTGTGACAAAAGTGGAAGCGTTAGTTGAGAAGTGAGACGAGACAAAACGGGTACAAGAGAGTGGTGAAGTATTACAAGCGGTGAATGGTCAACACGTGGAGTGGGCAGAACAGTGTAGAGAAATGGAACAATGTATACAAGTATTCGACATCATTAAGTGCAATTAAGGTGAACAGTCGATGACAATTACAATAAAAGCTAGAAACTGTGATGTAAGAGAACGAGAAAACAGTAGTTGGGAGGACGACGTACTGATGCAGTCGAAACGTTCTGGTAACGTTTCGAAGTAGACCATTGCGACCACGAGTGGGGTGGGAAGCGACCGACGGCGGCGAAGCGTCCCCCACCCTTCCGAGCACAGCCGAAGGAAGCGGACATACCCGAAGGGCGAGGTGGCGCGACAAGACACGTAAGAAGACAACAAATAGAACAAGTGACAGGAGCGGCACTGCTAGCCTCCCCTCCCCGCGCTGGATTCCTGCGGCACGAGGAGGCCCGGGCGCGGACGGTGCGGCGCGAGGCGTCGGCCCGACGGCGGATGGGCGAACATGAAACGGCGTGATTCAGACTGGAGTATCGTGAGTAAAAGCGGCCGGAAGATTGGGAGGGAAAGTAATTAGCCAGTAGATAACAGTGATCTTGAGTTGAGGTCCCCCAAATGTTGAAATCATAATAAAGGAGTGAAGCCCCAGGATAACGGAGAAATTGTAAATGGGATGTAATTAAACACAGGGAAAGAACGGAGTAAATCCTCCTGTGAGCACCAAGGGCAACCAATTTTGTATGGCGATTATATATGTAAATAAAAAAGTTCTTGTTACCCAAAAGTTTCCATTGTGCATGTGATCGGATCCGGAGCCCATTCCCGGGCAAGAATCCCTGTACCCTTTTTCTTTATCATAAATCTTGTGCAGAGTCAATCCACGACTCGTTTTAATATATATATATATGTATATATATGTATATATATGTATATATATATTGTGACCGTACTTACCTTTTCAGTAATTGTGGTCGCACATACCATAATTTATATTTTGTTTTGGGGCCAGGGATATCATTTCAGGGGGATATCTTTGATATGAGTATCTGACATAGGATTGATTATTAACACAAAACAATGGTTTATTACAAAAAGAAAATATTGATCATTATAAACAAATGGATTTGAAATCAACTCCAACTACTGAACGCTTGGTTATTAGTAATTACATTCAATGAACACATCAATCTTTCATAACAACTCTGTTTCGAATCATTTATTTACCTTCATTTTATTTCTGAATCAAATTGGAGCTCCCTGTCTTACACCACTCACCAACACATCATACATGAATTAGCACAATAACAATGCGTGCTTTAATACAGGATACATGACAATACTGTTGAAATATCTACCATTCCGCCCACTACTCTGAACACCTAATTACATTTCTATCCCGCTTGCATACTACACCTCGACGGCTATCTGCCCACCTGTCCTCTATATTCCACGGATGTTAATCCCCGTCCTATAAAACTGAAAAAAAAGAATCTATTCGTAACTTATCTTGCAATACCAATCATTCGAGTGCCACAGCGCCGGTCCCACGCTGCCGGCAACCGAGGGGTGTCGACGCGAAGCTCGCGGCCGTCCGTTTGACCTTGAGGCGCCTTCGCTGCCGGAATCTCGCCGTCTGATGTCCCGTCCGCCTTTTGCCACTATTCCCAAACATTGTGCACTCCGCACACAACACGTTCACCGGCGATCGCTGATGTCCGTTCCGTATACAGCAAGTTGACGCATCAATCATTCATGCCTCCTACCTACTGCTTCCATGCTTCCCGTCATTCATCCACAATGTCTCTTATATTTTCCACCTTCTATCACAGCATTGGACCAGTACATCACTTTATTGTTCTTTACACTTGCTTTCCTTAATTTCTCTAAAATTGTCGCTTTTATTGCGTAGCGGCGTCTAGTACGTACCTCTTGCTCGCCAGCCCGCGTACATGCAAATGCATTAAACAGTCGCCTTCACTGATATGCGATCGCACATTCACCATGTTGCGAGTCAATAATTAACGTCCTTACAAATTCTGCTTATCATCACCTCACATTACTTCCCAAAAACGTCATTCATGAAGGTCCTCAGTTTTAATTTCGTCCCATCACGCCGCCTTCACCACACTAGGCACGTGTCCACACAACACACTGTCGTTTTTTCTAGAAACCCGCACAATTACAGTCACCTTTTACAGTTCAATATCACAATTGGTGCTCTCATGACATATTCTCATGACACTAGTTGCTTTCACTACCTTATGTCGTTCGATTACCTTGAATTCCTACAATCCGACTCGTACGCGATGCTCACACCGCCATTGTCTAACCGCTCTCTCCCCGCGACTGCCCGCTGATTCGACTCTTCTCCCCTTTCGCTCGGTCGCCCTCCGCGGCGAGTTCGTTCGCCGAGCCAACCGACCACTCCTCCGCGGATCGACTCCTCCTGCACGCGCCAACCTGAATTTCCCGTGCTCATGAATCAATGGTCTTTTGACAATACGGTCAAAAAAAAAAATATATATATATATATATATATATATATAATATATATATATAAACTTCTCGTGTCACAGTTTTAGTTACCATACTCCTCCGAAAACGGCTTGACCGATTTGATGAAATTTTATGTATATTCAGTAGGTCTGAGAATAGGTTGTTATCTATTTTTTTATACTCCTTAGTGACAAGGGTAGTCCACCCCATTTTTTTTTTTTTTTCGGACAAAACGTTTTAGGCCAACCCGCTACACACGGTAGGTATTTCACATGGCGGTATTTCACCCACTACACAGTGTTTCTCCATTTACGCACCTGCTCAACAATGTGCCGAATCTGCTATGAAATGTGAATAACACGAAGAGAGACGGTGAAAGAGAGAGAGACGGAGAAAGAGGAGAGACGGAGAAAGAGAAACAGACGGAGAAAGAGAGAGAGACGGAGAAAGAGAGAGATATAGGGGCAGAACAACGTCTGCCGGGCTCAGCTAGAAAAATGTCTCCGCGATACATTGTTACTAGACTAATATATCATTAATACTATAATTAGCAGGAAAAAGCACAGCAATTACTATTTGACTACAGGTAGATATGACATTGGGACTAGGAACTTTGTTTAAATAATTTGTGATGTTTGTTGCTGCGAAATGTTAAATTATCCTTAATCAATTATTTTTTAGTTAGCCTTCGGAAGTTGATATTAAATTCTCGAATGTACAAAATGGGGAACAAATTCATTGTTGAACAGTTAAAAATGTGTACATGTATTTTATAACAATTTTTTAAATGATTGTTCTTTAGAGAAGGTTTATTTATTATCGTTAATTATTTTCTCCTGCCGTTTTTTATATATAGATTTCGTTTTTTTTGCCATTTAGTGCAACAATAGGTAAAGAAAACCCTGATTGATTTACATGATGTAATGATGTAATTATCACTTGATCAGTATCCCCGCAAGGCGTCTACCGGCGTCACTTCTGACCAGTGTTGCCAGATGTACCGCATATCCGCATTTTATACCGCATTATTAACACCTAATCCGCATTAAGCGATGAGGATGCCAAAAAATCTTCATTTCCATGATAGTGGATTAAAACCATTTTTTTTTCATTTCCTCAGTTATTACAACGATCGTTAGATGTCCCGCTAATTATGGTTGACAAAGTTTGAATGTTCAAAATGCTGTCTCTCTCTATTCGATTAAAGTAGAAGCAACAAAATACCAATCGTCTACCAATGATTAGGGCTTTATCCAATTGCCGTATTCGAAAATTGATGACCAAGCACCAAGGTGTAGTCGTGAACTTCGTCCTTTATTGTCTTACTGTTAGATATTCAGAGGACAAATAGGTGACAACGTGTTGGTTAGTCGTTTTCGAATAAGGCAAATAGAATACGGAGCTTCGTTCAGATTCCGGAGAAATGATGCACTTCGCGGGATATTGAAATTACAAATATTGAAATTACGTTACTCGGCTTCATATTAAACTGAGATTAAAAATAAATTGAAAGTACAATAACAAAAATACTGATATTTTATATTTTTATTTTCTTGTTGGATCGAGAACATTGTATATAGTGAGACATATCGCATTTATTTAATTAATAAAAAGGAATTCTATGTCGATATATGAATTATTGATGTTTTCCCCTATTTTTAAAATTATATTAGTAAATCCGCATTCATTAGAAGAAATCCGCATTTTCGAACTTAAAACTTGGCAATCGGAAGTTTCACATCGGGCAACATTGCTCTGACCCAGTAAGCAGCACGGAGTAGGGATGAGATCTCTCACACAATAAGCTCACTTCACTCACTACAGTTTTCGGCCATTATTTTTATTGTTTGGGCGTTAATCGTAATTTTACAAATATAATTTTTCCATTTCGGTGTAATTTTTAAATATTTATAATTAATTTGCAGTGTTGTAATGAAAAACGTCATCAAAGCCATCATTTTAAACGGCAAATTTCGAGGTGAGAATATATTACTGCCACGGGTCCCTATTATACCCACAGATGTGCCAATTTTATTTAAACGTCTTCAATTTCTTCGTCTTTAATTTTAACGTTCTTTAATATTCTTATAATAACATTTCGGTTCGATTAGGAAACCGAAAATTTATAAAAATGTCAAAAATATGTACACTTGGCGGCGATATATGGCAGCTGACAAGATATATGGCAGGTCCGAATAGCTAGCCGAGTCCAAAGGAAATAGAAAACTAATACGGGAAAGTCTGTGCCATTCCGTAGCACAACTAGTTTATTATTATATAAGGAGAGGGAAGTCAGTCACTCCACCTGTCAACTTTATCAAAATTTGCAACGTATTTATGCTTACTCTAGCGCTCGCCTCAGGCCTCTGACAGTTTGACGCATTTATGTTGACAAAATGTATTATTTTTTGGCCTTTAATATCGAAGCAAAAGTGCACCATACTCCCATGTAAATATATGTATTCAGTTGTGAATCTTAAATTTAGTAAATAGGTTGTCACAGAGCACCTTCAGATTAATTGATTTTTTGAATACCCATTTAACAGGTTCGCAAGAAGGCAAGGAAAAATAAAGCCTAGAATACATTTTTGTTTCGTACTAAGTTATTGAAATAGTTTAAAAAAATATTGTCTACTTCACCTGACCATCCTATCCCACGAGCTTCCTTGTTAACTGTAAGTAAATTGCATTTGTGGCGCAGTTGGTAGGGGGGTGTGAGATTGAATCAGAATCCATAGGGGTGGGAACCTAGGTAGGTTAACTTCCGTCAGCTATTTCCCACCTCCCGCGCAGACACTACAAGTTTTAGGTATGTCGACCTTTCATGAATTTTCTGATTTAGTTCCAGAGGACTGACCCCCTTTTCAACTGTAAAATGATAGTGTGTATGAGAGCGCCCTGACTAGAAGACGAGATTTTCTTGCAGCCCCGTCTCCTGTAAGAGAGCGGCGTGGAAGTCGAATGGGTTGCGTTCCGCAGGCGCCGGCGCGCGAAGAGCGGCCCGGCACCGGGGTGCGTTCACAGCCGCGACCTCGCCTCTTTAGCACAAGCAATATACATTTCATTAGAAGAGAATTCGGCCCTCACTCTTCATCATAATCCACGAAATTCAAGTAATATTAAAAGAAACGCGCTTACATCGACTCAGAATAAAAGGCAAGGAAGGCTACATTGTTCCTAACTGCCTTGGCGCCGCATAGATTGCCTTAGCGGTGGAGTCGGCTGACGCAGTACCTGTCCTATGATGAAGTAAATACATCTACTTTGAGAGGTACTGTTCACTGTAGGAAGAACTAGTGCTGCTACAGAATGGCACAGACTTTCCCGTATTAGATTTCTCTTTCCTTGGGCCTGGGCTAGCTATTCGGAATTGCCACATACTCGTGCAACGGCCATTGATCGCCACCAAAAGTACATTTTTGGGGGATTTTCTTACTTTTTCGTTTTCCTAGTGCTAGATTGGAAATATTAATTTTACACTATTAAATAGTAGTAAAACCTCGTCCTAAATGGCAATTTTCCTTGAAAAAATTAGAGCCGTTTTCAATATAATAATTTTAAGCGCTAATAAAAATGCGAAATTTGAGGCTCTTTCTCACAGAAAAGCTTTTGAGTTTTCGAAACACTTCATTTGAAGCACTTACGCTCAAAATACAATAGTGTTTACAA
Source organism: Acheta domesticus (assembly GCA_031308135.1). Classification (NCBI taxonomy): domain Eukaryota; kingdom Metazoa; phylum Arthropoda; class Insecta; order Orthoptera; family Gryllidae; genus Acheta; species Acheta domesticus. Next base: position 144,367,877 of record JAHLJT010002406.1, on the reverse strand, counting down.
ACTACTGAATATGTGTATATTAAAAGTATGGAGATCTTTCAAAAAAAAATTACATTTATGTAATTTTTGCAACAAGCAAGAAATACACTAACTCGAACTACTCATGTTATACAAAGAGTGCAATTATCACTATACGTTTGCGAAGTTTGAAGAAAAATTTAAAGCCATTTATGAGAAAATGGTGTTTGAGCGTTTCAGAAAATGTGGAATTTTGAGCTAGTTTTCGCAGAAAACTGTTTGCAACATGCCAGTAATATTTACATTAGCGGCGATTTGTTCACGTTATTATATTTACAATTACATGTGCTTTAAATAATGTCAAGTAAAGTTTCTCGAGAACTCAACTGTTTTCTGACAAAACTCGCTCCAAATACTGAATTTTCAGAAACGCTCAAACGCCATTTTTTTCATACATGGATACAAATTTTTCATTCAAACTTTTCGAACGAATAGTGCTAATTTCACTCTTTCTTATGAAAAAAAGTTCATTTTGGGGTATTTTTATGTTTGCAAACACTACTCAAATGTAATTTTTCTGAACGGTCTCTCACACCTTTACCAGCTTACTGTCTTCACATTACCAGCAATTTGTAAACACTATTGTATTTGTAGGTTTAAGTCTTTTAAATCACTTGAATGAAGTGTTTTGAAAACTCAAAACTTGTCTGTGAAAAATTAGCTTCAATTTGGCATTTTTGCTGCGCTTAACGCAATTTTATTAAAAACAGCTGCAAGTTTTACATTCCGAATTCGTACGTATACTTGGAGTGATATACGTAGTATAGGGAAAGTTATGTAATGCTGCGCGAAAAATGACGGATTTGCGGCGGAAAAAAACTTCATTGCCGGGCCGCGATAACGAACTAGTGGCGCTAAAGAATGGCACAGACTTTCCAGTATTATTTTCTATTTTCTTGGGTCTTCGCTACCTATTCGGAATTGCACATACTCTTCCTTCCACTACCATCTATCATCTCCAAAAGTACATATTTTTTGTTATTTTCTTAATTTTTCGGTTTCCTATTGGTAGAACGGAAAACATTAATTTTAGAATATTAAAGAACACAAAAACCTAGCCGTAAATGGCAAATTTTTCTTTTCAAAATTATGAGCCGTTTAAGAGAAAATGGCATTTTTAGCACTACTAAAAATGCGAAATTTGAAACTCATTTTCACAGAAAATGTTGAGTTTTCAAAATACTTTCTTTGAAGTTATTTAAGCACTTACCTCACAAATATAATAATCGTTACAAATTGCGGATAATGTGCATATTAAAGATGTGAGAGATCTTTCAAAAAATTTATATTTATATAATTTTTTTTAAAAAATAAAATAACTCAAAATAAACTTTACGCTATACTAAAGAGTTGTAATTAGAACTATCCGTTACAAAGTTTCAAGAAAAAAAATTGAAGCCATATATGAAAAATGGCTTTTGAGCGTTTCTGAAATTCGAAATTTTGAGCTACTTTTCACAAGAAAACGGTAGTGGGTTTTGGAGAAACTTTACATTGACATTATTTAAAAGCACATGTACTCGTAAATATAATAATGTGAAAAAATCGCCGAAGTGTAAATATTAACGACGTGAGAGCAAGTAAAAAAATTTACATTTTTGTAGTTGTTGAAAACATCAACCCATAGAGCAAAATGGCTTTTATGTCATTGATAGAGTATATTTACCACTATCCTACCAGAAGTTTTAAAGAAAAAAATTTAGTGCCGTTTTTGAGAAATCGTGTGTTTTGTAATTTTTTAAAATTGCACATATTGCACGCAATATTGCACGAAAACTACCAAAATTTTGAAAATATTTACTTGACCTTTATGAAAGAACTCAATATGCAGAACAAATTTTATTTGAAGAAAAATTTCTATCTCAATTATGTAGTTGAAGGACGCCGAAAAAAATTCAAACTTTCACAATTTCGAAAATTTAGAGCTGTACGTGAAAATCGGACCTATGCCATGTTAATAAGTGTATTTTAGTCTGTCCATACAAGAAATTTAAAGAAAAAATTTGTAGCCGTTTTGAGAAAATGTTGAAAATCCCGAGGGGCTTCATATAAAGTACCCCCAAATTTTGAAGAATCTTTTTCTAAATCTCAAAGCTTCGACTAAAATCAGATCGACCGGGGAATATCCATTTTGGAAGAAATCGTACGTATGGTTTAGGCGCTACAGTGTCCACAGACGGACAGACGGACGGACGGACAGACGGACTTTTTCCCTTTCAATTGGGGTTTTTCGGTATCAATGTCCTAGAAAACAGGGTTTTTGTCTACACCTCGTGTTTAGGGGATTTTTTTTTACTTAATTTAGCAACTGGTTTTATCCACTTATTCGTTTTCACGGACATCGGCCCTGCAATTTAATTTTTTTTTCCGCCGAAAATTGGCCATTTTTTACATTCCCGAATACGTACGTATACACGGAGTGATATACGTAGCATAGGGAAAGTTATGTAATGCTGCGCGAAAAAATGGCCAATTTTCGGCGGAAGAAATTAATTGCCGGGCCGCGAAAACGAATAAGTGGATAAAACAGTTGCTAAATTAAGAAAAAAAATCCCCCAACATGTGGCGTAGCCAGAAACCCTGTTTTCTGGGTCCTTGATACGAAAAACCCAAATGAAAGGAAAACGTCCGTCTGTCCGTCCGTCCGTATGTCTGTCCGTCTGTGAACACTGCTAGCGCCTAACCATACGTACGATTTCTTCCAAAATGGATATTCCCTCGGTCGATCTGATTCTGGTCAAAGCTTTGAGATTTTGAAAAAGATTCTTCAAAATTTGGGGGTCCTTTATATGAAGCCCCCCGGGGATTTTCAAAATTTTCTCAAAAACGGCTCCAAATTTTTTATTTAAATTTATTATATGAATATAGTAAAATACACTTATTAAGGTGGCATAGGACCGATTTTCACTCATAACTCTGTATTTTCGAAAATTGCAAAAGTTTGAGTTTTATTCGGCGTCTTCCTCCAACTACAAAATTGCAGATAGAGATTTTTCCTCCAAATAAACTTTTTTCTTCATTGAGCTCTTTCATTAAGATCCTGTTAATTTTTTTGAAAAATATAGTAGTTTTCGAGCAATATTGCGTGTAATATGTGTAATTTTTAAAATATAAAAAAAAAGATTTTCTTAAAAACGGCTCTAATTTTTTTTCTTTAATCTTTTGATAGGTATAGTACCTAATGTATTTTATGAGATGACAAAAACGCCATATTGCTCTATTCTTTTGTTTTTTCAAAAATTGGAAAAATGTAATTTTTTTGACATGTCTCTCACGTCGTTAATATTTACAATAGCGGCGATGTTTTCACATTATTATATTTACGAGTACATGTGCTTTAAATAATGTGAAGTAAAGTTTCTCGAAAACACAAGCTTTTCTGTGAAAAGGCGCTCAAAATGCCGCATTTTCAGAAATGCTCAAATGACCATTTTCTCATATATATGTCTGCAAATTTGTTTTTGAAACTTCTGTAACGGATGGTGCTAATTACACTCTTTAATCTGACGTAAAGTTTATTTTGAGTTATTTTTTGTTTTTTCAAAAATACATAAATGTAAATATTTTGAATGATCTCTCACATCTTTAATATGCACATTACCACAATTTGTAGATAATATATTTGTGAGTGTAAGTGCTTCAAATAACTTTAAATAAAGTATTTTGAAAACTCAAAAATTTTCTGTGAAAATTCGCTTCAATTTCACAATTTTCCAGCTTCAAATTTCGCATTTAGTAGTGCTAAAACGTCATTTTCTTTAAAACGGCACATAGTTTTTAAAAGAAAATTGCCATTTACGGCGAGGTTTTTGTGTTCCTTAATATTCTAAAATTAATATTTCCGTTCTACCAGTAGGAAACCGAAAAATTAAGAAAATGACAAAACGATGTACTTTTGGAGGTGATACATCGCAGCTGGCAAGAAAGAGTATGTGGCAATTCCAAATAGCTAGCGAAGACCTAAGGAAATAGAAAACTAATACGGGAAATTCTGTGCCATTCTGTAGCACCACTAGTTTAAAAGTAAATTGCCATTTAGGACGAGTATTTTAATATTCTAAAATTAATATTTCCGTTCTGCCATTAGGAAACCGAAAAACTAAGGATATGTCATAAAATATACTTTGGGCGGTTGTAGATAAATCTGGCAAGAATATGTGGTAACTCCAAACAGCTAGCCCAGATTCAAGGAAACAGAAAACTAATACGGGAATGTCTGTGCCATTCCATACCCACTAGTTTATTTATTTATTTGCCGTTTCATATTACACATGTGGAGAAAATTTAAAGAAAAAATTTGGAGCAGTTTCTGACAAAACTTTTTTTTCGTAAATTTCAAGCGCAAATTACGAAAAAATTAGGTTTTTTCAGAAAATTGTGCATGGCATTTTTTAAAGATTAAAATACATTTTTTTAAATTTTGTACAATAGATTTGTCTCAGGCAAAAATCTCTATCTACAATTTTGTAGTTTTAAACATTTTCTTTTTAAATTTTCCAAAAACCTAGAAACACCCGGATATAGGATTAGCGCCATATTTTTTACCGTCCCTTACTACGTAAGTAAGGAAAATTTAATAAAAAATTTGGAGTGGTTTTTGAGAAACGAAATTTTGGTAAATTTCAAACGCAATTTACGCAAAAACTATTCATTTCAGTGAAACTATTCATTCAAAAAAGTGTACATGACCTTATTTAAAGTGCTAATTTTGTACAACCGACTTTGTCTGAGACAAAATCTTTATCGCCAATTTTGCAGTCTTTAAATTGTTGAATGCAATTTTCGAAAAATTGGGAATAGCAACGAAAATTAAATCTGCATCATTCTCTTAAACATCCTTCGGACTATTAAACAACAAAATTTATCAAAAAATTTGGATACATTTTTTTTAAAACATTGAAAATGTCCAAGGGCTTCAAGTAAAATACCCTCCAAAAATTAAAATATCGGTTTTAAATTCCAACGTCAACGTCAACATGAGCCAAATCGATTGGGGAATATCAATTTTAAGAAAATCGGCGGTGACCACACACGGGCAGACGGACGGACGTTTTGCCGTCAATTGAGTTTTCGGTATCAAGAAGAAACAAAACGGATTTTACCTACATGAGGATTTAGTTTTTCTCTAAATTTAGCAACATATTTTACTCATTTTTTCGTTACCTGACACCAGCTATATGTTTTTCTAGCGAAAATTCACCGTTTTCTGGTTCACGATAACATAACTTTCTCTTCTTACTAAGTATTCGTAAGGCAAGAAATTAAAAAAGGTAACCTTCTTTCCTCCTCTGGGTGGAATTAGGGGACAGGGGATTAAGCTTCCCGACAGTTTACCTGCTTGAAACCTCCAGACGATATCCGACCCACTCAAACATAGTTGCCGGAGCAATTCGCTAGTCCTGCTCGGGTTGCATTTTAACTGATTACCCGATATCTCACTTATGTCATATTCAGTTAGTGTTGAAGGAGCAAAATTCGTCTGCAGAAAAAGTATAAACTCCAGTCATATGATTGTCGTCCCACACTGGGAAGCGATGTCTCTTAATTCTCAGCTATCACATGCTGAGTCACATCAAAGGGAATGCTGTCAGCACCCGTTTTGCCGTCGACTCTGCAGCGACCCTCACCGGGAGGTCCTGGAATTGGAATCCCGACAGTGGCGAATTTTGTCACTAGCTAGGTAGGACGATTTCGTCCGCTGTCTGGAGGAGAATTCTAGCGGCCGGCTGCTCTGATCCAGCGGGAGAAGAACACCGACACCTCCCGAGATAAAACATTGTCTATTCTAGTTGTAGCCCTAGCATCTGACGTACCCGGAAATATCAAGTAATCAATCCTCAGCTGCCGGTTTTCGAGACTTGAAGACTGTTATTGAAATGTCAATAAATAAAGCAGAAGGAAATCACTAGGTATTTGAGCTCAGTGTTGCGAGATACCGAATGAGGGAATGAGGAATCGGGACTGCGCAAATGCGAAATTTTCCGTATGAACAAGAGAATGAGAATGAAATGAGGATGAAGCCTGACAGTTGAAGTTGAACTACCTTGACGATTCCATTAGCCAAAGTGATATATTATTTTCATTTCTTTCATTCGAAATAAGATAAAGGCGAAGAAATTCTAAAAATTTCATTGAGGCATAAATGGTTGATTTTCAATCGCCAAAGAAAAATTGCCAAATTTGTGTCCTTCGGCACGGAATGCGCATAGGAATAGGCGGAAGAAAAATGCGGAAATTGCGTAATCTGGCAACACTGCTTCAGGCAAGGGTCATATCACTTTAACTTAGGTCCCTGACGATCTCTTTCGTAAAACCTGGGCTCTCCTTTCCGAACAACCTAAGAATATTCGAGTAATCCTTCACTGATCTTGGGGGATATCGCACAGGGAAGTAAAATTGTTCCCCAAGTCCGTAGTATGCAAAGTGAAAAAGTTCTGAATAATCTACTGCAAAAATCATTGTTGTGAAAGAAGAGAGAATTAACTTGGATTGCCCATCGGTCAGGAAAATGTGTTACGAACTCCTCTGCAAAATGTAAGCTACTGTCGTAGTTAAGAAATAGAGAAGGTGCTTTCATATTTCAAGCCAAGAGCGTAACAAATCTCGTCTTCAGATTGATGTACACTCGAGTCTCTCTGACCACCCTCGTTGATCACCGAGACAGTCGTTGCAACGCACGAGGGGGCAGGGTGGGGCGGCGGCCGGCCCGGCGAGGCCGAGCACCCCGTGCCGGCGACTTGGCAACTGCGCGGTGAGGTGACCACGCCCTCGCACGTCACGGGCGCGGCTAATTAGAGGGCGTAACTTGCCGTCGCCGCCCCCGACTGGCTCCACGCGATCGCGGCGGCGCCGCCGAGATGGGCCGGCGCCTCCCACACCGCCGCGCCGCCCCGGCGATCCGCGGCGGCGCCGTCAGGGGCGGGCAGCGGTGGCGCGGGGCGGGGCGCCTCTGAGGGCATCCGCCTCCCCTCCCCAGACCGTAGGACGATGAAAGAGGCCCACCGCCGCGCGCCGGCGCCGCAAGGCAGAGCAGAAAATCAAGGGCCACCAAGTACTACCTTCCAGTTTCTTCCATCTCCCTTCACAGTTATAATTCTCTTGGCGCATCCTTATATTTTTCTTTACAGGTTCAGGGCACTAGGCTAAAGGATATTTACTAAATTGCTAGATGCCCAGTGAAAAATATATTTTTAACGTTACTTCATGGAATTAATCGAATGCAATTTTTCTCGAAATAAATGTTGCCCCTCTGGAATAAAAGGTTACTTATAAAATATCTTCATGTTACACAAAAATTATAATAAACTTACCAGTGGGAAAGGCTTGTATTTTGTACGTCTCTTCTTTTTCCTATTTCTAAATATTTTGCCTCTTCACATGCTGGAAATGAGTGAAATCGAGATTACAACTGTCTGTTGTAAACCGAATGATCAATGAAAACAAATGAACGTCTCTACTGTTCTCGTGACAAATTGAAACCAGTGTTAAAGCCCGGTTCCCGCATTTACACCTCCGTACATCAAGAAGACACAGCTCCAAAAAAATGTGGGAAAACGACACCCCGTGGGGTGAGTTCAAAAAAAATACATAGACTTAGAAATGTGAATGCCAAGAAGTGTTTATAAATGGGTAATTGTAAATTGTTATCTTCATTCTGTAATCTATATACCAAAACCAAACATTCAAAATGTGACACGTCCATTTTATTATTTTCCAATAATTAGTGATGCTGAAACAGTACATCTTTTCTTACCCCTTAGTAACGGTTATGTAATAATACTATATCGCATATCAATTAAGAAAAATAAGTTTATAACGAATTATTTTACTTATTTGAGCATTATGCCTTTTATTTATTGTTTTTTCTTGTATCTTCACACAAGAAAATGTTGAATTCATAAAAATATATTTGTTATGTTGGTATTAGAGTGGGTACACAATATTCAAAAGACAAGGCGGGATTAACGGCACTCACATTCTTTTTTATTCATATCCAAAAATACACAGCATTGAACTAGTAAATCATGAAACTATTTATACTTTCCGTACGTATGCGTACGTATGTATGGATTGTTGTATGGACGTGGTGTAGAGAATGTTACATAATGCTGCGCGAAAAAAAGGCGAATCTTCGGCAGAACAAATTCATTGCGAGGCTCTTCTAACGAAAAAGTGGATTAATCCAGTTGCTAAATCAAGAAAAACAAATCCTCTAACACGTGGTGTAGCCGGAATCCTTTTTTGTAGGTCTTTGATACCGAAAAACCAATTTAAAGCAAAGTGTCCGTCTTCATATAGCGTCACAAGCTGAAAGCGTGTCTGATTAGTCGAACTAGGACAAACGCTTTTACTACCCTAACTGCTTATCCTTTGCGCCTCTGCGCTAGGGTCACCCTGCGCGCACACTTGTGCGGTAGGTGGATACGGCACCACGTCCCTGTACCTTTTTTCTCGAATGAGGAAAGATTAAAGCAGTTTGAAAGTAACATCCCTCTTCTACATCCACTGGTCGTTGACCGAGGGAGTATAGGTCCGGAGGCCGACTTTTCGGGTCAGTTACGCCTTGTGTTCGGCTCTTCAGACTCGGACTTGACCCGCGTGGCTGACGTTATTCACACTTACGCGTCTGTTGGCGGTTCTGCGTAGAACTTGCTTCACGGCTTGCTGCCGTTGAGTAGCGTTCTTGCACGAAGTACTATTCCTCTCGGAAAAAAAGGTATAGCGGTGTGATGTATCCACCTACCGCATAAGTGTGCGTGCAGGGTGATCCTAGCGCAGAGGCGCAAAGAATAGCCTTAGGGTAGTAAAAAGCGTTTCGTCCTAGTTCAGGACTCATCAGGCATGCTTTCAGCCTCTGACGCTGTATGCTCTGTTGGTTCTTACACCCGATGCGTCAAGTAAGCTATGGTATGCAATGATTTTGCACCGAGCAAGGTGTTGCAAAGAGGAAGAGACTACCTCGTGCAAGAACGCTTCTCAACAGCAGCTAGCCGTGAGACATGTTCTACGCAAAACGTCCGTCTGTCCATCCAACGGGCTGTGAACACCACTAGCGCCTAAACCATGCGCAAGATTTTTTCAAATTGAAGAAACTCTTGTCCCTCTGGCCTAAGTCAAAGCTCTGAAATTTTGAAAACATTAATTTTTGGAGGTACTTTACATGAAGTCTTTAGTATATTTTCAAAATTTTCTCAAGAACGGCACCAATTTTTTTAATTTCTTGTAAAAATAAAGTAAAGTACACCCTTAAGGTGGCATACTTCCGATTTTCAAGGTTAACTCTAAATTTTCGAAGATAGCAAAGTTTCAATTATTTTCGACCACTTCCTACAACTGCAAATTGAAGAGAGATTTTCCTTCAAATTAACTTTGTTCATCATTATTAGCTCTTTCAGCTTATTTTTTTTTAATTTTAGCTTTTTTCCGCAATACTGTGTGCAATTTCAATTTAAAAAAATTAAAAACATGATTTTCTCGAAAACGGCTCCAAATTTTGACTTAAAACTTTTAAGAGTACGTAATGTACTCTATGACATTAATGCCATATGCACTATTCTTTTGTTTTTCAAAAGTACAAAAATGTATTTTTTATTTGTTTTTCATGTCGTTAATATTTACATTAGCGGCAATTTGTTCACGTTGTTTTATTTATGAGTACATGTGCTTTAAATAATTTCATTTATGAGGTTTCTCGAAAACTCAACGCTTTCTGTGAAATCGAAATAAAAATTCACATTTTCAGAAACGCTCAAACGTCATTTTAAATGACTCCAAATTTTTTCTTGAAACTTTTCGAACGGATAATACTAATTGGATTCTTTAATATTACGTTAAGTTCATTGTGGGGTATATTTTTGGTTTTTCAAAAATTAGACAACTGGAATTATTTTTTAAGAATCTCTCTCACTGTTAATATGTACATTTCCTGCAATTTGTAAATACTATTGTATTTGTCAGTTAACGTGCTTCAAATGACTTCCAATGAAGGTTTTCGAATATTCAAAAATTTCTGAGAGAAAGAGTTTCAAATTTCGCATTTACAGTCACGCTTAAACGCCATTTTCTTAAGAATGGCTTCAATTTTCAATGAAAATTGCCTTTTAGGTTGAGTTTTAACCCTTCTTCAATATACTTAAAATAATATTTCGGTCTCCTCTTATTAAACTGGAAAACTGTGAAAATATCTACCAAGCTAGCAGCTTGGTAGAATATGTGGCAATTCCGAATAGGTAGCCGAGACCAAAGGATATATAAAACTAATACGGGAAAGTCTGTTCCATTCTGTTGCACTAGTAGTTTTTTTTAAACTTTTAATAGGGATAGTGCCTAATATACTCTGAGATGACATAATCGCCATATTGCTATATTCTTTTTTTAATTATAAAAATGAACTTTTTTTTTACTTGAAAAAAGTTAGGAGCCATTTATCAGAAAAATGGCGATTGAGCGTTTCTGAAAACACGGAATTTTGAGCTAGTTCTTACAGAAACGGTTGAGTTTTCGAGTAACTTTATCGGTCATTATTTAAAGCACATGTACTCGTAAATATAGTAATGTGAATGAATTGCTGCAAATGTAAATATTAACGCGGCGAGAGAAGTAAACATCTTAGACTTTTTAAATTTTTGAAAAAAATATAGATAAGAAATTACAACGTTTATGTACATGTAGCACCATTACTAACAAAAGTTTAAAACAAATTTGGAGCTGTTTTTGAAAAAACTTTGTCCTTGTAACGTTTAAAAATATCAAACATTGCAAACGATATTGCGAAAAACTACTGAAACTTTCAAAAAGTGAACATGACCTTAAGAAAGAACTATCTAGGGAGAACAAATTGTATTTGAAGGAAAAATCTCTATCTTCAATTTTGTAGTTGTAAGAAGAGGCAGAAAAATCAAACTTTTGCCACTTTCATACGATAATTCAGAGTTAACCGTGAAATTGGACTCTATTTCCTCCTAATACTCTATTCCCACAAAAAATGTAAGAAAAAAATTTAGAATCGTTTTTGAGAAAAGTTTGAAAATGTCCGGGGGGCTTCTTGTGAAGTACTCCCAAATTTTGAAGATTTTCAAACTTGCAGCGCCATGAGTGGAACCAGATCGACTGGGGAATGTCCATTTTGGAAGAAATCGTACTAATGTTTTAGGCGGTCGTGGTGATCACAGACTGACGGACGTTTTGGAAAATACAGTTTTTCGTTATCAGGGGACCGCAAAATGTGTGTATCCGTTGAAATCTCGAAATTGATTTTCCCCAGCATTATATAACTTCCCTGTACTATGTATATTACTCCGTATGTACGTATGTATGTGGGAAAAATAACATATATAAGCGCTTATAGCATGGAAAGCAGATTTCAGAAAAAAACTGCAATAGTTTTTTGAATATTTGGGATATGTTTCGTATCTCCAAATACTAAGACCCCTTCCCTTCCCCACGTTTGCCGATGGAGTGCTGCGTGACCTTGTGTGGCGGACTGTTACATTCAAAATATCTGTTAAACGCTAGAGGCAAAAAAAAAAATTTGTTCAAAAATACTTATCTAACATATGACACTATATGTTTTGGATTCGTTTTTTACGCTCGTCATGATGGATTGAAAAAATATGTACAGTTCCTAAAAAAAACAAAGTTATCTGCAATATCTCGTGAAATACAAGTGATTAAATAGAAATGAAGACACGTATCAATTAGCCCCATTCTCTCATGTACTTCCTTGAAATGGGCTTTGCAATAACTTCACCGTTCGAAAGTTACAGAAGGTGCTGAACGTACGTGACTCACCTGTGTATGTATAGATATATTTAGACCTGTTTCTCGATCTCTCCGAATAAGTATATGAATCAAAGAATCGCGAAGAGCGAGGGTGTCGCGAACGATCAAAGACTGACTGGGTGTTCGGCGCGTCAACAGTGTGGACAGGCGAAGCAGCGGTTGAAAGTAGTCAGTCAGTGCTCGGACGGACAGGACAGAGAAGTTTTACGTAATGAGTTAACATAACGCCAAGCACCGTGATGGATCTGGATAGAACAGAATATTAGTGTTAGAGAGGTTGTGATGTGATGGACATGGTAAGGTGACGAGGACTGAACCATGGAATAATTAACAATGTGAATAGTTCACTATATCCTAAGAATTAGCTCCGGAAGCGTGTGAATTACCACATTGCGAACTGGACAGTGACTAGATGTACGATAAATACAGTTGTAGTGCATTGTGTGAGATCTAAGCATAACTATTTGAACTCGTCCAAATTCACGAAACACGTAACAGTGTTACGAAATGTGGAACGCATGATGAAATACCAGTATCAGTGTCACGAAGTTCGAGCATGCGTGATGAAGTCAGAATGCCCAGGCATGAGTACGTCGTATAATTCAAAACAGTTGACACATTAACATTATTCCCTCTGAACGCTGTATAAAACCATGATAACCTCGGAAAAGACACGTGATGTTACTGGATGATCTGGGCTGAGGATTCCGGGTGGCAACGTGGTGTCTTTGTATTACGAGTAAGCGTCAGGCATCGGAAGGCGTGGTGGAAGCCTCCTCTCGTGCAGCGCCGAGCGACGCCAAGCGGAGCCCGAACGAGTCGAATCGAGGCAGCAGCATAGGGAAGACGACCAGCATTCACGAGTAGAGACCGGATTTTTTATGTAATTACATATTTTTTGTCTTTCTACTTACCGTTCTCAAAATTGTAATCTTCGCGAATCATAGCCCTCCTAACACAATATCGAATTTTTTCGTTACATATTTTTACATATTTAGCACTGTATTACATATTTTACAAATTTTGCCGTTTTCACAATATATTTTCTTAATTTATCAATTTCTTCAATTTAGTTCCATATTTTTTAAATGAAAAGATGTTGATTTTTAATCAGAATTTTCCTACATTATTGGGGGAAATCTAGGCGTCCAAAATTATTTGACACCGCGTTTTGTGATCTGTAACCTTAATTTCCGAGAAAACTTTGCGACAGCCGACGTGTAACACTTCGATGAAGGTGCTACAGTGTATGTTTGCTGGTCGTAGATCTCACTAGTTTGTGCACGCTTCTATTGCAATTACTTCGGCTGCTAAACTACGGTCCTGGATTACAATAGATTGATTTTTTACTACTGACGAGAAAGTTGTATGATGTAACGTGAGCAGTTTTTCTAAATGTAATTTCTTGCTATGTAAAAGGTTTTATTAAGAAATTTTAATATTACATATTATATCGGATTTTACATATTTATTACATATTTTACTGTTTTCATTGCATAT
>JAHLJT010002406.1:143612653-143693845 GCA_031308135.1 Acheta domesticus | reverse complement strand
TTGTTGTTCTAATTGTAAGTATCTAATAATAAACATGAAAAGGATTATCTCAATTTTTATCAAATCTATTTTGTTATCGTTGCGAATGTGAACCAAGTATAATCCAAAAGACATATTTGTACAAAGATTAACTTCCCACCAAAACCAAAAATGTGAATCAATTACATTGCCACATGAAAAACTAGCGAAAAAATACCAAATGTGACTTCCACATCATGCCAGTAAACCAAAATGTTAGTCCAAGTTCACCCTAAATCGTTTATTCTTCTTAACCCACTTTTGCCCATGAAGGCCTCACCCTCTACAAGTACAGACCCTTATCACAAGCATGAATCTAGGGTGCTGAGCTATCAAGGACACCAACTGTTTTAAAATATGATTATTTCACTATAAATATTCAATTTACTATTTAAGAAGCACATATCATGTATCACTGTACTAAAAATAACTGACTGGATGTTCAAAAATATAACTTTAATGATACTGAATCGATTCATTAACAGTATACAGCAGGATTTCAAATTTTTTTCGTTCACGGCTCCGTTGACCTAAATGAAACTTCCCACAGCCACCCTTGTAACAAGTTTCAAATATAAGGGTTAATATAGGCATTAAGGACCTTAATAGATTCAAACAAATGAGTAAGTGATATATATGGTATTTTATTTCTCCATTCTAATTAGGTATAAAAATAACACAACCCTTTTGTTTTGCCACCACGCTCTTGCATGAGCACGGGAAGTCATGCTCTGCAGGGGTAGAACGACATTAAATTATTCATGGCTACAGCGCGGCTAGGGATGTATCATAAAATAAATCATATATATTACAAATAACATACTATATACTATGGCAGAGTACAAAAATAATTTGTGAACATAATGATTAAAGTAATCAAATCCTAAAAATTCATTTTCAATAAATCACTGTGATACCCCTATACCATATGGCCATGATGCCTGGGAGCCGCCCGTGACACACAGTTTGAAAAACCCTTGGTATACAGTATTAAAATTCTGCTTTTTACCAACAATGCTAAATGCAAGGGCAACAACACCTAACTGCTATTGGCAATAAGAGGTTACAAAGTTCACTGGGCGTTGGTGGTTTTAATACAGATCCCAAATATGCATTCTCTCATTTTACAATGTACAGGAAGATTAATTCTAGAGGGTTCTAAGATAAAAAATGTACAAGATTTTAAGTATTTAGGAGTAATTCTGAATGAAGAAGGTATGGATCAAGCTGATATTTATCAAAAATAGGAAAAGGTCGACAGATAATCAGCAAATTAAACCCACTACTTTGGAAGAGTAAGGATGTGTTAGAACTAAAAACAAAAATCCAGCTGTTTAAATCTTTGGTGGAAAGCACAGTAACATACGGCTCTGAAATTTGGGTACTAAATCAAGCTCTGAAAAAGAGGATAAATAGTGCTGAAAACAGTTTTTGGAGAAGATGCTGTAGAGTCACGCTGCTTGATCATGTAAAAACAGAGACTATAAAAGGTGATTAAATATAGAAGGATGTTTAACTGATGTTGTTGAAAAGAAAAGATTGTTATGGTACGGCCACTTGCAAAGGATGGATTCAGAAAGACTGCCAAAAAGGTTTATAACTCGACACCAGCAAGACGGAGGAAAAGAGGACGGCCAAGAGTGAAATGAAGGATGGTGTAACAGTGGCAATGGAAAGAAGAGATGTTACAACACTCTTGGCATGACAAAACAAAATGGCGCCTGGATGCGATAAACGGCCAACATAGAGCTGAAACATCGCTAGTATATATATTTTACAATGCCTCAGAGCATTTTTAAATTGTCTATTTGTAGTACTATTTTTATTTGTAAACATGGGTTCTTGGTATTTTAACTAACATAAGCATGAACACACACCTGAGTACCTCCTCCCCCCTTTCCACCAGTTGCTTTCTTCCGTCTTTCTTCTTTCTTGTCTATCTTGGAATCTTCATGATCCATATTCATTTTTACTACCTTGAAATTTCATTTCTGCTTGAGAAGAAATATAGGCACTGAATGAAGAAACAGCCCCTGAGAAAAAGAAATAAATTATTTTTTTGAAATACACTGCACTATTATATTGACTTAACACAACTAGAGAAACAAAAAGCCATTCTTAACTGTAATAATTAAAGTAATAATGAACACGAGTAATGTTATGAGTGTTATTACTGCAGAGGCCCAAAAGATAAAAATTGAGGTGGAGCATAGTAGACCCAAGATTTTAATTGGATGAGGCAGTAATAACCTGTAACATTTCTTGGCTTCACTTTGTGACAGCATTTTGTTGGCTACCATAAAATCTCATGAGTTATGTGAAAATTTACATTACTGTGTCAGTAAACAAATGAATTCAATTGCTGCTGCACGTTAATACAATTTTGTGGGGTGCTTGCTTGCAATATATCTTATTTAACAATATTCAATATATCTTGGAACAGAAAATAGATGCAAATAATTCTCCTGAACCTAAAGGTACCAAAAGAAATGACTATCGGTGAGAAGTTGGCATGTCAACTTCCAGTGGTGACACACTCACATCGTCTGCAAACGTGATTACCAGAGAAGAGTTTCATTTGGTGGAAATCCAGGAAAACGAGGTTGATTTACCTAATATACATTTTTCTAATTGAACTATAATAATATTACAATTAACAATAGTTATTCCAAAAACTAATATGAGTTACTTTTATCTGAATTCTTTGAATCTGATTTGTTTTGGGCATCAACGTGTTTTTTCTTAATAAACAGGTGGCATGAATGAAGCATGGTTGTTATATTACATTGCTAAGGATGTTGAATTTCTTAACATATTGGTAAATACAAGAGCACCTTACAAACCTTTAAGGTTGCATGTAAACAGGGGTTAAAGATGCATGTGGACCAATAAAGGATTTACGTCTGCTGTCTTAAGAACTATTGAAACAAATGAGTTGTAGTTAAAATGGCCTATTGTAAAGAGTCACTATGGCATGGAGTATATATATTTAGAGGTGTGCGCCCACGGCCACCTGAGACTGTTAATGTGAGGTGTTGAACACCAAGGCAATAGATATACTGCTCAAAGATTGAAGAATCAACAAGCAGACGAGTTGGATGTCTCAAACGGAACATGGCCACATATTGATTTACACACGGAATGGGCATTCTAGAATACAGATGAGAAGTATATGTACTGAAATACATTGGGAAATAGAACTTTTGAAACAGTTGGAGTTCTCAATGAGGTTGTCAGTGGATGGACTGAAATATATGAGAAAGTTGAAGTGAAGTGAAGTGAACTGAGATAGTGAATTGTTAAATTATATGAAGTTTTTTTTCTTTTCCATTCTTCTATGTTTCCATTTCTTTCCATTATTTTGAGTTGTTTAATAAATATTTATTTTATTTTAGAAACTTGGAATTGTTTTGTTAATATATTTGAATGGTAAAGTTGCCATAAGTTGCCTTTCAGATCTGCGGTGTATGCCGCTGAATCTTCGGCCCTTATAAAGAAATGAACGTTTCTTTTTTTTCTTTTAATCAACCTACTAAATAAAGGGAAAAAATAGAATCTTCACAGTATGAATGTGAATACTCTTATTTTAAGAAATGGTATTTCTTATTTATGTAATTTTTTCTCATAATAAAATGGCATTACAAAAATTTATTGTACAACACATTGCCAGGAACAAATAACAGTCTAGTGAACTATAAACTTTGGCTATTGTCTCAGTTCACACAATTCAATCACACCTTATTTCCTATTTCATCAGCCTAATGATGTTAAGTTAATAACTATAATGAAATCCCAATAAATAATTTAAACACTATAAAATATACCTCTGTGCTTTTGCTTGATAAGAGGATCAAAAACCTTGATCAGATTCTGTATAAGAGGGTCAGGAAAAACATATGTGTCACAGAAAACATTAACATTCTGTACAGGATTTTTTGTTTCATACTCTTCAGAACTTCATTGACAATTCTAGTGCAGTCCTCAGCTTCAAACATGGAAGGTAAATGGGTCTACAGAAACAGAAAACACAAAATATAATTAAAATTCTAAAGCTATACAACTAAAATTTATGCACTTCCTATCAAGAAATATATACATTAATTTTAGTATAATATATCAGTAAAGACAAGAACAATAATTTCTTAAGCCTCACAGTTTACTCTGAGAAATTCTCCATACCTTGAATATTTTTTTTTTTTGTTTGTTGTTGTTGTTATTATTATTTACTATTTTTGGTGAGGGGTAAATGCCTTATGCACTGTCACGGCTAAATCCCTGGTGTGTGGGACTTCCCCATTAAAATACCCTCTCTTCTTGTGCCCATGCTGCTCTCCATTGAAATTGCCGTGAGAGAAATTTCTTCATGGAGAGATGGGCAGGTAGTTGGGTTATAACCAAGTTAAATATGGAGTCTTTCTTTTCTTTTCATAATGAAAGTGAGGAACTCCTGTATTATGCTCCACTCTTTAATTTGACTAGAGTGTAAGTTCACATTGTTGGATGGGAAGATACCCATACCCAAGGCTTCGTTAAGTGTTCTTCTGTGAGTATCCCAAGCTATGCACGTATGTAGGTAGCACGCATGCATGATGTATGTATGTAGTATGTATGTATGTATGTATGTATGTATGTATGAATGCATGTATGAATGCATGTAGAATGCATGTATGAAGCATGTATGAATGCATGTATGAATGCATGTATGAATGCATGTATGAATGCATGTATGAATATGTAATGCATGTATGAATGCATGTATGAATGCATGTATGATGCATGTATGAACATGTATGAATTTATATCTTGAGAATTCGCATATAGTCACATCATGGGTCAACTGCTTTTTTAAAACTAAACAGAAAAAATTTAAGCAGTAGTAGTATCCTGAGAGCACTTGAGAGAGGTAGTAATTTATCTCCCATGGCTTTTGTTGAACCAGGGTTCAATATGTGGTATCATCACCTTCCTTTGGTGTCACACCTCACTTGCCATTCTGCCAGGAAAGATGTGCATGCCCTCCTCTTGTTGTCCTCTTTCGCCCTGTGCAGAGGTTTGTCACAAATGAGATCATGGTTTAACTTCACCTTCGAGCGCTTTCTGTTCTCTCATCAACAGGTCTACAGGACGTACCCTAGCCAGAACCCCTACTGCTACTGCACTGCCAGAGACCTTGCGGTAGGCCGATGCTATTTTCAGTGCCAACTCCTTTGAAATTGCGTGTAGTATAATCTAACGCAAGCTTTGCAGAGTTTGTCAGTCCCCACTGCGGCCACATACAGCAGTTAAGAATGAAACTGCACACGAGATTATTATATCTTCACTTCTTTTTGAACTCCTCACATTTGGCATTAATCTGAAGACCTGAAGAGGTCGAAAAATGTCTACTATTCCTGTTTTTTGATTAACGATCACATTCAAAGAGAATTTAATACTTACCACGGAAACCCGTATTAGATTTACCATGGAAAACAAAGGTCAATGTACCATTAATTTTCTAGACCTTACCTTGTATAATAAGGTCCAAATAAGGTTA
Organism: Acheta domesticus; assembly: GCA_031308135.1. Lineage (NCBI taxonomy): Eukaryota > Metazoa > Arthropoda > Insecta > Orthoptera > Gryllidae > Acheta > Acheta domesticus. Next base: position 143,688,294 of record JAHLJT010002406.1, on the reverse strand, counting down.
TTATTCATTGGTACACCAAATCAATGTTCTCATCCCATAATTAATTTCATTCACACTGTCCACTAAAAATGAAAACACTACTGATTTTCAGTACACTAGCAAAAGTGTTCAAAATCTCTGATAAAATTTTCTTGCATTTGAACCTGTTTAAGGTATTTTCTTTGTTTTTTAGGAACAACTATCCAGTAGGGTTGGTTGGACAATCCGTTTGAAGTTGCAAAACATCCGTATGAAGGGTATAGGCCAACACATAAGAAATTACAACTTCAATGAGACTACTAGATAAAATATTGTTTTACCATATGTACCACAATTAACTACGAGGTTGAAACAGGCCTATGAAACAGAGGTAGAGAGTTTGTGTTTACAATAGGATACACAATAAGAATAGGCTCATTTCCAATAAAAAGATAATCTGCTAAAATTACAAAAGTCCAAGAATGTATATAAAAACACTGCCCACACGTATATATACATGCATGGGCTCACGTAAAGTAAAAGATAGAATACATAAAACCTTTTAATATCAATCAGCCATCCTGTCTACAAAACTCATCGTTTTGAGAAATTGTATCAGAAAGATTTCAAGAATCCATTGATACTCAAACACGAGTCTAACTACAAAGACTGTCTTGAAACGCTAAATATAAAAAACGCATACCACTAATGAACATGAAAATGGAATTGAATACATTTACAACTTTATAAGATGATGTTCTAGTCAAATTTGAACAGAAATAACCCTTATCTCACTTCCCCTCCCACCAAAAAGGTATCCTCATAGCTACCGCCTTGTTGCAACCCAACCTGCTTGGCACTCACCCTCCTCCAGGTTGGAAGGAACAAAGGATTTTATGCTACAGAATTGCACAGACTTTCCCATATTAACTTTCTCTCTTTCCTAGAAGTTCTGGCTAGCTATTTGGTGCCACATCCTCTGCAGGCTGCCATCTACCGCCACCCAAAGTACATTTTTTGCACACTTTTCTTAATTTTTCTTGTTCTTAATGGTGTACTAGAACGGAATATATTATTTTTAAAATATTAAAAGACACAAAAACCTTGTCCTAAAAATTTTCGTTTAAAAATTTGTAGCCGTTTTTAAGAAAACGTGTGGTTAAGCGCCTCTAAAAACACGAAATTTGAAGCTCTTTTCACCAGAAAATTTTAGGTTTCAAAAAAACTTCATTTGAAGCTATTGAAAGCACTTACACAAACAAATGTAATATCATTATTATGCACATACCAGCAATTTGTAAAGATGTGAGAGATCTTTCAAAAAAATTACATTTCTGTAATTTTGACAAAACAAAAAATACCCCAAAATGAACTTTATATCATATTAAAGAGGGCAATTAGTACTATAATCGAAAAGTTAAAATGGAGCATTTAAGAGAAAATGGCGTATGAGCGTTTCTGAGAATGGGAAATTCAGAAACAGCATTCGCAGTTTTCACAAAAAATGTTTTGAGTTTCAGAGAAACTTTACTTGATATTATTTAAAGCACTGTACTCATAAATATAATAATGTGAACAAATCGCAGCTTAAGTAAATAACAATGTGAAAGACCATCCAAAAAAATTAATATTTGTAATTTTTGAAAAAAACAAAAGAATAAAGCAATATGGCGTTTATGCCATATCATATACTACATTAGGCTCCATCCTTAACAAAAGTTTAAAGAAAAATTTGGAACCATTTTTGAGAAAATCTTTTGTTATTTTTTTAAACTGCCCTATATTACACACAATGTTGCGCGAAAACTACTAAAAATTTCAAAACAACGTACATGTCCTAAAAATGAACTCACTATGGAGAACAAATTTTATTTGAAGAAACAATCTCTATGTTTAATTTGTAGCTGTCGAAAGAAGCAGAAAAAAATTCGAAATTTTGCAATTTCCGAAAATACAGAGTTAACCGCGAAATTCGGACCTATGCCACATTAATAAGTGTTATTTTACACTCTATCATTCAAGAAATTTGAAGAAAAAATTGAAGCCGTTTTTGAGAAAAAATTGAAAATGTCCAGGGGTCTCATGTAAAGTACCCCAAAATTTTACAGAATCTTTTTCAAAATCTCAGAGCTTCGACTCGAGCCAGATTGACAGGGGTTTCTTCAATTTGAAAAAAAAGGTCAGTATGGTTTAGGTGCTAGAAGTATTCAAAGACGGATGGACGTTTGCTTTCAATGGGTTTATCACATATAAAGGACTACACAAACAGGGATTCTGGCTACACCGCGTGTTAGAGAATTTTTTTTCTTAATTTAGCAACTAGATTTATCCACATTTTCGCTATCAGGCCCGGCAACAAATGTTTTTTTTGCTGCTGAAAATTCGCCATTTTCTCGCGTTGCATTACATAACTTTCCCTATACTACGTATATTATTACTCCGTATATACGTACATATTTTTTAGTACAATCCTCGTACAAATTAATGGTTTTTGATTTTTATTTCGTGTAAAGTATTAGAAATAATGCTAACATAATCCATAACCAATTCAAAGGAAGCGTCTCTGCTGGACTCCTGCGTTTATTTCAAAGCCAGGAACAGTAGTCATTCCTAACTTTCAGAAATGAAACACCATAATCAGCAATCAAAATTTCTCGAAGTAAAGAAGTCATTCGTTAGTTCGAAGTTAAAATTATTACATTCCTTCAATTTACTTTCTTCATAAGAATAGCAATAGTTCCTAAACACTTTTGAAGCTATGTTCAAAAAGAACAGTAAATTTGGAGCAAGCATGTTCGTAGCCAATTTACACAAAAAAAATTATTGTATTTTCAAAAAATTCAACATGATCTTATCCGAAAATCTGTTTTTATGAATACATTTCATTTAAAAAAGTGTATCTTCACAATTGTAGTAGTCGGAAGATGCAGAATTTTTTTATTTTTTATTTATTATTATATTATTATTATTATTTATTATTATATTTATTTATTATTATTATTATTTTATTTTATTTTTATTTCCGAAAAATCAGGCATTACAATGAACATGAGACCAACACCATTCTCTAAGCGTCCCTTTATGCAATCTAAGGTCCAAATTTAATCAACAAATTTTGGGACAATTTTAAGAAAACAGTATTTTAAAGAAATAAAAACTGCCTCTGATTCACACACAATTTTGCATTTATATATATAAAACAACCCCAAGAACGAGACATTATTTTTAGATCTCTTTTTGATGATCACATTTCAATAGGAATAAAATGTTTATCATAGGCTTTGGAAAAAATAAAATATAAATTGTTTATCAAGCGCTTTGGAAATTATCAATAAATCCCTGACTTACGAAGCAAGGAGGGAATTATTTAAGAATTTCCAAAGAACGAGTAGTTAATAATCCAACAACAAAATTATCAAAAATGATAGAGCCATTTTTTTGAACATTTAAAAATATCCCAGGGCTCATGTAAAGTACGCCCCAAAATTAAAATATTTTTTCAAATTCAAGGGGATGCAACATGAGCCAGATCGATAGGGGAATATCAATTTTGAAGAAAATCGGCAGAACGGTTTAGCCACTAGTGTCGTTCACAGACACTTCGAGTTAACAGTGAAAATCCTAACAATGTCACCACTGTAAGTGAATTCACTCTATTCTTACAAGAAGAAGAAAAAAATTAGAGCAATTTTTGGGGAAATTTTTTAAAATGCCCCACGGGCTTCATGTACAGTACCCACAAAATTTGTTTTTCAAAACCGTAGAGTTCCGAGCGGAAACAGATGATCGCTGCAATATTCATTTTGGAAAAAAATGTATGAATAGTTTTGGCGCTAGTGTTTATTCACGGACGGACGAAGGGAAGTTTTGAAAGGAAAAAGCAAACACGTTTTTCGGTATCAGAGGACCCCAAAACATGCATTCTTTAATAATCTCGAAGTCGATTTTCTGCAGCATTTACATTACTTCTCTATATTACGTATATATATATGTACGTATACGAGAAAGTAACGATGGAAACACTGGTCAAAACACCTAAACGCAAAATACTGTGATTTATCAACTCTGCATCTGACATATCAGTTGCTGACGGTTGTCATCAATCGGGAGCTTTGAAAGTCCACCATCGTGACGTCACTGGAGACACAGAAGCTCCGATTGGATGAAACCTTCTAGAGGCACGGTTACAAAAGTCGCACTATAGGCGTCTTTCTTGCAAAAGACACAAAGCTTACTGAATGAGCTTTCTTCACGAGAACTTCGCACACCTGTCCCCCCCCCCCCCGCCGGGTGGCACTGCTGTTGTGAACCCCTGCTCCAGCCATTTTAAGCACGTGTCCCAACCCTTACCACGCTGAGGAAATTCCTGAGTCACTGGAGGAAAATTCCACACTTGTCCCTTACAAGCGAGAAGAAACGCATGGCGGGGAATAAAATCTTGTCCACTATACGCGGGAATCTCTTATAACGGGGTCTCTAAAGCAGGAAATAAATGCATTGTTTATATACAACAGACCTCGGGGACCGTGAATTTGTCTCCTATAAGCGGATTCTCTTATAACGGGGTCTCTTTATAGCGGGGTTTTACTGTATATAATCCTCTAAAATTTCCTCTGACTTGTGATTCCTTCTACAAATTCCCTGATTTTCCAAAGGAATAAATTAATTGATACTTAACTTTCTCTCTACTGGTTTCGCCATATAGAGAAAGTATTGTAATGCTGCGGGAAAAGAGCAAATTTTCAACACAATATCTCTAATTGCCAAGCACTGGTAACGAAAAAATGGATAAATCCTGTCCTACATATAGTAATTCTAACAAGTTGTGTAGTAACGACTCCATGTTTTGTAGGTTCTTGATACCGAAAATCAGTTGACAAGAAACTTCTGCCTGACTTTCTGTGACGTTGCTAGTGCCTCAAAAATCATTCACACAATTTTCTCCAAAACTGATATTCCCCAATCGATCTGACAATGTCACGGCCCCTTGAATTTGAAACTGATATTTTAATTTAGGGGAGTATCCACATAAAGCCTCTGAGACGTTTTCACATTTTTCTCAAAAATGGCTCCAAATTTTTTCTTGGAAACTTATGCTAGGGATGAACTGATAAATGTACTCTATAAGATGTCATAAACACTATTTTTGTTCTACTCTCTTGTTTTATCAAAATTACTAAATTGTAATTTTTTTTGACATTTCTTGTCTTCGTATTTACATTAATGGCAATTTGTATACATAAATACAATTGTGAGAATGTAAACATCAAATGGTGTCGCAAAAGTGTCACGAAAACTCAGAAGTTTTTCTGCGCAAATTAGCTCAAAACGTGTTTTCCAGAAATGCTTAAATGTCATTTTTTCAAAAAGGCTCCAAATTTAGCACTATCCGTTTTCATGCTTCATGCACTATATGGCTATGAAAGTCATTTTTGCTATATTCTTTTGTTTTCTAAAAAAGGATGCAAATGTAATTTTTTTTTTAAATATCCTTTAATGCCCGGGTTTAAAACATAATTTCCAATGATATGTATGCATATTTGCATCGGTGAGTGGAAGTGCTTCAAAGACTTTTCAATATAGTTTTTTCGAAAATTCAAAAGCTACCTCTGAAAAGCGCTCAATGTTGCATTTACAGTAATACTTAAATGAGATTTTCTTTAAAACTGCTCCAAATTTTCAACAAAAATTCCATGCAGGGTGAGGTTTTACTCTTCTTTAATATTCTTAAAGTAATATTTCTGTTCTACCATTAGGAAACTGAAAAAAAAAAAAAAAATTAAAAAATGAACTATGGGTGACAATAGATGGCAGCTGGCAAGATGAAGGGGCAATGCTAAAAACCACACCCATACTAAAGTAATTAGAAAGCTGACTAGTGCAAGAAAGTCTCTGCCATTCTGTAGCTCCAGAAAGTGATGCACCTGCCTCCATATTTGCAGTCCAGCACATTTTTCACTGTGCTAACTACTGCAATGCAATGAGAACTTATTAAGAATACAAAAAAGATGGCACTAAAAGTTTTGAAAATATTTCTCTAAACCGTAGCTTTAAACATGTTTTCATGAAAATAAATAACAACAAGAACAACTGCTAAAGCTGTCGACAAGGCAATTCAATCCCATTATAGGACACCTATCGATTGTCCAAGCAATGTGAACTTGCGTGCTTGGTGTGCGCTTATGGTGCTGTGTGCATAATGAGTTGCAGCAAGGTTATGATCAGGGGAGCGTCTGTGCGTCAAGAGCCTAGCATGAATTCAGTCGATAGTTACAACAACAACAACAATAGTAAAAAAATCTTTGAAATCATGCACACTATAGAACAGCAATTATATTACCATGACATCTACAAAGGTACTGGTTGCGATTGCCTCTTCTATTGCGGCCTCCACTTGATTTACCAGCTGTTCACCAACAGCACATGACTTCAACAGCAGCAATTTCTCATTTTGAAAATTTCTCTGGATAAATGATGTAGGGTCACCAATTCCCAATCTCCCCAAAGAGTCATATTCTACAATATCAAAGGAAGAATAGTGTTTGAAAGAAGACAAATTCAAAAAATGGCAGTTTTAAAATAATTAATATAATAATTAAAATATTTCCATACCAAGGTATCCATTCTGCCTGTAAAAATTATTAATCCAGTCATTTTGTGCTTTAGAATAAATAGATGGTATATACAGGCTATTTCCAGATTGACTGCCAGTTATGACACCCGGAACTTGCTTTCTTTCCAGTAAGCTATCAATAATACCTATTGACCAGAAAGTAATTGTGACTTAGAGTATACTTTTAATAGTCAAACTTGTACATAGACAAAAAGGATAGACTATCACCTTTAATTAATGTACATTAAAAAATATATGAATCTACATTCTACATATTTGTACATATCTACAACAACATATTTGAAAATCACGGAATCATATTAGAAAGAAACAAATTAAAATCATTTAATTTTTATTTGAAGTATTGGAAGACACTAGAAATCATAAAAATTATCACCAATCACAATTTTGATGACTTACATGAGAAGATACGTTGTTGAACACCACTCTGCGACAGAAGATGGGCCACTGATGTAGGGCAAGTGGCAGCCATAAGTGCACCACGGAGGCAAGCCTTGTTTCGATGCAGAAAAGCATCCGTGAAGAATACTTGACGGTCAGTGGCATCCTGTTTTCCATGAATTGATTTCCCAAGATTTTTTTCTATAAGCTGTTAAACAAATTCAAATTATGAAAGGCAAAAGGAACATAAAAATAAAATAACCTCAATTACAAGATGCTCACAGACAAGAGAAATTCTGGAGGTAGATCATATTGTCGAGTTAACTCTGAGACAGTAATTTGGCCTTGCAGCAACAGTTTTTCATTTATTTCTTGAATTGCACGATTGATGTAGGATTTACCCAAAAGTTGACCAAGGACCAATTTCACATTCTTATTTCGACTTTCAATTTGGATTACTTGAGCTGATATGTGACTCAAATCAACATTCAGTATTTTGGAAAGCTCCACAATATCTATACGGCCTGAAAACATTAGGGTCAATAAATATTACTTAACCTAATCTCATATGACATCAGAGCATGCAAAATAATAATTATAGGAACACATGCTCCGGGTCAATACAATTATTCAAACATACAATTCATCAAATTTAACGTATGTTCATACACTTTGAAATCTTAAGTCTTACAAAATATTTCAACAAGATATTACAATAAAAAAATATGCATTTACATAACAAAACAACAGAACATAGAGCAACTAAAAAAAGTCATAATGGCCAATACCAGCAATTCTTATTAATTGTCTGAAAAACATTTACATATTACAGAATTGACAATATATTTTGACATACCACCATGGACATACAGTTCATCCTCAATTTCTCGACTTAATTGTTGTGGGGTAACATATTCTTTCCCGTCCGTTGTAAACACAACATCTAACAATTTATCTTCAATAAGCCGTGTAATGAGTTCTATACAATTCCTTTCTGAAAGCCTAGATGTAATAAAACATAATTACTTGCATTACAGTAACATACATTTTTATATTATTCATTCTGCTTCGGCACAAAATTAACATACGAATCTGGTAAATACTGAGGGAATTATTTCTGAAGCAAAAGTATTTTAAAAACTGTGATTTCATTACACAGATATTACCTCTGAACCGTGGAACTGAGTTGAGCTCTCTGAAAGTCCGCGGCCAGTCGCTTCACTTCATCCCAATCAGCTGTCATATTTCCTTATTTCAATCGGCAACCACTACAGATGTCGATTTGACGGCCATATGGTATTTTTACACGCTCCCGCACGCACTATACGTTCCCAGTGTTGCCAGGTGGTGTTATAAACATTTCCCCCTAGATGCGCTGCAAAAACCACCAAAACCCCAAGAAAACCCCAAATTAAAAAAAAACAAAAAAACAGTAGTTTATCTTTAAAATATACGAGAGGAATGAAAATTACAGAAATACGAAAAAGGATTAATTGTGTATGATTATAAGTTGTAGTAAACACCTATATTTGTAACGTGTCAATTATGTATACTGCGTTTTCGTACTTGTCATTGTCAGAAATCAGCTGTTTTCGCTGCCATCCAATCAGGAGCTATATTTAGCGACAGTTGACGTCACTATGGTGACGTTCAAGCTCCCTATTAGATGAAACCGTTAACAGCTGATTCGAAAATTGTGAAAGTTTGACTTTTTTTCGGTGTCTTTCTCCAACTACAAAATTGAAGATAGAGATTTTTTCCTTCAAATAAAATTTGTTCTGCATCTTGAGTTCTTTCATAAAGGTAATGTAAATGTTTCTCATAATTTTAGTAGTTTTCGTGCAATATTGCGAGCAATATTTGCAACATAAAAAAATTACAAAAACAAGATTTTCTCAAAAACGGCTCCAAATTTTTTCTATAAACTTTTGGTAAGCATAGTGGTAAATTTATTCTATCAGATGACATAAAAGCCATATTGGTCTATCAACTGTTTTGTTCAAAAATTACAAAAATGTAAATTTTTGTACGTGTCTCCCACGTCATTAATATTTACATTATCGGCGATTTTTCACATTATTATATTTACGAGTATATACGCTTTAAATAATGTCACGTAAAATTTCTCGAAAACACTACCGTTTTCTGTGAAAAGTAGCTCAAATTTCGGCATTTTCAGAAATGCTCAAACGCCATTTTCTCGTATATGGCTGCAAATTTTTTCTTGAAACTTTTGTAACGGATAGTGATAACTACACACTTTAGTATAGAGTAAAGTTATTTTGATTAATTTTTTGTTTTTTTCAAAAATTACATAATTGTAATTTTTTTGAAAGATCTCTCACATCTTTAATATTCACATTACCAGCAATTTGTGGACATTATTATATTTGTGAGTGTAAGTGCTTCAAATAACTTCAAATGTAGTATTTTGAAAACTCAAAATTTTTCTGTGAAAATGAGCTTCAAATTTCGCACTTTTAGAAGCGCTAAAACGCCAATTTCTCTTAAACGGCACACAATATTTAAAAGAAAATTGCCATTTCTGACTGTATTCTTTAATATTCTAAAATTAATATTTCCGTTCTACCATTAGGAAACCGAAATATTAAGAAAATGACAATGGCATATTATGCAATTAGTTTATAACGTTGTCCTTTTTTTACACGAATTAGAAGATATTACCGAACGAACGACGTTAGAAGTGAGTTCTGTAATATCTTCTTACGAGTGCAAAAAAATAACATTATAAACGAGTTGTAAACACTATTTTATGTATAACATTATTATAAGAATTTAAGGAAGCGAAATTAATTGTGCTAAGTTGTAATTCGTAGTTTGTAGTAGATCTCAAATTCATGTTTTTTATGAATGCTACCTAAGCAACTAATTGTTACTAATGGCAATTAGTTGAAAGTCGTGATTCAAACATAATGGATTTGCCTAGAGAAATTGTGGTAGAATCTGCAAAAGCAGAAAATGCTATGATAGCGAAAAAGCCTTGCAAACTTTATGAGAAAGAGTACTTAAAGTTAAGGAAATTTATGGATAAAATATATGCAAATTTATATGCAAAGCTGCTTTTCTTTCGTAGCTATCGGAGCAGTTTGGTTAAGTTAGTATAATGCACATGCTGGAATAAAGACATCTGTTAATTTAATGTATGCTTCTTTAAATATTCAGTCCACAGCATGTAAAGCGTCGACACTATGGTTGCACTATTCCAAATTAAAGGAAATGCTAAAAATCAAAGAGAATATTGATATTGGAACTTTTGATAAAGTAAGTTTACTTATGAAACAGGCAAATGTGGGATATCAAACCTATAAAGGCAATGGTATTTTCCCAACAAGATGTAAACACATTTCTTACAAAAGCTGATGATGAAACTTTTCTTTTAATAATAATGACAGTGGCAATAATAGTTAAGTTTCATTTATTAACTGGTGTATTGTATTAATACCTGGTATGATTTTCAGGTTGTTGCTATTTTTGGCATATTTGGTGCTTGTAGACGTGTCGAATTTGTGCATCAACGATGTGAAAGAAGAAGGTTCTGTTTTGATAGTAAACATTAAAGTGACAAAAAATGACAAGCCCGGAATATTTACTATCGTATCCAGTGAAGAATTAATTATGTTGAAGTCTGTAAAAAATACATTTCCTTAAGACCCTTACATGTTAAACACAAAAAACTTGTTTGTTTTACAATCATGGCAAATGCAGCTGCAATCCAATTGGTATCAATACATTTGCGAAAATCTCAAAAATATTGCAAATTTTTTAAAATTACCAAATGCATAAAAGTACACTGGTCATTCGTTTCGGAGAACATCCGCGACGCTTCTCGCAGATTATGGTGGTGATAGCACTACACTTAAACGTCATGGAGGATGGCGGACTACATGTGAAGCCGAGTCATACATCGAAGAATCGGTGAATAACAAGATTCAATAACTAACAAGATATTGCTTAGTGCAGAAAGCAAAGAAAAAACAAGCATTTTAGATATAAATGCATGTCCTGGAGTGTCACTAACCAATTTATCAAATTGTACACTTAATGTACATGTTCACAAGAATTAATTTGATGTTTTTTGTTGATCTTATTATGTTGTTTTTCTTATATTACCAAATAAAAAAATATAATTTTGAAGGAGTAATAAATTAATAAATCAATTTTGAAAAGTAAGTTTTTTCATAACGTATTTGATTTTACTGCGAAAACTGCAATCTATTTATATGGTACCACTGCCTTCTTGAAACTCCATAACTGAAAATATATAGGGGCAGTGACTATTACGTCAGTGATGGCTCATATATCATCCAGAAATAACGATGACTTAATGATCCGTTCAATAATATGCCATACTATGAACGATTTTGTTAATGTAAAAGGGTTGTTTATAATACTGGTATACAAAAAAAATGTACTTTTGGCGATGATAGATGGTAGCTGGCAAGAAAGGGTATGTGGCAATTCCATATAGCTAGCGAAAACCCAAGGAAATAGATAACTAATACGGGAAAGTCTGTGCCATTCTGTAGCACCACTAGTTACTTTCCCGTATACGTACGTATAAACGGAGTGATATACGTAGTATAGGGAAAGTTATGTAATGCTGCGCGAAAAAATGGCCAATTTTCGGCGGAAAAAAATTAAATTGCCGGGCCGTGAAAAACGAATAAGTGGATAAAACCAGTTGCTAAATTAAGAAAAAAATATCCCCTAATACGTGGTGTAAACAGAAACCCTGTTTTCTAGGTCCTTGATACCGATAACCCAATTGAAGGAAAACGTCCGTCTGTCCGTCTGTAAACACTGCTAGCGCCTAAAACCATACGTACGATTTCTTCCAAAATATATATTCCCTGGTCGATCTGATTCTAGTCGAAGCTTTGAGATTTTGAAAAGATTCATCAAAATTTGGGGTACTTTATATGAAGCCCCCGGGGATTTTCAAAATTTTCTCAAAAACGGCTCCAATTTTTTTTCCTTAAATTTCTTGTATGAATAGAATAAAATACACTTATTAACATGGCATAGGTCCGATTTTCACGTATATCTCTGAATTTTCGAAAAATTATGAAAGTCTGAATTTTTTTCGGCGTCTTTCTCCAGCTACAAAATTGAAGATAGAGATTTTTTCTTAAAATAAAATTTGTTCTGCATATTGAGTTTTTCATAGGGTCATGTAAATGTTTCTCTAAATTTTAGTAGTTTTCGTGCAATATTGCGTGCAATATGTGCAATTTAAAAAATTGATTTTCTCAAAAACGGCTCCAAATTTTTTCTTTAAAGTTTTGGCGAAGATAATGCTAAATATACTCTATCAGATAACATAAACTTCATACTAGTTTACACGTTGTTTTTTCAAAAATTACAAAACGTAAATTTTTTGATTAGTCTCTCACATCGTCAATAGCAAAAAATTTTCCGCTTTATTGTAGAAAATTAACTGAATATTGATTTTAGTTGCGTGTAGACGTGCGTGCATTAAGTGTACAAGAAGTAAGTGTAAAGGTTTGGAAGATATTTTCTGATGTATGTGGTTAACATTGCCGTAAAAATGTATGAATAAATATATGTTTAACTCGCGTACCCGTGCGAGAACTCTCGCATGCTAAAACCCACCCTTTCCCTATCCATTTGTCTATCCTTTCAATTAAGAAGAAAGTTGTTAATGAAAGTGTTTATTTTTTTAATGTATAAATGTAACTTCTAATGAACTTGCAGAATATCAAACAAAAATAACAATACAATTCATGTTGGAAACAAATTTTCAATAAAAGTTTATTCAGCATTATAGAGAAATGTTCTCGGAACAATTCATACTTCTTTAAAAACAACTTTGAACAAATTATTCACTTCTCCTTGAGAGTTAGCTTTTCGCTTTCCCTGATAGTCACAAACATAATAGAAAGGTTTTTACTCTTCAGAAAGCAAAGCAAAGTAAAGTAGTGCGTAAATACCGATCGAGCAAGTACAACCCTACTCTTTGTAACATTATTTGACTTTCCTTGATTTGTTATGAGGAACAGAGGTGGTTTGGGAGAGTCAGGGTGCCAGCTTGCTGGGGTGCGAAAATTGAAAAATTATTTGTGTATTAAAAAGTATTGGATTATTTTCAGCGTTCTTACGTACCTCAAGAAAAGCAATGTCGAGCCAAAACATAAATTAATATTTTCACCTTTGAGTACTAAATACATTTTGTTACCATTGGAAACAATTTAGTAGGCTTAGACTTCACTTCGATACATGGGAATGTTACTCAAACGATGTTTGCATATTGAATATCTTAACGAACCGACACCTTGAGTTTAATATCAAACGGTGTATTATTTACAATATGAGTTCGCAGCTGGGCGTAGATGTACAATTAGTGTAAAAAGTGAGTGGACACTTACGTAATCTTTCTGTTTTGGGTCAGTGGAAACTATGGAGAGGGATATAACATGAATTAATTAAACACTCTTGACAACAAATAAGTTCTTCCTATATTTCCACAAAAATCGTGTTACAAAATTAAACAAATACCTTGGTACTGACAAAAACAAGAATCACTGCGCCGAAATGGGATGCAAAAAGTCTTTGGACACTTATAGTTCTAATGAACAAATTTGCTAAAAAAATTATGTTAATATTTTGTGGGATTTCCCTTGGCACGAATCACAGCCCTAAGTCTCTGTGGCATGGAATTCACAAGATTTTGTACAATTCCAGGAGAAATATTACTCCATTCTTCTTGTAACGCTGTCTTCAATTCTGTTTTGTTTGAAATTTTTCTATTTCTAATTTTTTTCTCCGGGAAACTCCATAAATGCTCTATAGGATTTAAATCTTGCGACTGAGGAGGGGAGTGCAGTTGTTTTGGTGTATTATACAATAACCAAAGTATCGTATTTAAAGCAGTATGCTTAGGATCATTGTCCTGTTGAAAAATGTAGTCTGGTTCTAAATTCATTGCAGCAGCACTGGCTCTTAAGTTATTCCTTAAAATATCAATGTAGACATACTGGTTCATTATACCATCTATAAATGCAAATTCCCGACTCCACTAGCACTCATGCATCCCCATACTAAGACCGAGCCACCTCCGTGTTTTACGGTTGGAATTAAATTTTGCGGCTCGAACTCTGTGTTCTTTTTCCTCCACACTAGACGCCGACCATTCGTTCCAAAAACGGAAAATTGGCTCTCATCTGAAAAGATGACCTTCCGCCAAAATTCAGAACCAAAATTTACATGTTTCTTGGCAAATTCCAGACGCTTCTTCCTGTTGGCTGAACTTACCCAAAATTTCTTCCGTCCTATTCGCCCGTGATATGCATTTCGTCGCAACACGTTCCGTACAGTGCTTGGAGAAATGCGCTTCCCGATCTCCAGGAGACCCGCGGCCAAGGTCGGGGCACTTACCCTCGGGTTTCTCTTAACTGCCCGCAGCATACACCGTTCGTCTTGAACCGTTAACACTCTAGGGCGACCACTGCGCGGTTTATTTTCCAAGGTCTTTCTCTCTCCAAAACGGTCTATGATGGCGTGAACCGTGGATTTCGGAACCCCGGACAGTCTAGAAATGTCCCGTATGGATTTGCATTCATTATGCAGCATAATTATTCGCTGTCGTTCACAGACAGTGAATTCCCTCCTTCTGGGCCCCATTTCACAATCGATGTTGTCGCTACAAATTTCTAATTGAAACTGGTCTCAGGGAAAAGGTGGAGTGACGGTTGGAAAGGTACAAAGAACGGTTGACAGCTGCGCAGAAACACATTTTCGAAAACGCGACGTAGTTTTACTTACATATTCTTTCAGTGTCCAAAGACTTTTTGCGCCTGCTACCAAATGGCATTCTTATTAACACTTGCTTTTACACAGTCCCTATTTCTCAAAAATGTTTTTGAGAAATGAAGAGAGCATGCTAGTTAAAATAAATTTTTTTTCCTCTTATTTTTATGACGCCTAAAACTCAAATCAGAGTTATTATTGAGTGAAAAGAACGGGTGTCCATTCATTTTTTTACACTAACTGTACATACTTCCACACACCACCAACATTTAAATCGTGCATTTGAACTGCGAATGTTCGCAGTTGTCGAGTGACTTCTCCTATTCTTTCTATAATTTTTAATTTACTTGATTTTTTAATTAATTCACGTAGTATTGTAGGCCAGCGCGATTTGATTTTTGTTTTTCATTCTGTTATTTCAAGCTATTTTACTTTAGCTAATTTAAAACGTTTATTCTTTGTGTTGTGCCGTATTCAAGTTTTCCCCTACCACCTCTGCGTACTCGTGCGGGAACTCTCACATGTTAGACCCTATGTTAGATCCCTATCCTTATATTTCCATTTTAAGAAGGGAAGTAGTTAACGAAACGCGTTTATTTGTTTAAAAATATATAAAGGTAACTTGCAATGTACTAACACAATATCAAATAAAATACAAAAAACAATGCAATTGATGTTTGAAATAAATTTTCAATAAATATTTATTCAGTATCATGGAGAGTTTTCTTGGAACAATTCACAGCACTTCCTTAAAGACAACATTTGAAGTAATTATTCAATATTCTTTGACAGCTAGCTTTTATCTTCTCGTGAGTCACAAAAATATTAGAAAATCTTTTTACTTTTGAGAAAGCTACGTGTCTGAACCCGTTGACTTGAAAATTTCATCGAATGATAACGAAAATACTGGTACAGGTAAAACACAGCCTTCACTTTTCTCTGTACACCCACATCCTTCCTCAATTAGGTACACAGCACTTACAGACACCGGTAAAACGTTGATTGATTGGTTTCACTACACGCAATTAAACAATCTTCATAGATATCAAGCAACTATAATAGTACTTCTATTTGTTGCTGGAGAGTAAATGCTGAATTAATGATTATGCAAATAAACCCCGTCAGACTGCACAAACTACGGTGTTAACAGAAAGCTTAAATAAATATTGTCGAATCTAAGCCTTCTAAGCGTGTCGCCAAAAAAATTGCTACCAGCAGGAAGGGCTGAAATATTGAGGTGGCCTTGATAGTATTGAAGCGTGGAACCAAAAAGTTAATTGAATAGATCGGAAAATGTCTCATCTTGTAGATTATGGTGTGAAAAACATTTCTTTGAGGCCTTCGGCCTTCGGCCTCAATGTTTTAGTTATTAAGGCCTTAAAATGCTTTGTTTAGGAGTTATTTGACGAAAACTTTGGCAAGTGTTGCTGGTTGCATTTGACTTGAATAATTGGATGCGTTTTTTTAAACTAATTATTCATATTTTCAAAGTCAAAGTGGAATTCGTCAAGTCGCCGTCAAATTCTCTTAGAACCCTCATTTATAAAGATTTGGTTACGTGTGAGAGCCGGAACGCAAAGGTATACTACTGAAATAATATAGGAGACGATTGTAGTAAATTAAGCATAAATATTACGTATTTGCAGGTTAGGCGAGTGACAGTGAGATTTACGTGTTATTCTGAAACTGACGGAGGGATGCATGCTTCAGTGATGTGTTTTAATCTATATTAAAATTTGTATAAATTATTTGTAAAAATTATATCTACTATTAGAGAGTGGGATAGTAGAGAGTACCTTTGGGTGTTGAAGGAACGGTTAAATTGATGGCAGTTCGGCAATAATACAATTTTTAGTAAAACGACAGAACAATTAAAGAAAAACAGCATTGTTAAATGGGTATTTGGAAGAATTTAATGTGTGACAACGCTGGTTTTGAAGGTTGTTATTTTAAATAATAGAAAAAGTGTTGTCAAGCCGGGATCCACTGTGATCTCGGACTTTTGGAGATATTATAATCGCATAAGTGGTCAATGGCTCCTTTTGGTCAGCCACAATTTATCAAGGATCCTAAAACAGGTTTTAGAATCCAATTAAAATTACTTTAATTATTTCTAAACGTCGATTGATGCGGCAAGATCAATTTCAATTTTTTCTATATAAATACGCGAGAAGAAAAAATATGAAAAAGAGTAAGATTTATAATGTGACAATTGATTGAAAGTTTTGGTATATAATACATAAAATTCCACAAACAGAACATACGTAATTACAGGCATTTAATTTTTAACTTTAGATTTGTTTATTATTTTCAGTTATAAAGAGAACAATTGGGGGCCGAAACACCAATAGGACTAAAATTTAAATATTTTTTAGTGAGAATTGTTTTAGTGTGTACTGAAGACCAGGTTTTTTCCAGATTGGAGCAAGGCAGAGAGGCGTGATAGCGCGGAGGGAATATACAGTAGAATAGATAGGGGTAGGCTCTGCCACAGGACGGGAATAGATGGAATTTCTCTTTCTGTTTAACACAAAATTATGATAAATACCCCGGCAATGCGGGGTTCTTCAGCTAGAAAAATTATTATACAGAAAATTAATCTAATATATAAAAATCAATGTTTGCTGGTTCGTGCTTAATGCGCTGCCGTAGCAGGCATCCAATGCGATAAAAATGTGTCAACATATTGCTTGCACTTGCGGGAAGAACATATGCATAGTACACTTATTGTAACTCCACTAGATGGCGCTAGAGCACATGATAGCGTTTCAGTTAAATGCAATTCCCAATGCACGTGAGCTTCATTGTTGATGGGCGTTGCTGTGTGCTGTGCGGCAAGGTCGAGGAGAACACAAGGAGCAGGCGGCGCAAGCTGATGAGAGGAAAGTGAAAAAGAGACAGGGACAAAGAGACAGAAAAGAGAGAGAGGGGGAAAGAGAGGAAAAATAGAGAGGAAAATAGCGAGAAGGAAATAAAGAAAGGGCAAATAATGAAAGAGAAGGAAAATAGAGAGAAGGAAATAGAGAAAGAAAGACAAAATAGTGAAGAGAAGAAAAATACAGAGAGGGAAAATAGAGTGGAGGAAATAGAGAGAGGGGGAAATAGAGAGAGGGGAAATAAAGAGGGGGAAAAGGGTCAGAGAGTGGGGGAGAAGAGACACAGAGAGGGAGAAAAGAGACACAAAGGTGGAAAAAACAGATGGAAAAGAGAGAGTGGGGAAAATGAGAGAGGAGGAAAAAGACAGACGGGGAGGGAAAGAGGAGAAAAAAGAGAGGGGTGAGGGAGGGGAATATTTCCTCAATTATTTCTTCTGCGGCAGCAACGCGCCGGGTGCCAGCTAATATATATATATATACATACTATATATACATATATATTATATATACATACCGAGTCTTTATCGTAACTCGCAACTCTGTCTGGAAACACCACCTCTTGTTTTGGCAATTTGGCAACGCGTGAAATACCTTCAGCATCCCTTTCACTTTTAGCAACCCCCGGCCACGCGCCCTCAGATTTCGAGCTGAGAGAATGTGTCTAATTTTAGTTGCAAGAAATAGAAAGCATTTATTCCGTCCTTGTTACTCTAAAACGTACTGCAGCCACTACACCAAAAAGAGTAGTTCTCTTGGTAAATGGTGGTCACTTTGAGCATTTACTCGGTCAGTTTTTTGTCATTTTAAGGAAATTATATTTTATTATTTTTTATTAATTATTTCCAATAATTATTAATGTACTAATTTATAATTTTAATTTAACTATATTAAGATTTTTAATAATTTTATTAAGATTTTCTTATTTGCTTGATACGAAGATTCCATAATCATAATATTAACACATTATTATTGTTATAAATAATGAAGAGCGGTAATATTTCACACGATATCTTTCTGATTTCTCTCTAAGCTGGCTCTCAATGAATAATAATTATTGGTACGTTGCTGTTAATAAATCGATAAATCAGACGTAACTTCCCTCAACATCTTCAGTAATACAGTTTTGTTTCTTCAGCATGCTGGACAGAATCGGTTAAAGAGACGTTTTGTTTCCACGCTGATGTCTCAGCCCACCCTACCCACCCCACCCTGCGCAGCGCGAAAAGATTTCGGCGTGCAAGCCGTGTACCTGCCCGCCTAAGGGGGAAAACACAGAAACCGGGAAGTTGTAGCTTATGACCTTACGTTCTCCTCCTCCTCTGCGATCTCGACGAGCCAGGCACGGCTGTCTTGAAAGACGACAAAGAGACGCGGTTGCCAAATTACCAAAACAAGATCCAGTGCTCTAGACATGGGTTGCGCGTTAAGCTAAATACTCTGTATATATTATATATGTATATATATTATATATATATACAAACAGTAATAATAATAATAATAATAATAATAATAATAATAATAATACTTTATTGCACAAAAAGTACAACGGCGAGTCTCAGTAATTAAATTACTGCTTTTCAGACTAACCACAAAAATCCTTCATATTTTTAAAGTCAAAGTGCAATTCGTCACGTCTCCGTGAAATTCTCTTTCTTTAGATACCTCATTCATAAAGAAAGGTTGCATGTGAGCCGCAACGCAAAGGTATACTACTGAAATAATACAGGATACGATTAGATAAATATGTGTTGGATAATTTGGTTCTTGCACTCTACAGCAGACTACCTACAGAATGAGCTCGCAGACTCATTCGCCGACCTGGCCCATTTTTGGATGTCATCCACTGTAGTATGCGGACGGCAGTTCAAAGTTGCCGCGCTAACTGCGCGGCAAAGAGCGCCGGCAGCATGTTCCCGCCTCCGGCAGCGCGCAGCACAGAGCGTCGGCATCAGGCGCGCTGAGCTTCGTCAAGCGCGCCAAGGGTGTGCTCAGAAACCAGCCACGCCTGTTACCTGGGCTCCGCGCACTGGTGAACCGGCCAATCAGGGGAAGCCGCGGGAAGCCTTGCGCGGGAGCTGGCCCAAATAAAAGGACGCCGACGGAGGATCACCGGCAGTAGAGCGCTCGGCGTGGTTTCAGCCAGATGGCATATTGTTTTTTGTATATGAAGTTTTGTGGTAACTGTACATAGCGGCCGAGTTGGCCCAGATTTTTGTAATAAATATTCTTATGGAAAGTGAGTGTTTTTGAGTTATAACAGTGGCGACGAGTAAAAGGAGAATGAACGCGGAACAATTTCACAACTGATGGCGTGTCTACAGCAGCAACAGCAGCAGCAGATGGCGATGATGGTGCAGACATTGCAGCAAGCGGCAATTTCCTCACGACCGAGCAGCCCAGCCCCGCCGTTCGCAACTTACGATGCAGCAGAGGAAACCTGCGAAGAATATGTGGCCAGATTGGAGCAACATTTGTTATGCTATGATATTAAAGAGGAATCTCGTAAAAGAGCATTTTTTCTGGCCACAATCGGCGCACCGTTAAATAGGTTGTTACGTAAGTTAAGCAAGGAAGAAGAGATTTCGCAGGTGTCATACGATATACTTAAACAGCGGCTGCTAGCTCATTTTTCGAGGGAGACGCATTTAGTGGCGGCACGCTACAAGTTTTATTCATCCAGAATGAAGCCAGGCCAAACGCATGCCGATTGGGCGACGGAGTTGAAGGGTTTGGCGAAGCGTTGTGCGTTTGAATGCAACACAGAGAAATCGTATGCGGAGTCATTGATACGGGACATGTTGGTAATGCATACGCCGGAAAAAGAAGTTCGGTGGGCATTATTGCAACAAAACAACCCGTCTTTGGAAGACGCCTTAAAATTAGCAACATCGTATGAGGTAACGAAGCATACGGCGCATCAGATGACGTTAGGCGATAGAGCAGCAAGAGATGTAGAGGAAATGAGTGTACAGGAGGAAAATTGGGTAGCCAAGCCACGAAGCAGGAAGCAGCAGGAGAAGAAAAGTCCTTCCACCAGCAGAGGCAAGCTATTGAAGTCTTGTAGACAGTGTTTTATTAGTCACGACAGGAAGGTTTGCAGATTCCTCAGAGCGGAGTGCTACAAGTGCGGTAAGAAAGGGCATATTAGAGAAGTGTGCAACAGTGGTTCTGCTGAAAACAGACGACAAGAAATGGACATCGATGAGGTGAGCGGGCACGTCAGAGAAGGACGCAGCAGTGGTTATGCCGAAAGCCAGCGGCAAGAAAGAGGCATCGATGAAGGGGATGGTGATTGTATTTATTCAGTTATGCAGTGTGATGACAAAAGTAAATTGTTTGTAAACTTGGAAATAGGTGGTAAATCTGTATTATTCCAGGTGGATACAGGTGCAGCAGCAACTCTAATAAGCATGACTACTTATGAGCAGCTGGGTTCTCCGCCTTGCGCCTCGCTGAACACAGTTTTTTATGGATATGCTAGACAGAGAATCAAGACGAAAGGTAAGATAAGCCTGCTAGCGAAATACAAAGCGATGGAAAGACAAGTAACACTGGTGGTTGTGGACAGTCGTGATGCGGTTAACATTCTAGGAATGGATGTTTTCACAATTTTTGGATTTACGGTTCAGGACGCGTTTGTCATTCAGACTAGCGCCCTGCCAAAGGAGGTAAAGAATGTGATAGATTTGAATTCAGAAGTTTTTTCGGAGCAATTGGGAAAATGCAAATTTTTTGAGGCGCATTTGCAGTTGAAGAAAGATGCCACCCCTAAATTTTTTAAAGCACGACCTGTTCCCCTGGCAGTGAAAGATAAAGTAAAAAAAGGAAATCGACAGGTTAGTAGATTTGGACGTCTTGACCCCCGTCAGTACTAGTGCATGGGCAACTCCAGTAGTCATAGTAAAAAAGAAAGACGGTAAAATTAGAATGTGCGGAGATTTCAAGAGCACCGTTAATGCGCAACTCATGGTAGAGCAGTTCCCCATCCCCAGAGCAGAAGAGCTTTTTCAGAAGCTAGCGGGCGGGCAGAGATTTTCAAAAATAGATTTGCGGGACGCGTATCTGCAGATCCCGTTAGATGAAGAGTCTGCGAACTTATTGGTAATTAACACACCGTTCGGGCTTTACCGATACAACCGGTTGCCTTTCGGGGTCGCTTCAGCTGCGGCTATTTTCCAGCGCTGCCTGCATACGCTGACAGCCCAGGTGAAGGGCAGCGCCAACTACCTAGATGATATAGTGGTAACGGGCGAGTCGGAGGAGGAACATCTACAAAACTTGAATCTCTTATTAGAGACTTTAAATGAATGGGGCCTAAGGGTTAACTTGGATAAGTGTGATTTTTTTAAAGAACAGATTACTTATCTAGGTCACGTGTTGGATAGCTCGGGGATCAGGCCAACCGGAGAAAACTCAACGGCGATTCAGCAGCTTCCGGTTCCTGTTAATTTGCAGCAGCTACAGTCATTTCTGGGGAAGATTAATTACTATGGCAAATTTATCAAGAACATGGCGGAAATAGCAGCACCCCTCAACGCGTTGCGTAAGAAAGGCGTAAAATGGCATTGGTCGGCAGATTGTGACAAGGCATTTCGGAGGTTGAAAGAGAATTTAATGCAGGCAGTTAAATTGGAACATTTTTTGCCAGATAGAACGACTATACTAGCTGTAGATGCATCAGAATATGGTATTGGGGCAGTCCTTTCGCAGAAGGATGCTAAGGGTGTTGAGCGGCCAATTGCTTGTGTGTCAAAAACGTTGAATGTTCACCAGAAGAATTACTCTCAGATAGAAAAAGAAGCTTTAGCAATTGTATACGGCGTGAGAAAATTCAACGAATACTTGTATGGGTCAAAGTTCATAATCATTACTGATCATAAGCCGTTGGTGTCTTTGTTCTCGCCACACAAGCGTATCCCAGATAATACGGCGCGTAAGATGCAAAGGTGGGCGCTTTTCCTGTCTGATTATAGTTACAGGATACTTTACAGATCTACATATCAGCATGCTAACGCAGATGCACTATCCCGTCTTCCGCAAGGGCCGGATGCAACTTTTGACTCTGAGGACATCGCCTGTCTCCAGCTGGACCAAGCCGAAGAGGAGGCAGTATCAGGTTTTCCAGTCTCGTCATATCAAGTGGCAAAGGAAACAAAGAAGGATCCGCAGCTCAGGCAAGTGCTGTACCACGTGCAAACTGGTTGGTCCAGCGCGCATAGGCGAACCAGGGCGCTGACGGAATGGTATAAGCTCCAACACAGGCTGTCGGTTAAGGGCGGCGTATTATTACTGGCTAGCGATGAAGGAGTTAGGGTAGTGATTCCGCATAAGTTGCGACCAAAGGTATTACGCCTTTTACATGAGGGTCATTGGGGTATAGCCAGGACAAAGCAAGCAGCCCGCCGTTATTGTTATTGGCCAGGAATAACCAAAGATATAGAGGAGATGAGCAAGCATTGCGAAGCATGCCAAACTAGTCAGGCAGCGCCGAGAGCGGATTTAAGCTCATGGCCCCAACCCTGCGAGCCGTGGGACCGCATACATGTAGATTTTGCGGGTCCTTTCTTAGGGCATATGTGGTTGTTAGTAGTGGACGCATTGTCAAATTATCCGTACGTGATGCGCATGCAACACACAACTGCACCACATACAATAGATGCTTTGAAGAAAGTTTTCGTAACAGAAGGCCTCCCACGAGTATTGATCTCCGATAACGGCCCGCAGTTCATATCAGCGGAATTTCAAAAATTTGTAAAAGTAGCGGGATACAGCACATTTTGGCTCCACCGTTCCATCCTCAGTCAAATGGAGAGGTGGAAAGATTAGTGCAGACGTTCAAGTCAGCCATGCTTAAAGCAACTAGAGCGGGTGCATCAGTAGAGCAGGCGTTACTTAGCATGTTGACCACCTATAGGACGTTACCAAATATGTCAGGTAGAAGCCCCGCTCAAGTATTGCATGGTCGGCAGCCCCGTACCTTATTGTCCTTGTTATTTCCGGAAGAAGTGCCAGTGTCAACCAAAGGCGCTAAATTCAAGAGAGGAGATAAGGTACTGGTAAGAGTGTACGGAAGTAATTGTAAGTGGCAACCAGCAATAGTAACTGCAATAAGAGGAGGCAGAGTTTACGTCCTCAGGACAGAAGATAGATCAATCTCTCGGCATCAATCACAGATTAGGAGACGGTACTACGATTCTGTAGTAGATAAGCAACAGGCGGGGGGGGCAGCGCAGAGCAGGGCAACAGAAAGTGTAATGCGTTTTCCCTTTTCAAGCCAGCAGGAGGAGCGGCCCACACTGGATTCCGGCGCAACCATCGAGGAGCCATCTCTACAGTCGCAGCAGCGGCCGGCATTGCGGAGGAGCAACCGACTGCGTCGTTTCACCCCCTACATCACAACTTCGGTGGGGAGGGTGTAGTATGCGGACGGCAGTTCAAAGTTGCCGCGCTAACTGCGCGGCAAAGAGCGCCGGCAGCATGTTCCCGCCTCCGGCAGCGCGCAGCACAGAGCGTCGGCATCAGGCGCGCTGAGCTTCGTCAAGCGCGCCAAGGGTGTGCTCAGAAACCAGCCACGCCTGTTACCTGGGCTCCGCGCACTGGTGAACCGGCCAATCAGGGGAAGCCGCGGGAAGCCTTGCGCGGGAGCTGGCCCAAATAAAAGGACGCCGACGGAGGATCACCGGCAGTAGAGCGCTCGGCGTGGTTTCAGCCAGATGGCATATTGTTTTTTGTATATGAAGTTTTGTGGTAACTGTACATAGCGGCCGAGTTGGCCCAGATTTTTGTAAATAAATATTCTTATGGAAAGTGAGTGTTTTTGAGTTATAACATCCACCTTCTTCCAGTTCCGTGGTAATGTGTATTCTCAGGTAGAAGGTGTGGCCATGGGTTCTCCTTTATCACCAAGAGCTGCCAACCTCTTCGTGGAGGCTTTCGAAAACGAAACGCTCGAAAATGCCAGGCTGAAACCCGCCATGTGGGTGAGATATATGGACGACACGTTCGTCATATGGCCCCACGAATAAAGATCCAAAGATAAAGTTTACCATGGAGGTAGAGGAAGATGACCGATTGCCTTTCCTCGACGTCTTGATGAGCAGACGTGGCGACGGCAGCCTAGGTCACGCGGTGTTTAGAAAACCTACGCACACAAACCGCTACCTCCACGCTGGATCACACCACCATTCTGCGACAAAGAACGACGAAATTCTGAAAACCCTTGCCACCCGGGCAGCCAGCATCCCTGCTGAGCGGGAAAATCTCAAAAAGATTTTCGCGATTTTCGCTACAATAGACTCACGATCCAGAGAGCTCTATGAGTCACCCACAATCCGACAGCCCCAAAAGAAACCAGTACCACGGAAACAGAAGCGAAGGCTACAGTGGCACTTCCGTATATTCGAGGCATCACGGACAGGATTGGGAAACTACTAAAGCGATTTAATGTGAAAACTATCTACAAGGCCCACCATAAACTTGGTCAAATTCTAGTGCGGGTTAAGGACCAGCTCCCGCCACTCCAAACAGCAGGAGTATACGCTGTACCCTGCAGCTGTGGGCGAAACTACATTGGCGAGACTGGCAGAACGGTGGAGGAAAGACTACGCGAACACATTCACCATTTTAAACACAAGAATATCCAACGCTCCGCTGTCGCCCAGCACGCTTGGGAATCTGGCCACAACTTCTTATTCGAAGGCACGAAGGTGCTCGCCAGAGAAGACCGTTGGTGGTCCAGACGCATCAAGGAAACGATGGAGATCGCAAGGGATCCCCAACACATCAATCGCGGCGTGAGATTACGCCTCCACGACGCCTGGCGACCATTACTACGCCCTCGCACGCGGTCGCCCCTCGGATTGGACCGCTCCATCAGAGATCGCACCACGCCGTCCGACCCCGGACCTGCCTGCGCTGTCCGATGCCCGTGTGGCTTCTTCAGTTTGACGGCCTACTCCAGTGTGGAGCTCATCCGTGATGCTGTTCTCATGTGTTTGTTTTGAATTGTTTCTGCGGGTGCCCCTTATGATTGTCTCATTTTTGGGCGCCCGCGAGTTTTAATCTTGACTTTGTTGATTGATTCTGTTTGATTGCCTTTCGATTGCGTCCAAGAAGTGATGATATGGCGTCTTCCCTCTGTCACCCTCCCAGTTGGCGCAAACTGCCGGTCTCTTTCCTTGGTTAAGCTTCATTCATTTACATATATACAAGTTTTACATACACTTTTGTAATACCTATGTTAATATTTGCAGTGATTGGTAATCTGGCTAATTTTCTAGCTTATATATTAACTTATACCCAACTTACTGTCTAACTTATGACTAATATGTACATACATGGAAACTTTACCCTTAATATAAACAAAATTCGAAATACAATATCTGATATGGAGAGTATGCAGACTAGCGTGAGCTCACATTCACAAACGGAATTTTATACAATACTAATACTAAGTTTATTTAATGTGGATAGAAACGAAAAAGAAAATTGATGAGAGCTGTTCTTGCGGCTTAGCTAGTGTTTTAGTTTAGCCTCCTCCTCCCCGTGGAGAAGGAGGCACTGGCATATTAATCCGAAATACCATCCCTCATTCCTCAATAAACCAACCACCAACCCAGAGAATAGAAGCAACAGCTATCCAAATCTCTTCACCCCACTCTAATATTACATCATCTCCGCATTTAAGCCGCCACAAACCAGACTAATTCATTCAGATCTAAATTCACTCTTCTCTCTTCAGACATTAACTATTCTTACTGGAGACCTCAACTGTAAAAAACAGACATTGGGGTTGTTTCACAGAACGAACAAGGACATGGGCTACAAGACTATTCAGACATCATTTACAAATCGGATCATTCACATCATTCTTCAGATCATTTACAAATCACTCTTCTCACACCTTCAGAACCCACTCATCTCATAAATGATACCCCTCATGATATATACTTGATATCATCCTCCATTCCATCAACGTTTCAGTTTCAACTCCATACGTCCGGTATGAACTTTTTTCCGACCATTTACCCATCATTTTCTCTACACAATGCACCCCATACCCCACCATATCTTCTCAATTCATCCCCAACACAGATTGGAAAATTTACAAAAATCATTTAGCCAAAAATATTCACTCCGCTCCCACCCTCACTACCAAAAATTAAATAGACCTAGCAATCACTCACTTAAATCATCATATCAAAAAAGCTTCATCAATCTCCACCACATTCAAATCATCTCACCCCATCTATCACCAGACTTAATACTACTAACATGCAACAAACGTAAGGTGCAACCACTTTTCTACCGCACTAGACTTAACTCGGACAAAATCATCTACACCCAAGTAAAACTAGAACTCAAAAGAAGACTATACCATCACGAACAGACGAAGTTTAATACTCAAATTACTGTCTCAAATAAAAAACCCCAACCGACTTCATCAACTAATCAAAACAATCAGACCGACGCAAACTACTCTCTCACCTTTACACCCCCCCAACAATTCTCTCATCTACGATCCTCAAACAATAGCTAACACATTTGCCCAATCCCCTTCTACCAGATTCACCAGCGATGATCCACAACTACCAGACACTGCAATTCTTCAATTCCTCCGAACCCGTTTACTCACACCTGACCAACTGACAAAATGGACTATAACAGACACACACACTACAGACCCAATCTCTTCTCTACAACCCGGCAAAACACCTGGACCTGACAGAATACGCCCCGAACACCTCAAACATCTTCCGAAAGCTGCCATCAAACATCTCACTCTTATCTTCAACTCTTGGCTCTAATCTTCGTACTTACCCGACCTCTGGAAAACAGCAGCTATCATCATGATCCTAAAACCTAATAAGAACCTCAAAGAACCTGCAAACTATCGTCCCATCAGTCTTCTCTCAACCATTGGAAAAACCTTCCAAAAAATCATCCTAACCTTCATGACATCTCTTCTAAAACCACACTTTCACCCTACACAATTTGGATTCCGACCCCAACACTCCGCCACACTCCAAACTCTCCACCTTGCAATTAACATAGCTACCGAATTAAAACTTAAACGTCAAGCTCCTGCTCTCTTCACAGTACTATCTTTCGCCTTCGGTTCTGTCAACCACAAAATCTTACTCTTCGTACTTAAACCATTCCTTCCCCCCTTTGCTATACACCTTCTAGAAAACTATCTATCAAACAGATTCTTCCATGTCAAATATCTTTCTTGTAAATCCACGCCCTACCAAATTTCAGCAGGAGTCCCTCAGGGCGCAGGTCTTTTCCCAACTCTCTCCTCTATGTACCTCAATGACCTTCCCCGCTTTCATGGTATCAAAGAATTTCTCTACGCAGATGACCTCGCCCTTCTCTCCACCAACCCCCTTCCACACATGGCCCACAGAAACCTTGAAAAAGCAGCTACATCACTCTCTACCTGGTTCTCCGAAAATTGTATCAAAATTAATCCTTCTAAAAGCCAAAGTATCATCTTTACTTCGTCTTTCTCTTGCCTACTACCCCGTTATCCAAATTAATAATCAATAAATCCCCGGGACCTTCGAAATCAAATATTTAGGCCTCACCTTCAACCAAAAACTCTCCTGGATCCCACACCTTCTAAGATCTTCCTCAAAAGCTCACCATGTAATCAACATCCTCCAACCACTTCTCTCTCACCCACTACTATCATCCAAGAAAAAACACATCTATTTCACTTACATTAGACGTATCATTACCTACAGCTCCGCCACCTGGGCAACTACTCATCTCACCAACCTCCATAAACTCAATGTCATAGAAAACCGAATCATCAAACTCATCTTCAATCCTCCTCACAGAACAAACCTCACCCGCTTCAAAATCCAACGGAACGTCACCCACTCCTTCACCATATCCATCAAATATCTGAACAGTAAAATCTTTCATCTCAAACCACCTCTTCTCTTACACAACCCTACCTTCACTATCTTAATTCCCCCTTGGTCTCCTTTGGACATCTTCAAACTACCGCCTACACCGACTTGACATCAAAAGACAGACTAACTACACACACGCTGACTGACAAACCACGTTACGCCACAAACCACACTTTCCCAAATAAGACCCAAACAAAACAAACAACTTCTCACTTCTTCTCCAAACCCAAACAAAATAACCCTTCACTTCCTGTTCCGGCAATTCTTTAAGGCCCATTTTCTTACGTACTATCAAAATAACTGATATCTATATTCAACTCATCCACTTTCTCCTCAAAACAAAACAGCAACACATCCTCAAACCTGAACAATATAACCCTTCGATCCACCCTATCCTAATTAAACACTCTTATTCCTTAACAAAATAACCCATCTAACCCAAAACACTTCAACCCTCTCCCAATCCCAGTTCCTCTGGGGAGGCAGAGAGGCAACACCCAAACAAAAAAAACAAACAAAAGTACCAAGAAAGAAGAGGCAAAAAAGACCAGGCTGTCGAACAAACTTCACCTACGGCACAGGCTGAAGAAGCCACACGCGCTGCTACACCAGCGCATACCAGCCCTGAAGAAGACCGCGAAATTGTCGAAATGTCGGCTACACAGCCTGGCACGCGGCGTCACACGGACAACCAAGATCTCAACTCTGGCCGCGGAAGCCTAAGATTTCAAAAATGAACTTTATTAATTCCTGGTTTAGGGTGGCACCATGACGTCTACACGAAGGAGCACGAGGTCACTCAACTCTGGTGGTGGGGGTATGTATCGAAAACGTCGACAGCTACTTGAAAAATAAAACAAAACTACACTTTTGCTTCAGCGACATCACGCGGCAAATGAAAAAAACACGAAGAAACCTGTCAATGCAGCCAACGGCAGCAAAGCCACGA
This sequence comes from Acheta domesticus, assembly GCA_031308135.1. Lineage (NCBI taxonomy): Eukaryota > Metazoa > Arthropoda > Insecta > Orthoptera > Gryllidae > Acheta > Acheta domesticus. Next base: position 143,658,786 of record JAHLJT010002406.1, on the reverse strand, counting down.
CTTTGCTGGAAGCAATTTCTTTTTGTTGCGGGAAGCAATACTTATTTACGAGTATTAACGGGACACGGGACAATAAATCAATTATTATAAATTTCTCTCATAAATACCGCACAAATTGCGTAAAGAACTGTCAAAACAACTGCAATTCAATGCCTTACAATTTTCTAGATGAAGATAACAATGAACCTGATTCGGTTCCAAATCGGCTAGCACTAGAATACTGCCCCGTTACTTTTTCTTTTCCATCTTATTGTCTTGGATTGAGGCAGGTCGAAAGACCACCGCAGCAGCGCCGAGCGTCAACAGGCCAACATGCGCCATTATGCAACTGACCGGCTCCTTCGTGTAATTTCCTACACCCACCGTGTGACGTCGCTGAAGTAAAAGGAGACTATACTTAAGCTTTTCTTTCTTGGCGAACGGGGGTGTGTCAATAAAATGGAATATCTCACGATATTTCGCGTCGTTCTCGGTTGTGCCGCAAAGAGTCGCATGATCGCGGCTGTATCGAGCAGTGCTGATCATGCGATTCCTGGCGGCACAACGGAGAAGGACGCGAAATCCCGTGAGATATTCCGTTTTGATGACACCCCCCCGTGCGCCAAGAAAGGAAAACCGAAGTATATGCTCTGTAGACTGCACTGTAGTAACTGCACTTGTAGACTTCGTGATATACTGCTATTCACGTGAAGGCATAATAGGTCTTATGGAGAATCTGCGTGTTGTTGCCGACACGTAGGCTTTCACGCGCCCTCCAGAACCGTCAAAATCACAGCTACTTTTTTCGATGAATGCAGCTACTGAGAATACTGTTTATTCGCACACTTTATTATTGTTATTTTATTTATGTTATTATGTTAATGTTATTTTAATGTTTATGTTATTATGTTAATGTTATTTTAATGTTTATGTTATTATGTTAATGTTATTTTAATGTTTATTTTGTTTCATAAGGACAAATACTCAGGTTATACAAGACCAAAGCATATTTATCAACGTTTTTTGTTAGGAATTCACATGTACCTTACTCCCATAAACTTTCGAGTTATTTCAGTTGTTGAGATGACCACAGCCTTCTGCATAGTCTTATAAATATTCACATTAATATTCAGGTCTTTTAAACTTTAGAACAGTATCTTCGGAATTACTTAGGTGCTGGAGATAACAATGGGGATGATTCTCACGTGGTCCATATGCTACTGTTTCTTGATACTTTCTACCAGCGGAGCATATTTTGTGATCTTCTCGACATACTTCCCTTGAATGTTTTTTGTGTTTGGTATGGCTATGTCGATCAAGTAGACTTGCCTTTTCGTCTTGTCTACTAGAACCAAATCAGGCCGATTGTGAGTAGCTGTCTGGTCTGTGAGAATTGTCCTGTCCCAATAAAGTCGGCATTCATCACTTTCGAGAACATTGTTAGGTACGGTTTTATAGTAGGGTACCTTGCATTCTATAAGCTGGTGTTGGTAAGCAAACTCTTGATGCAGGATCATTCCAACTACGCCATGGCGTTGTTTATAATCAGTTCCCGATAAATGAGTGCATCCAGAAGTAATATGGTGGATGTTTTCCTGTGCCAGGATCTCTTACTATTGCTTTCAGATAATTTCCGGTGGGTATGACTTGATCTTGTATTGGTAGCATAGTACCTTCCGTCTCTGGGAATATCTAACCTGCTATTAGCCAGTAGTTCGACGCTTTCATGTCGACGTGATCTTGACTAATGGCGTACAGATACTTTCCATGAAGAGGCTTGCCCATCCACGTTTCCAGTTTTTGCTGTTCTGTATAAATATTTCCGTTGTAATCTAGATGACTTAACTTCAACGGTGTAGATCCATCTGCTAAATAGACGTCACGATGTAGTTTAGATGTTTCTGATTCCTTGTGAAAGAATTCTCGTAGAGATTTTATATGTTGGGACTGTTGGTTGCCTGTGTCCACAACACCTTGACCACCCAAATGTCGTGGCATCGTTCTTCATCATCATCATCATCATCATTATTATATTATTATTATTACTCTGTATCACGACTAAAGATGTATCACGAAGAACGTTATGTGTCGGCTGAATATAAAATGTACTCCAGGTTGCAACCAGTTACCTAAGGAGCAGATCCAGTGGCGTGCATTGAACCCCAGCACTGCTGGGGTAAGCAAGAATGAGAATTTAATGAATTTTGAGAATTAAAGTTACATTGAACTGTATGTTACATGATCAAAAACTTTGCATCTACTGCACACAACGATCTTTGCGGCGGCCCACTCCGCCTGCACTGCTCTGACCCCATCTCTGAAATCTTCGCAGAGGACGAGAGGTGCGTGCGCATCCAATTCAATAGGCCAGCGGCAGGCGGCTTTCGGGGAGCAGCTGCGGGCGATAGTGGCCGAAAGTCAGCTAGCTGGGGTTGGATGACGTATCTTTCCCTCCCACTGCTTCAAGGCCAGGCCTCGCCTGGCCCGCCGTCCTTGCGATCGCGGTTACTTACAAGCCAGTGCTACCACAATGCAAAATTATTTAAAATGGTACATTTTGTTAGTAACATTACCGTACCGTTGGTCGAGAAGTTTATAATTTATAAAATGATTGTGGGGCATATATTTCTCTCTCGCTGTAATGAGAGTGAACCACAATGTTCTGTAGAGAATTTATTAATGTTTCTGAGGAAGAAAGTCCTGACTCACACGTGATCACATCATTAGAATCCCCGAATTTTTTAATAGCACAGCGTACTCTTCTCAGAGAATGCTGTGTGCGACGGTGTACGTGGCACCGCTCTCAGTGTTCGTCGGTGTGCGTGGCATGGTAGTGCGTGACGCAGTGGTAATACATTGTAGTGTGTGGAACGTATTGTCGTGTTTACCCATGATTTCGTGAGGATTTGTTGTAACTTTGCAAATAGTAATAAGTGCTTTTCTTTAATCTAATGGGTATTTAGGAATACTTGTGTGTAGTATGTCTTCCAGCGAGTGTATAGTTGAAGATATTTTGAGGAGACTGTTTTCAACGAGGCAGTTACTCGAAAAGAAGCAGATAAATGAAAAAGGCCAATACCAAACTTGGTATAATTACAGCAGGGAACAAAACAATTGGAGTAGGGGGAAGGAGGAGGGAAGGTGGTTAGCCGCTAGCAGCTGGGGTATACAGAGTAATCACCGCACGCTCCTGAGCAGATCTAGGAACTGTCGATGCCTCTACAATACTTTGCGCAAAATGTGAGTTGTTCCAAATAAAGCAATTTCTTGCACTTCCCAGTCCTTTGAATTACATGGGAGATTACACAAGTTCTTACAAAAATCCCAGAGATCCGATAACTATCGGGACGACCTGTGCTTTTACGCCCCACATTCAGCTGACCTCGATTTCCAACTCTTGTATCATCTCTGCCTCCTTGGTTACATTTTGATCACAAGGCACAGCAACATCTACAAGTAGACAAGATTTTTTCTCAAAATCTCGGATAACAATATCCGGCTTGTTTGCTGCTATCGTGCGATCCGTTTGAATTTGTTGGTCGTACAATATTGTACACAATCCAACAGACGTCACCGGTTTCGGTGAGTGTTCGTACCACTTGGGGCATGTGTTCGGAACTTCGAGGGCGGTACAGATCTGCCAGTGGAGGTAGCTACACACCCTGTCATGTCTTTTCAGGTATTCGCTCTTTGCTAGGATTGGACAACCTAAGACAATATGATCAATGGTTTCTACGTATTTCTGACAAATGCGGCATTTATCATCTTGGGAAATTTTGAGAACCGCTTTATCATAATGTGTTCTCAAGGCCTGATCTTGGGCAGCTATTACATTACAAGTGCTTCCGATTCTGGCTTCGTTCTTCCCCTTTTAAGCCACATAAATGATTGATCTTTATTGATCTGTGCTCTGTCTATTCGTTTTCAAATATTGTCAGTGGAGTGTTTTGTCTCTCCACGATTTCTTTAACATTTTTTGTGTCTCACATTTCATGTTAAGAAGCATCAGAAGTTCAGTGTCTGTGTTATTCGGCGTGTCTTGCATAGTTTTCTTTGCAATGCTTTTTTCTACACTAACAATGCCTCTGTTTTTCCATTCTTCGGTCAGATTTCATGACCTGCCTCGTTAGAGGGTCATGTTGATGGCTGACTACATACTTTCCCATTCCGACTATTGCATTGTGCCTGGATGCCTCAATTTGTCTAAGGCCTCTTCCCCCTTCCTTACGTGACACATAAAGTCTATGTACATCAGCTCAAGGGTGGGCAACATTATGCATTGTTAGACGTTTTCTGTTTTTTTGATCCATGATGCGAATTTCTTGCTCAGTCCAGTCCGAAACTGTTTGGCTACAGGCACCGCCAAAATACCTATTGCTGAGATTTTATTCCTGGAATTCAGAGCGGACTGCAGAACCAATCTCACCCTTCTGTAATACTTCCTCCCAATTCTCTCTTCCACTGTGTCATTGGAGATGGTCTCACATTCTTCACATGTTTCACTGTGTCATTCTTACCTGGCTCAAGATCTTGAATCACAGTGTGCGTATCAACTTCAATGCTCTCTGACATTGTCAGTTTGCCTCTTAATATATTGATTTTGCACACTTGTCAAGACCAAACTTCAGCAGATGTCACTGCTAAAGTCATTCTTGACAGACAGCATTTGGGAGAGAATCGCTTCAATCTTAGCAAACACTTTAAGATCATCCATGTAAAAAAAATGTGATACTGGACTTTCATCACTATGGAGCTTGTAACCAAAGTCAGCTTGCGTTAGCTATCTAGATAGTGGGATCAAACTAATGCAAAACGACAAAGGGGATAGTGAATCTCCTTGAAAAATAGCCCTCTTGAACTGAATACTAGTTTTTACTGCTTCCTTTATATTAGTACTCCACTTCATACTAGCCTTGCAAAACTCATTAAGTCTAAGATGAAATCGGTAGATCTCCAGGGTCTTCAAAATCCAATCCTGTGGCACACTATCAAAGCCCTTTTGGTAGTCAATCCGAGACATGCTCAAATTAGGTTTTTGTTTCTTTACATCATTCAAGATGACTTTATTCAGAAGCAAGATTTCCTTTCAGCCATAAGAACCTTTAAGACATCCTTCTTGTTCAGCAGATGATTCTTCTCTAGATATCTGTACATTTTGTCAGCTGTGGCTGCAGTTATAACTTTGTACAGTATTGGCAGACAAGTGATTGGCCTGTAGTTCTTCGCCAAACAGCTGTCTCCTTCTTTAGGTAGCAAACACGTGATGCCGCGTGTGAGCCATTCGGGGAGTTCTTTAGGGTTTTCTAAAGGTTTATTAACAGCCATTGCTAGATGAGAATGTATTGCTGTTCATTTCTTAATCCAATAAGTCTGGATCTTATCAATCCCGGGAGATTTCCAGTTTCCCTCGTTCTTAATTGCTTGGAATAGGTCCTCTTCCTAGAATTCCTGAACATCTTTCACAAGTTCATCGGCAGCATCAACTTCAGATTGAATCCAAGATGCGTTGTTTTGGATCTGCTCTCCTCCCAGATTCCTGTCCAAAATGCTTCGACGTCATTTTTTGAAGGAGTGACAGCATTGCCATTCGGGTTTTGAGTCAGATTGCAATAGAATCTCTTCGCGTCTGTTTCAAATAACGCGAATCTGTACACGGAAATCTATTCTACGTTTGCAACGTCTAATTCGTTGTGCCCATGCTTGAATTTTCTCTTTTAGCTTTCAACTACCATTAGTCTACTTGTGTCATTTTGAACTTGGTATCTTTGTTCAACACTGAATATCTATCGTTGAACTATAGTGGTGTGCGTTGATTTAGAAGATGTCTCAGCTAAGAATGATATTTTACGCCGAGTGTCGGCTATCCGTTCCATAATTCTCTTTGTTAATGGGGGTACAGAGCTGTTTCCTCTGTTTTGCTGTCGGCTGTCGGTGTTCTTGGCTGGCCCGAGAAACTTCAGAGATACTGTTAGCACATTTTTCTCGGCGCGAACAAAGTTCCTGTGACTTCCGCCCACCTGGGTACTCTTCGTGGTACTCCCGCCAAATTATGGGAGTTCCATGCTGCGCCAGTGTGTAATGGGGGGCACCAACTCAAAAATTCGCGCGTCCCACTTAAAAAAATTAATTAATTAAGAAATTAATTATTGTTCCCCCGCGCCTCTACGCATGGGGCGTCTTCTTCCGCCGCGCGGCTTCATCCACGCCGCCGACACCGATGACGTCACGTCGACATCGTCACCGTCGCCGCTGCCACCACCACCACCGTCGCCGCCCTTATCTCCCCCCCCGCCTCCTTCCTCTGCCCCTCCCCCGGCCGGCCGGCTAGCCACCCCCTGCCATGCGCCCGGTGTCATTCTCGGGACGGTGGACAGAGCTGTCGTGGCTAGCGGGGAGAGTGCTGGGTGATGCTGGACTACGGGGAGTGCGGTGGGCAGCTTATCGCTCCACACGGGAATGCTCAAAAACTTTGGCGTGAAGCATTCCCGTCAGCGAAGGGCATTTCTTCTATGTGCATTGAGACCCTCTACTAGACAGCAGTGTAAAAAGGAGGAGCTGTGGTACTATGAGAGTAGCCTGGTTTGAAAAATCTAGGCATATGTGCCTCGTAGGCTTCAATACATTCTGCAATGTTTACACTAATTTAATTTTTCTTACTGTATCAGTCAGGTAGCCTCGCCTAGTCAGTTTGTACCTTTCATTTTGTGTTTTCATAGCAATGCAAGAGTTTTGTGAAATTGTTAAAGTTTTTTGTATTCTTTGACAGATACCATATATGAAATTGAATACACGATGTGATTCATTTCATTAATATCTAGATCTCTACCTGGGATCTGTACCACCTCATTTAAGACCGAATTCGCTGTCTCTATGACTCTTTTAGCTTTGGCATTTTCGTATATTCACCTCAACGGTGCACGAGATTCAAATGGAAGTTGACGAACTCTTTCGATCTCGCGTCGGAGGAGGTTTCGCATCATGTCCTTATCGTGTGATTCATTGCCACTGACATGTGTCATTTGACATGTGTGAATTTTCACCACTGACATGTGTTTCATTGGAAAGAGATGAACCTTCAACAGGACCATCGTTTTCAAGTTACGTGGGTAGTTCGATCGAAGAACATACTCTGCATTTTTCTGAATGTCAGCACGTTGTTCTGCTGTGAAGTTTCCACTGCTGAACAAGACACGTTGAGATTCATTACATTTCTTGTTCTATCCATTTTGCTCATTGTTTTAAGTGAATATTCGCAGGACGCAAGTTCGAGTTCACAGATCACACTTAAACCCATGGGTTGTTTCCTGCCATCCGTTACTGCGACCCACAGTGGCCTCGCGACATCCCCCCGCAGGGCCCAGCAAGGGGACCCTCCGATCGCCAAACGGCATTACTAAACCCCACGGGTTTTTTACTGACTGCTGAAGGCAGCCTCCTTCGCAAGCTAGAGCAAGGTTCGGGCCTCCACTCTAATCAGTGGCTTGGTGTGCCAAACCAGTTTCTCTCCTGTACCCTCTATGGGCCGATAATAGGAAGTCCAAAGGTTCATGACCCTTCCCTCTCTACTTACTTCCCACTCTCCTTAAAATGGAGTTCTTCTTCGTCTGACCCCTCACCTTCAACCTATTCAGCAAGGGAAGCTCTACCGGTAGCTAGGTTACCACTGACATTGCTCTCAGGCTCATGGGGGTATTCAAGCTCCACCACCAACTGCAAGGTCGTGTACTCCCCAGGTGGAGTTATTATTATTATTATTATTATTATTCCATTACATCACGACTAAAGATCTTATGAGTCGGCTGAATATAAAATCTACTCCAGGTTGCAACCAGCTACCTAAGGAGCAGATTCGGTGACTATCAGTGCCTCTACAATACTTTACGCAAAATGTGGGCTGTTCCAAATAAAGCAATTTCTTGCACTTCCAATCTTTTGAATTACCTGGGAGTTTAGACAAGTTCTTACTCAAATTTTGCGGAACAAATCCCAGAGCTCCGATAACTATCGGGACGACCTGTGCTTTTACGCCCCACATTCGGCTGATCTCGATTTCCAAACTCTTGTATTTAAGACGTTTCTCTGCCTCCTTGGTAACGACGTTTTGATCGCAAGGTACAGCAACATCGATAAGTAAACACGATTTTTTGGCCAAATCCCGGATAACTATATCCGGTTTGTTTGCCGCTATCGTGCGATCAGTTTGAATTTGTTGGTCGTACAATATCGTACACAATCCAACAGACGTCACCGGTTTCGGTGAGTGTTCGTACCACTTGGGGCATGTGTTTGGAACTTCGAGGGCGGTACAGATCTGCCAGTGGAGGTAGCTACACACCCTGTCATGTCTTTTAAGGTATTCGGTCTTTGCTAGGATTGGACAAGCTGAGACAATATGATCAATGGTTTCTACTTGCTCCAGGCAAATGCGGCATTTGTCATCTTGGGAAATTTTGAGAACCGCTTTATCATAATGTCGTGTTCTCAAGGCCTGATCTTGGGCAGCTATTACAAGTGCTTCCGATTCTGGCTTCATCCTTCCCCTTTTAAGCCACATAAATGATTGATCTTTATTGATCTGCACCTTGTCCATTCTTTTTAGGTATTGACCGTGGAGTGGTTTGTCTCTCCACGATTTCTTTAACATTTTTTGTGTCTCACACTTCATGTTTAGCAGCATCAGAAGTTCAGTGTCTGTGTTATTCGACGTGTCTTGCCTAGTTTTCTTCGCAATGTTTCTTGCTACACTAACAATGCCTCTGTTTCCCATTCTTCGGTCAGATTTCATGACCTGCCTCATTAGAGGGTCGTCTTGATGGCTGACTACATACTTACCCAACCCGACTATTGCGTTGTGCCAGGAGGCCTCAATTTGTCTGAGGCCTCTTCCTCCTTCCTTACGTGCCACATAAAGTCTATGTATATCAGCTCGAGGGTGGGAAACATGATGCATTGTCAGCAGTTTTCTGGTTTTTCGATCCATGGTGCGAATTTCTTGCTCAGTCCAGTCCACTAGTCCAAAACTGTATTCGGCTACAGGTACCGCCAAACTACCTATTGCAGATATTTTATTCCTGGAATTCAGAGCGGACTGCAGGACCAGTCTCACTCTTCTATAATACTCCCTACGAATTCTCTCTTTCATTCTGTCATTCGAGATGGTTTCACATTCTTCAATGCCCAGATATTTGTAAGTTTTACCTGGCTCAAGATCTTGAATCACAGTGTGCGTATCAATTTCAATGTTCTCAGACGTTGTGAGTTTCCCTCTTTTTAAATTGATTTTTGCACACTTGTCAAGACCAAACTTCATGCAGATGTCATTGCTAAAGTCATTCACGACAGACAGCATTTGGGAGAGAATCGCTTCATTCTTGGCAAACACTTTCAGATCATCCATGTAAAACAAATGTGATACTGGCCTTTCATCACCATGGAGCTTAAAACCAAAGTCAGCTTGCGACAACTGTCTCGATAGTGGGATCAAACTAATGCAAAACAGCAGAGGGGATAGTGAATCTCCTTGAAAAATACCCCTGTTAATCTGAATACTTCTTGTTTCTACTGCTTCCTTTCCGCTGTGGATTAGTAACCTGGTACTCCACGACTTCATACTAGCCTTGCAAAACTCAACAAGTCTAGGATGAAATCGATAGATCTCCAGGGTCTTCAAAATCCAATCGTGTGGTACACTATCAAAGGCCTTTTGGTAGTCAATCCAAGCCATGCTCAAATTACGTTTGCGTTTCTTTACATCATTCAAGATGACTTTATTCAGTAGCAAGATTTCCTTACACCCATAAGAGCCTTTACGACATCCTTTTTGTTCAGCTGGCATTAGATGATTCTTATCTAGATGTCTATACATTTTGTCAGCTATAGCTGAAGTTATAACTTTGTACAGTACTGGCAGACAAGTAATTGGCCTGTAGTTCTTCGCCAAAGAGCTGTCTCCCGCTTTGGGTAGCAAATACGTGATGCCGCGTGTGAGCCATTCCGGGATTTCCTTTGGGTTTTCAAAAATTTTATTAACAGCCTTTGCTAGATGAGAATGTATTGCTGTTAATTTCTTAATCCAATAAATCTGGATCTTATCAATCCCGGGGGACTTCCAGTTTCCCATGTTCTTAATTGCTTGGAAGAGGTCCTCTTCCGAGAATTGGTGAACATCTTCCACTGTTTCTACAAGTTCATCGGCAGCATCAACTTCAGATTGAAGCCAAGATGCGTCTTTGTTGTAGGATCTGCTCTCTTCCCAGATTCCTGCCCAAAATGCTTCGACGTCATCTTTTGAAGGAGTAACAGCTTTGCCATTCGGTTTTTGAGTCAGATTGCGATAGAATCTCTTCGCGTCTGTTTCAAACAACCGGTTCTGTACACGGAAATCTATTCTACGTTTGTACCTTCTTATTCGTTGAGCCCATGCTTGAATTTTCTCTTTTAGCTTCTCAACTACCATTAGCCTGCTGGTGTCATTTTCAATTTGGTATTTTTGTTCAACATTGAATATTTTTCGTTGAACTTTAGAGGTGTGCGTTGATTTAGAAGATGCCTCAGCTAAGAATGATATTTCACGCCGGGTGTCGGTTATCCGTTTCATAATTCTGTTCATCCATGGGGGTACAGAGCTGTTTACTCTGTTTTGATGTCGGCCGTCGGTGTTCTTGGCTGGCCCCAAAATTATCTGAGATACTAGATATCCAGTTGCATATATGATGTGATTGATTTCAGTAATATCTAGATCTCTGCCTGGGGTCTCCACCACCTCATTTAAGACAGAATTAACTGTTTCTATCACTCTTTTAGCTTTGGCATTTTCGTATATTCTCCTCAACGGTTCGCGAGATTCAAACGGAAGTTGACTAACTCTTTCTATTTCGCGCCGAAGGAGATTTCGCATCATGTCCTTATCGTGTAATTCATTGCCAGATGAGTTTTCACCACTGACGTGTGTTTCACTGGAAAGCGATGAACCTTCCACGGGATCATCATTTTCAAGTTTCTACATGTTCATCATGTGGATTGTTCGAGCGAAGTACATATTCCGCATTTCTCTCAATGTCAGCAAGTTGATCTGCTGTGAATTTTCCACTGCTGAGTATGTATCGTCGTTGACTGGCAAGCTTCTTTGAGTCTAGGGTAGGTCTCATATCTGGGTTCCGCTCTCTCCATACCTTGAAAACTTCTATTTCAGAGCCCCCATTTTTCGCTTTTGCGTAGTAAAAGCACCACATCACCTCCTTTAATTCATCCCGGGTCCATCTCTGACGATGGCTTCGAGCTACTGCCGGCTCTGGGTCCCTGGGACTAGCATCCGTGGGATGGCCAGACGTCGACAAGGTGACATTAGCTCGGTTTCTGAGCAGGTATGGGACATTGGTAGAACAAGGCACGTTAAGATTCATTACATTGCTTGTTCTATCCATTTTGCTCATTGGTTTGAATTGAAGATTCGCAGGACGCAAGTTCGAGTTCACAGATCACACTTAACCCTCGGGTTGTTTCCTGCCATCCGTTACTGCGACCCACAGTGGCCTCGGGGCATCCCCCGCAGGGCCCAGCAAGGGGTCCCTCCGATCGCCAGTCGGCATTACTAAACCCTACGGGATTTTCACTGACTGCTGAAGGCAGCCTCCTTCGCTGGCTAATGCAAGGTTCGGGCCTCCACTCTAATCAGTGGCCTGGTGTGCCAAACCAGTTTCTCTCCTGTACCCTCTATGGGCCGACAACAGGAAGTCCAAAGGTTCATGACCCTTCCCTCTCTACTTACTTCCCACTCTCCTCAAAATGAAGTACTTCTTCGTCTGACCCCTCACCTTCAACCCATTCAGCAAGGGAGGCCCCACCGGTAGCTAGGCTACCACTGACATAGCTTTAAGGCTCATGGGGGTACTCAAGCTCCACCACCAACTGCAAGGTCGTGTACTCCCTAGGTGGAGTTATTATTATTATTATTATTATTATTATTATTATTATTATTATCATCATCATCATCATCATCAATTTCGTTATTCAAAATTTTACGATCGTTCGGAGTTTCCAGTTATAACTCAAGGACAGAACGTCTACACATATGTCGAGACAGATGGTGAGAAGTTATTGCTCCAGTGCACTCAGGTTCCGCTTCAATGACTAAGAGAGAGAACTTTACGCACAATATTTGTCGTTGCCCGCAGCACCGCCTTCTGCATGGTTCTGAAGTGTCACTCGTTTAGATGAGTTTCTATGTCACAATCCTCCAATCTTCGGCAATTAGATGAAATAACTACGGGTATAATATCTACCTCTATTAGTTTGTATATGTTTTTCAGTTCAATTGAGAGTGGCTGGTACTTTTCTTTACTTTTCGGCAATTGTTGGCAACAGATTATGATCTAATGGGACTGCGATATTAATTATTATTGCCCTGCGAGTAGGTTTGACGAACACGACAATATCAGGCTTATTTCCTTCCATTGTTTTACCTGTAACAACGGTAGTACCCCACAAGATGTTTGTTCTCTCATTAGACAAAACTTGCTCTGGTAGATATTTGTATAATTTGCTCTGGTAAGTTTTCCTTTATCACGCCCGATCTTTTGGCAAGAGCTTGGTGGATGATTTTGGCTACGTTATTGTGACGTTGTAAATAATATGTTTGTGCCAGCTGAGAGCATCCACTACAGCTTTGTTGAATAGAGGATTAACACAAGTGAAGTTATGTTTAAAACAGCTTCTTCCAAGGCTTCGTGTGTAATCCTTGTCAAACAAAGAATTGGAAACAACGATTTTCTGGAGGACGGATGGAAATGTAATTTATTGCAATTGCTGTACTAAAGAAGTAAGTAGACTATACTGGAAAAATTGACCAATTAAAAAAATATATCCAATGGTTAAAATATATCTACAGATTAAATCTAATATTGCACTAGGGATTAATAATTTGAAATACTGAAACTAAGAAAAGGATAAACCAATGTCAATGAAATAGATATGAAACAAAAAACATTTTGACTTTTTTGAAGTGAAAATCATTATTTTCCAAATAATACTCGTATTAATAATTTTTTTGCAGTTTTGTGATTTTTCTGAGGTTCAAGGATGTGTTTTGTAGAAACTGTTTGGTGCATTGGTTTTAAATAATTATTGTGTGTGATAGTTTGCATAATCTTTCCAAACATTGTTGTCGAGTTTCATAATTTTACCTCTATTATTTTTAATGTTATTGAAAAAATCATAGAGTATTTCATATTTTTTACTTTCCCATATACGTAGGTATACACGTAGTATAGGGAAAGTTATGTAATGCTGCGGAAAATAAATTTCGAGATTTTAATGGAAATACACGTTTTGGGGTCCCTTGATACCGAAAAAAATGTTGTGTTTTTTTCAAAACGTCCGTGCGACTGTCCGTCCGTCCGTCCGTCAGTCAGTGAACAACACTAGCGCCTAAAACCACACCCACGATATCTTCCAAAATGGATATTCCCCAGTCGATCTCCGTCCACTGGAGGCGCCGCCATTTTGAAAAACTTTCTTCAGAATTTGGGGCTACTTTACATGAAGCTCCCCTAACATTTTCAACATTTTCATGAAAACGGCTTCAAATTTTTTTCTTTAAATTTCTTGTAGGGATACAGTAAAATACACTTCTAAAGGTAGAATAGGTCTCATTTTCACGGTTAACTCTAAATTTTCAAAAATTTCAAAATGGGATTTTTTTTTTCGGCGCCTTCCTACAACTACAAAATTGAAGATAGAGATTTTTTCCTCCAAATAAAATTCGTTCTCCAAAGTGAGTTCTATCATTAAGGTCATATACATTTTTGAAAATTGTTACCCAATCGCTGGTAATCTATTAACCACGTGAGAGGCAAATCAAAAAAAATATATTTTTACAATTTTTGAAAAAAAGGAATAGATCAATATGACATTTATGTCATCTAAAAGAGTACATTTATCACTATACATACCGAAAGTTTAAAGAAAAATTTGGTTTTTGAGAAAATCTTGTTTTTGTATTTTTTTAAAATTGCCAAAAAAATTTCAAACTTTCACAATATTGGAAACAATGAAATGAAATCACAATGAAAATCGGACCTATGTCATCTTAATAAGTGTATTTTACACTGTTCTTACAAGAAGTTAAAAGAAAACTAGTGGTGCTAAAGAATGGCACAGACTTTCCAGTATTAATTTTCTATTTCCTTGGGTCTTCGCCAGCTATTCCGAATGCCACATACTCTTTCTTGCCATCACCGCTGCTATCACATTCAAAGTAAGACTTTTTTTTTATTTTCTTAATTTTTCCGTTTCCGATTCGTAGAACGGATAATATTAATTTTAGAATAATAAAAAAACACAAAAACCTGTCGTAAATGGCAAATTTCTTTTAAAAATTATGTGCCATTTTCAAGAAAATGGCATTTTAGCGCTACTAAAAATGCGAAATTTGAATCACATTTTCACAGAAACGTTTTGAGTTTTCAAAATACTTTTATCAAACGCGTACACTCACAAATATAATAATCTTTACGAATTGCTGGTAATGTGAATATTAAAGATGTGAGAGATCTTTCAAAAAAATTACATTTATGTAATTTTGGAAAAAACAAAACAAAATAACTCAAAATAAACTTAACGTCATATTAAAGAGTGCAATTAGCACTATCCGATCGAAAAATTTGAAGAATTTTTTTTAGCCATTTATGAGAAAATGGCCTTTGAGCGTTTCTAAAAATGCGAAATTTTGAGCTACTTTTCACAGAAAACGGTTGTTTTCGAGAAACTTTACTTGACATTATTTAAAGCACACGCACTCGTAAATATAATAATGTGAAAAAATCGCCGCTAATGTAAATATTATCGATGTGAGAAACATGTGAAAAATTTACATTTTTGTTAATTTTTGAAAAAAAAAATGCATAGAGCAATATGGCTGTTCTGTCATCTGGTAGAGTACAATTACGACTATCCGTACCAAAAGTTTAAAGAAAAAATTTGGAGCCGTTTTTGAGAAAATCTTGTTTTTGTAATTTTTTAAAATTGCACTTCTTGCACGCAATATTGCGCGAAAACTACTAAAATTTTCAAACAAATGTACATGACCTGCGCGAAAAAATGGCAAATTTTCGGTGGAAAATAATTGCCGGGCCGTGAAAACGAAAAAGTTGATAAAACCAGTTGCTAAATTAAGAAAAAATCCTCTAACACGTGGTGTAGCCAGAAACCCTGTTTTCTAGGTCCTTGATACCGAAAAACCAATTGAAAGGAAAACGTCCGTCCGTCTGTGAACACTGCTAGCGCCTACATCATACGTACGATTTCTTCCAAAATGGATATTCCACGGTCGATCTGGTTCTAGTCGAAGCATTGAGATTTTGAAAGAGATTCTTCAAAATTTGGGGGTACTTTATATGAAGCCCCCGGGGGTTTTCAAACTTTTCTCAAAAACGGCTCCAAATTTTTTTCTTTAAATTTCTTGAAAGAATAGAGTAAAATACACTTAATAAGGTGGCATAGGTCCGATTTTCGCGGATAACTCTGAATTTTCGAAAATTGCAAAAGTTTAAATTTTTTTCGGCGTCTTTCTGGGACTACAAAATCGAAGATAGAGATTTTTTCTTCAAATAAATTTGTTCTTCATATTAAGTTCTTCCATAAAGGTCATGTAAATTTTTTTTCAAAATTTTAGTAGTTTTCGTGCAATATGTGCAATTTTAAAAAATTACAAAAACAAGATTTTCTCAAAAACGGCTTCAAATTTTTACAGTACATGTGATTTAAATAATGTCAAGTAAAGTTTCTCGAAAACAACAGTTTCTGTGAAAAGTAGCTCAAAATTTCGCATTTTCTGAAACGCTCAAACGCCATTTTCTCTTATATAGCTGCAATTTTTTTTCAAACTTTTGTAACGGATAGTGCTAATTACACTCTTTAGTATAGCGTTAAGTTTATTTTGAGTTATTTTTTTGTTTTTTCAAAAAATTATATAAATGTAATTTTTTGACAGATCTCTCACATCTTTCATATGCACATTACCAGCAATTTGTAAAGATTATTATATTTGTGAGTGTAAGTGCTTCAAATAACTTCAAATGAATTATTTTGAAAACTCAAAAATTTTCTGTGAAAATTAGCTTCAAATTTCGCATTTTTAGTAGTGCTAAAACGCCATTTTCTCTTAAACAGCACATAATTTTTAAAAGAAAATTGCCATTAACGGCTAGGTTTTTGTGTTCTTTAATATTCTAAAATTAATATTTTCGTTCCACCAATAGGAAACCAAAAAATTAAGAAAATGACAAAAAAAATGTACTTTTGGCGGTGATAGATGGTAGCTGGCAAGAAAGAGTATGTGGGCAATTCCGAATAGCTAGCGAAGACCCAAGGAAATAGAAAACTAATACGGGAAAGTCTGTGC
This sequence comes from Acheta domesticus, assembly GCA_031308135.1. NCBI lineage: Eukaryota > Metazoa > Arthropoda > Insecta > Orthoptera > Gryllidae > Acheta > Acheta domesticus. The sequence continues at coordinate 143,642,408 of JAHLJT010002406.1, read as the reverse complement.
CATTCTGTAGCACCCGTTAGTTATTATTAAGTTGGCTGTCCGGGTGACGCCGCGTCCATGGCAAAGGTGCCGACGTTTCGGTCGCCATTCTGCGACCTTCCTCAGGGCGTAATGCGTAAGGAAGGTCGCAGAATGGCGACCGAAACGTCGGCACCTTTGCCATGGACGCGGCGTCACCCGGACAGCCAACTTAATATTGACTCCGGCCGCGGAAGCCTACGCTCTCACCCGTTAGTTGTTTGTATTGATATTATTACTACTAATAAGGCTATAATGAATGCCACTCGATGATTTTTCATCTTTTCTTATACCAACAATATACTTATCACCAATTTTCCAAACAAAATTTCTTTCTCTCAGAATTCTATACAAAGAAGGTTTACCCAACAACCGATAGGTTGGGTCTCTGAGACCCATGATTTGACAAAAATTTGAGGCATTCACATACAGATAATACGAGAGGCCCGTTTGTCTCTCTGCTTTCCTTTTATTTTCAAATGAAAAGTTATAGATATACATAATTATGTTATTTGTATGTAGTATTACATATAAATAAATCAAATTCAAGTGTAATTTCAGAAATGAGGCAAGCTTTTCAGTGGAATGATGAGGATGTTATTAGGGAGGCCTCATTGTGCTCCTTCTTCAATTTACCAATTTTTTGATAAGAATAAAAAATGCAAAATATATTAAGAAAAATGTCTTCTTTTATATCAAACTAACATAATGAAGTGCTCATACAATGATGCAAATAAAATATTTGCTATGTTACTCTTGCTTTTTAGCATGGGTCGCTCAGACCCAGCTCATCCGTTCATGTTACATTTTTTCACCCATCGATCACCAGTTTAAGATCCTTGAAAAAAGTATGTATCATAATTGACTCTGATATTCTTCCACATTTCTATTCCTGAAAGAACTTTCCCTGTACAGAAAGTTTCCTATTATGTTATCTTCTCTGCTAACTATACCCAATACAAAGTACAGATGTACACTCATATGTCAAAATGTTACCTTTGTGAGCTTTTTAATAAAAGAATCATGCAATTGCTTCCTTTCCAAAACCATCAAACTGATCAGATTCAGTACTGACCCCACAGTATTGAAAAATATTGTGAAGTCAATATAAACTGCATTTTACGAGGTTCACATACATTTTTCTTGTTAATTTATTCACATGTGGATTTACTATTTGACCAAACATTACGAATTAATATATGTTCAATTACCGTATATACTTAAATTCACAATTTACAGATACTAACAAAAAAATGTACATGGTAATGCAAAACTCTCGTTCTCAGAGAGAAAATTTAAGATTTCTTACAATTCATAAACATCTTACCTTAAATGAATATGCCACTTCACATGTATGTTCGGAATCATCCTTTCTCTCTCATACTTTTATTTATTTATGTCAAAAACAGTTTAAAACTGTGTGACGAGCAATTGGGAGAAGTGAAATTTGTGCACGTTTTCATAATTCTGTGATCTCTATCCTAAACCATATTCTACTTGAATTTTGAATGCAGAAAAAAAGAGCATTTTTTCCCCTTTCTTTTCTTTTCTTTTTTTTTTTTAATTTTTTTTCCCTTTTTTTATTTTATTTTTATTTTATTTTTATTTTAAGTTTTGCTGACAATAATATTTGCTCCTATATAATAAAATATATTTTCAAAGGTAAATTAGCTATAAATTTGTGCCCTTAACCCTCATCATGTTTTTCATGAAAGAATAATACTTCTTGCTGCAACAATATGGAAAACAATAATTTAAATAACTATATTTCCCACTGAAATTCAGAAGACGTGCACAAATAATGAAGTTACATTTATGTCCAGAAGCAAAACAAGGGACCATCTCAGCATTTGCTCAAAGGATCAGGGAAACTGGATGAAAAACCTGATCGAGATGGGGGCCATCAATCCAGAAACTGTGGTACAATGCTTGTTACAGGTTTTTTAGAATTATACAGTCCAAATAATAAATAATTACATTAACTATCATTGTTAAAATTAATGTTACTTTCCTTTTGATGCTCAGTACAGTCTCGAATTGAATAGAAATAGTTATGCAGCAGAAAAGATTTTACTTGTGACTTAAATTTTTCTATTGAATTTAATCATTTAATGTCTTCTGGCAAAGTGTTGTAGAGTAATGTACATGAATTGTATGTGAATTTTTTGTAGTGAGCTGTTGATACTGCCACCTGATGAATATGATTACTACGTCGTGTGTTATACTTATAGACGTCGGTGTTTGCTGAAAATATATTCCCGCCCTTAAGCAAGTCATTTTTGACAAAAACTACTGATTCGTAAATCAGGAGACACGGTAATGGTAAAATTCCTGCATTAATAAAGAGAGACTTACAAGAATCACATGTATGGGACTTGGTTATTATTCGAACAATTCTTTTTTGTAATTTGAAAGTCTGGGATCTATAAGATGTGTTTCCCCAGAATATTATGCCATATCTCAGGTGGGAATAAACATTCGCAAAATATACACAACAAGCAGTATGAAGGTTGACGGAATTACTTCGCTTTATAATTCCCAAATCAACATTGTAACTTGCTGTACTAACGTAATTTCGTAATTTCACGCGATTTTTATGCGTAATTTTAACATGCTCACCTGGCATTGTTTCAAATGTCTGGTTTAAAGACTCAAAATAAAATAATGTGATGAGAATACAAAACCAAAATGCCAAATTCAATACAAAAAATTGTCAATATACTTCCACACGTTCAAGAGCAGTTTCGTACACTTGTTCGTACATGTACTTGTTGGTAGAAAATAAAACAAATGTAAACGATGCCAAGCGCAACTAAACAAATTTTACTTCGGCATGTACTGGGCGTGTGCCACTCGATCCCGTATACATGTTCGAAGGTGCCGCCAACACTTAGTGAGTTTCGTTGACTCCTCTGAACTGGACCTTTACTAAACAAAAGTCCCTAAACCAATGTCGTTAGAATGACGGATGATTTACAGGGAGTTGGTAAGATCCACGGTCTCTATGACGGGCTGACGCGCGATTAACGAGGGAGAACTCATCTTATTATTCCACTCTTGGCTTCATGATGGTAATATCCGTTTCAATTTGGAAACTGTCATTTTTATAAAAATTGGCAATACATCTTCACGAATTATTTACATGTTGGTTATCCTGAAACGACTTTTCATTGTCAAATAATCGTACATGTGGAGATCTCAGTGGAGGTCATTGGTTTATATTTTAAGGTTGAATATTTGGGATAATACATTCGGAATCATTGAGGATACTAAAATGGCTAGTGCGGATTTGTTAAGACGTTTAGAAACGAGAGCTGTGGCCGCGGAGCAACTGATTGACACCCTGAAAAAAGAGGTATTTGTAGAAAAATAACATTGCTCATCATTAACCTAATTTGTATCCTTATTTCATGTTCAATGAGGACCTGCTTATTTTCCCTTGAAATTGACTTTAGGTTGCTGAGTTAAAGAAAGTTCATGATGTTCATTCTAAACAGAATGAATTGTCAAGGCTACATAAAGAAAATGAACAGCTGAAGAAGGAAGTCGAAACATGGAAGGCTAGATTAGTACAATTGGAAATTTCCCAGAATATTGAACAAGTATGTTGAAAGTAGGATTTGTAATAAACTTTGTTACTATAACATAATTTTGTGACAATTGACATTTTACTTCTTTATTAGATTGAAATACCTACCTCAGGGTCTCTATCTATATCAGTTGAAACAGAGGCAAAAGAACAAGTTGCAGAGAAGACGGTTGTTAGAAATAAAAAGGGAGAAAAAAACAGTAAAGAAGACGACTGAGGCAGGTGGTAAGAAAGAAACGGAGGCAAAAAAAACAAAGGCAAATGTTGGAGATGGATCTGAAGAACCACCAATTGATGTTAGGAGGTTAGATTTTCGAGTAGGACGTATTGTGTCGGTCAAGAAACATCCAGATGCTGATTCTTTGTATGTTGAAGAAATAGATGTTGGTGAATCAAAACCACGAACTGTGGTAAGTAGAATTTCTTGAGACATTATTTAATACTCAAACATATTTTTAGGTATAGTCAAAGATGGTATGCAAATATTTTTTTTTTTCACTTATGGCAACAAGAGTAGAAAAAACTAAACAAAAATGGAACAATAATTTTAACACTACTTGTTTAGTAAGAGTTGTTTTCTTGAGGGTATCAGAGACAGAATTTATATTGTCCAGTTTATGTGCCCCCTTTTAAGTTTCTTCAATTAAATATTTACAACACCTGGGAACAAAAAATTGCTGCAATGAAATTGAAACTGAAATGTATAGTGTGAAAATTACTGTGCATATTTCCTTGAATTCCTCTCTATTAATTGTTTTCAGAAGTGCTTCGCTAGTGTCATTATTTCTGTCACTTATAAGAGGTAGTAAGTACCTGTTTTGGAAATGAAGAAGCCATTTATTTTTAAGACATATTTTCAACATAGTCCCATTTTAGATATACACACCTCTCAAAGATCCTCCGATTTTTCGCATCCCCTCCAAAAAATATGAATTGTCGAGCTCTGTGAAATATGCTTATATCATAGTAGCCCATTCAGAATTGACTGTGTTTCGTTTTAGTCATCTTACAACTACAATTGTGAAAATGCAATTTTTTTCTCAATGAAATGTATTTATCAAAAATACATCTTCAAATAAGGTCATGCTTAAATTTTTGAAAATATGAGTAGTTTTTCTATAATTTCATGACAAACAAATTTACTGTGCTTCAGACAGTTGGATGCTTCGTTTGTTAGAATTTGTGTATTATTCTTTGTTCGTTTCTTACATTCGACCTTTTGTTATACATGTACATGTTATTTGGTTAGAAATTATTTAAAATCTATTTGAAGTATATGCAACTAGCGGAACCCCGGCAACGTTCTAACCTTCATCTCCCTCTTTCCCCTTCCATATCCCTTTTTCTCTCCCTCCCCCTCCCTACCTCCCTACATTAACCTTCTCGGTTAAAACTCACGTAGAAGTGTACACGTGTTTTTTTTTTTTTTCTTTTTCCCTGGAATACGATAGGATCCCCAAATATAAATTTAATAAAGGTATTTAGTTACACATCTCTGCTAAAATCAACTTTTTTACGGATGTAGAACTTGTGAAAGCCCAAACCGAGGTCATGAGCATTACCGGTAAGAGCATAGGAAGTCCTGTAATCGGGGAACTTTCTCGTTTTCCGACAAGGTGCATCGACTCACGTACTCTAAGATATCAGCAAGATCAGCAGTCCTTGCGCGCTGCAGCATGGAGTTTACCAAGTCCTAATTTAACTGTTTTTGGAAAAAATACTTTTCGAATTTTAACAATATTTATATCATTGCATTTCAATTTTAAAGAACTTTAGAATGATGTAGAAAAAATATATACTTCCCTTTAAAAAGCAAAATTGTGTCAATATCTCAGCAATTACATACGGTATAAACAAGAAAACAAAATATGTTATTTGTCCAATCACATGCAACAATGTGGCGCAAATACAGTAGTGTGCAAATTAATTGGGACAAGCTCATATTTTACTAGGAATTGAAGTTGGTTAGCTATAACTGTAATTTATCTGCCCAATTGTTGGACACTTGGTGGATTATTGTTGCCTTGACTTTGAACAACAAATGTAGGTCCCCTACAGACCAGTTGAGTGCTTGTTTGTGTAGCAGCAGGGTGTGTGTTATTTCTGTGCTTTCGACAGGAAAATTTTGTGTTCTTGTTAAAATGGATATTTCACCAAAGAAGCGGGCAAAAATTGTTGCTCTTCGTGAACACACATCTATGACTATAAGAGACATTGCCTCCGTTGTTGGTGTAGGAAAATCTAGTGTTTCGAGGCTTATTAGTGCGTATAAAAATAATGCCTCATTATCTCCAAAGAGAAAAGGCAGATGTGGACGAAAACGAAAAACCACCCCTAGAACCGACAAACCTCTACTTAGAAACAGTAGAATTCATCCTCACAAGACAAGTAAGGACCTTCAGAGATATTTATTGGCCACTGGTGTTGAAATGACTCTTCAACAGTAAGGCGTAGGCTTCTTGATTGTGGACGGAAGGCACGAAAGCCAATGAAGAAGCAGTTGTTAACACCTGCCATGAAGAAAAAAACGGTTGACATGGGCCAAAATATATAAATCTTGGACCTCTAATGACTGAAACGAGTAATTTTCAGTGATGAGTCACATTTTATTGTTCAAGGTTACAGAGAAAGGTTTGTCAGACGAAGCACCCACGAGGCAGTGAGAGTTGAGCATCTTGAACAGACAGTAAAATACCCTCCCAAAAAATGTTTTGGGGTTTCTTCACTTCAAGTGGACCTGTGGCACTAGTTCCAATTGACGTATGATGAATTCAACCAAATACATCGAAATTCTTAGACGCAGGATTGTACCTTTCCTACAGACCTTTGCAGATGGTAGAGGAACATTTCAACACGACCTGGCCCCGTGTCACACTTCTAAAGCAGTCAACAAGTTCATGAAAGAAAATATCATTAATATACTTCAGTGGCCTGGTAATTCACCAGGCTTAAATCCTATTGAGAATTTGAGGAGTTTGGTGAAAAGGCGTCTTGGTAAAATGGACTGTTCAACAAAAGAACGCATGTTAAAAAATGTGATTAACGTGTGGTTTCATGAACTTCGAAATATTCGCTCTAAACTGGTCGAATCTATGCCACAACGTGTTCAGAAGCTCATTTCAGCTAAAGGAGGACATATTAGTTACTAATATGTAGTCTGCAACTAACTGTATTGTACCTTTAGTAATAAACGTCCACATTTATAGTTGAATCGATTGTCCCAATTAATTTGCACACTACTGTAGCACCTCGATACCTCAAACTGTTATGAAGATATTTGCTGTGGCCAAATTAGGTGGTCCAACCTGTATATACCAACAACCATTTTTATGCTTCGTATGTTAGAATTTGCGTATTATTCTTTGTTCGGGTCTTACATTCGACATTTTGTTATACTTGTACACATTGTTCTTTTAGAAATTATGTGAAATATATGAAATAAAAATTGCTCGCTCTCAGGGAATATGGAAAATGCAAGGAATGCAACAAATGCAACAATGGAATTCCGCTTCGCGAATTTCTGTAATTACGTGTCATTGTTGTGACAATATAGCTGTATGAAAATGAGTTATAATTGTCAAATTTTATATTGATATTTGCTTAAAAATATTTAATTTTCGCACCAAATGCTGCACGATTTGTAATGTAATGAGTAGAGTGTTTTTTCATGGTTTTAGACTACTTTTCTCCAATCATGGCCCTATGAAATATATTTCTATATTTTCCGAGGTATCATGCTTCTTTTTCCAATACAAGTTTACAAAACTTTTGTATTATATTTTTATGCAGTTGTAGAAAAAATATTCTTCGTATTCCATGTGCGAAGTTTCCGTTTCTCTCGCAGTGTCGTTGATATTTGCATGAAAATATTTAGTTTTCTCACCAAATGCTCTACCACTTGTAATGAGTAGAGTAAATTGAGATTGTACCATTTGTAATGTATTGTGACTTAATTGAGATTTTTTGCCTCGTCCTCTGTCTCGGCAAAGAATTTCAATCTCGACTGCCAAACAAACGGAAACTTTCCATACTTAATATGAATAGATCTATTTTATTATATGCGTTTTGTACTTGGGGTAAAATGATTACCTATAAAAATGTTAACTGTTGCTAACTCTTTTTGTTTAATGCAAATTCTTAGTTTTTATACTCATATATTGGCTATTTTACGTGCATATATTACCAATTTTAAGTGCATGGTTGCATGCATATTTTTAACTTTTTTACTGCATGAAGATCCGGTGTCCTAGTTATGACATTTGGGATGCAAAGGGAACAGTGCTACAGTGAGTCATCATTAATATCATCTAATCCTTAAAGAAATTTACTGCTTATTGAATAAAAGAAAAACGATGAAAAACATGTAACTGTTATCTTACGACGAAAGCAATTCACGAGTGAGCAGCCACAATTTTCGTAATTATTTTGATGTCAGTTGTATATATAGATATCTGATTACTGTTTTGACATTATTAGCCAAACGAATTCACATATTTTTGGCAACACTGAGATGGAAACAGTGAGTTCATCGCTTCTTGTTTTAATTGGACGTTTTCAAATAATAGCTAAGATGTTAGTGGCGCAGAAAAATGCAATATTTCAATATTACGTAGCTGATTCCAATAACGCGGGAAAGTATGTGCTGTTGTAGCTCCACTAGTTTCTTTACCAAATAAAGCAGTTTCTCTTGCAATGTCTTGTCGCAGTGATCCAATAACTCACTATAGTATTGTCCGGCGTTTGTTTTTCCCTTGTGCAAGAACATCATTATGATGTCCTTTACATCCCAAGAAATCATTGTTATGACTTTTCCAGCTAATGAAACTGCCTTCGGAGTAGATTCACCAGAAGGAATGCATTGTTTTGATTGTTGCTTAGTTTCCTACGTAAAGTAATGCATCCAGGTCTCATTCACGGTGACAACTCGACGAAATCCTTCGGATTTCGCTTAAATCAAACAATCTAGAAGTTGAAAGCCGCATAGCCTTGTCTGCTGTCAGCAAACGCGGCACCCATCAGAAGGACGCATTCATTGCCAACTTTTCATTCAAAATGTTCATTACTGTTCCGTTGATAGATCAATGGCCTGTGCTATTTCGCGCACTTTCGTTCGTCGATTAGCTAAAATTATGTCGTGGACTATTTTAACGATTTCCTCCTAACCACATATGCCGGGCGTCCTGGACGCTTGTCATAAAAAACGCTTTGTCGAATACGTTTAAATTCCGTAAACCAGTATCTAATTGTATTCATGAATGGCATTGGATCGCCATAAGCACCATCCAACTCCTCTTTTATCTCATCACACATTTTCCCATCCAGAAAAAGAAAAAGAATCACTGAAAATTCCTGCACTTTCTCCATCTTCACAAAAAAGTGATTTACTAAATGGGTGCCAGAGCAAAAGAATCGAAGGATTCTATATGAAACTTCTTTCCTGCTATCTGATAGGTGACTGCATACGATGATAACTCCAAATCACCTTGCTTACGTCATCTGTCTTCGTACAGGTACTTAATGACCCATTTTCAGCCGCGAGCGCGAGTCGCGGCTAGGGATGGTCAGTGTTCAGTCTCTCTCGTTTCTCGTAGGAGCTGGGAGTCATTCTCTCTGGCCCAAGAACACGGTATAAGATATATAGGTGTGTTCACTCCCAGTCTAACACTGAAGCTTATGTGATGCTAGTTTTCACAGTTCTCGCATATAAGCGCTGCGATCTTTGGGTCTCATTTGCGCAAGGTAGTGATAGCTCGTGATCCATGCGACAGCTCTGTGGCCAGCTGATTTCAAATTTCAAATCAGTGATTTGTCGTTTCGCAGTGGAATTGGGAAAGTCTAGAGCGAACAGTTACGAAAATGGTAGGAAATGTTTTGTAAAACGATGTAATAGCCACAGTTTAAGATGTCATCTTAAGATGTATATCTTATACCGTGACCCAAACCGATCGTGCGGACAAGCGAGGAACTAGCCACGAACTGGCTTCAGAAAATTTACTCCAAAGGAGGTTAGTTAACACACCGTGCCCAAGAAGGTAAAAGGACCATGGAGGGTGAGCCGGTCTAGCGAAGGACGAGAGTCACCTCCGTCATACCGGAACATCCACTTCTTAGAAATTCAAAATCAACTAGCCTAGAATTTTGTACTAATTTTGTGTGAAAATAAAAACAAATTGTACTCAACTATAAACCATTAAAAACGACATTCAAAAGTGGGGGTGCCAGCTTGACATCAAGCTGCCAATCCCACGTTTCAGAAATTCAACATCAACTAGGCCATAGTCTACTAATTATGTACTCATTTTGTACCACACATTTTGTACTCAACTGTAAACAATTAAACTAGTGGTGCTACAACAGCATATACTTTCCCGTATTATTGGACGCAGCTACGTAGAATTGAAATATTGCAATTTCTGTCCTACTAACATCTTAGCAATTACTTGAAAACGTCCAATTCAACCAAGAAGCGATCAATCACGGTGTAAGATACATAGGTGTGTCAACTATCCGCCTTTGAGGCAAATTCTATGAAGTCAGTTTGAGGCTAGTCCCTCGCTTGTCCGTACGATCGGTTTGGGTCGCGGTGTAAGATATACATCTTAATATGACAGCTTAAGCTGTGGCTATTACACATTACACGACCAATAAAGACCTTGCCCGAATGAGACCAAAGATCGCAGCACTTATATGCCAGAACTGTGAGAACTAACCTCACATGAGCTTCAGTTTTAGACTGGGAGTGAACACACCTATATATCTTACACAGTGCGAACAACTCACCATTTCCATCGCAGTGTTGTCAAAGCTATGTGAATTCCACAACTGCATAAAATATAATACAAAAGTTTTGTAAACTTGTATCGGAAAAACAAGTCTGATACCATAGAAGTCTACACCATCAAGTCACAACAATAACACGTAATTCTCAGAAATTCGCGACAGCGGAACGGAATTCTGATCAAAACCAAACACAACTTAAGACATTGGCAAAAACACGTCGACATGACATAAAAACTAAAGTAAATAAAATTTCTAGGATTGTGAAAGCAAAATTAGATCGACTTAAATGTAATACTTATAAAACATTCATCAACCAATAAAACTTGTACACTAAGTGAACAATTGTTCCTGATTGTTAGTATATGTTCCTGATTGTTAGTATATCCAATTTTATTTATGACAATCCTTTATTGTTCACATTTGCACACAGAACATAACGTTTCGTAACTTGTTTAGTTACATCATTTATTCCTCTTTTCATAATCTATACATTGTTTCAGAAAAAATATATAGTTCCATTAAAAAAATTAAAGATTATTAAATTTCTCGAAAACTAAAAATATTGTAGACAATTTCTCATCGGCATGTTACTTGCCCGATGATTCCGCATTGTTAATCGAAAACTGCATTTCGATATCCTTAACCGTTCAGAAGTTATGGGGGTAGTCCATAGTTGGTGGGACACCTGTATACACACACATATACATATATACACACATATATACATATACACACATATATACATATATACATATATACACATATACATATATACACATATACATATATACACATATACATATATACACACATATATACAGGGTGTCCGCGGAGGAGACGTCGAAACTTGGAAAATAAGCTCTTAAGACAATTCTAAGCGTATTTTCTCTAATAAACTACGTGGATATTCCGAATGGTTGAGCCGCTATAGGCACTCAAAAGTTGGTTTGAAAAATGATTTTTAGGCAAAAATATGCATTATGGAAGCATAGAAACGCTCCAGAAATATGAAAATTGTTTATTATTTACAAAAGAAATGAATATATTTGCGCAGGGAGAAAAATTAAGCCAGAAATAAAAAAAGCTGTCGAATTGTGTAAATTGAGTCCTTTTTAATTTCTCCCTTAATTTTTCTTTCTGAACAAATATGTTCATTTCTTTTATAAATATAATCAATTACATGTTTCTGGAGTGTTTCTATGCTTCTGTAATGCAAGTTTTTGCCTAGAAATCAATTTTTCAAACCAACTTTTGAGTGCTTATTGCGGCTCAACCATTCGGAATATCCACGTAGTTTATTAGACAAAATATGCTTAGAATGTCTTCAGAGACTGTTTTCCAAGTTTCGACGTTTCCTCCCCGGACACCCTGTGTGTGTGTGTATCATGTATATATATATATATATATATATATATATATATATATACATATATATATACATACGTATGTATGTATGTATATATACACGTATGTATGTATGTATATATACGTATGTATGTATATATGTACATACATATGTAATCCTCCGTAGATACGTATATATACGGAAAAGTAAAGGACATAGAAGGTAGGTAAAGACTATTTCAAATTGTAGGTCAGAGTATACTGAAAAAAAAATCCAACGCTTTTTATTCTAGAATGCTAGAACAACCCAGCGTTTAGTAATTTAGAAAAGAGGAAGTGTCTACAACTTGAAAAATGGCGCACGGCGTAAAACAAATGGCTACCATTGTAAACCATTTTGTACAATAAAAAATTGAAGATGTTCTTGATCATCCAAACAGGAGAAAATTTATGTACAAAATATGCATTTTTTCGAGGTCGTTGAGCGAACAATTTTTAAATTCCCGACCATTTAAAATGGATTTACCCGCTAGTGTCAAAGACAGAAAATAGGGATTCCCCTCGAGATACCGCGCAGCGCTCGGCAAGACTCCCCCACCTATTGGTTGCGTCATATTGGTCTGAAAGCCCCATATTAACGCGTGTTGAAGCGTAAGACCAAAGAATGCATGCAGTAATAGAGGCAAGAGCGTTGTACAATACCTGGGAGGGCACCAGACGTTGGAGAGAGCGCCTATTGGGTGCTCTTTGGTTTCAAAATGATTTCACATACATCTATGTTGCTGCAATATCTTGAATATTGAATGTCATGAAAACGAGAATGTATATACCTAACGTTAAAAATATTTTAGAATTATTTGGTGGTTCTGCAACCGTGCAACCTAAGCACGTGCCGCTGGTCTCAAGGACAAAACATTCTATAGGAACAGGATTTATCCACTTTTTCGTTACCAGAGCCGGAAAAAAAGTTTTTCTGTCGAAAAGTTGCTGTTTTCCGGCCTACGATTACAATATTTCTTCTTTCATTCGTAAGGGCGGGAAAGTAAAAGGAACGCATTTAAGGATTTTGATTAACAGTAACATTTAAATTTCTAGAAAGGTCATCTACTTTCTTTAAAGCGCTATTATTTATTTTTAAGTCAATTTGATATTTTATAATCATAACTTTTACTCGAGTTTAATATTTCATTTTATATTTTTTAAAAATCTAAATCTATATAATTGTAGTAATATCGATAAGCATTACTTATTTCTTGAAATATCGGTACTCAAGAAATTGTTTAATATCTTTTCTGTTTCAGGTCAGTGGTTTAGTTAAATTTGTGCCAATTGAAGAAATGGAAAATCGTCTTGTAGTTTTATTATGTAATTTGAAACCAGCCAAGATGCGAGGAATTACTTCAGAAGCAATGGTAATGTGTGCAAGTACACCTGAGAAAGTAGAGGTTCTGATCCCACCTCAGGGGGTCAGTTCCTGGAGACTTGATACATGTGGAAGGATATCCACGAGTGCCAGATCCAGTACTCAATCCAAAGAAGAAAATTTTTGAGACTGTTGCTCCAGATTTGAAAACGAGTGATAAAAGATTGCCACGTATAAAGGTGCCTCTTTAACTGTTCCTGGGAAAGGAGTTGTTGCTGCACCGAGTCTTGTGGGAGTGAATGTCAAATAAACTGTCTTAGATAAACTTCAGTGTATGGAAATAAGTACACACGTTTTAAAAATATGCTGTAATGGTGTGAGAGGGATTGTTCATTTTGATCATATAATAAATTGCAAAACTTATTTTGCAACGTGAATTTTTCTTTTTTTCTCAACATTTTCATTTCAGCTCATTCAATGTGTTCTTTTCACAATAATTATATCTAGTGAACTACAATAGCAAAAAATGCTGCTGAACAGAACCAGACGAAATGGTTTTCCAAATCCTAGTGCGCAATCTGCTCAATGACAAATAAAATACTCTCTTTTAGCACTGAAATAAATTAAATATTTTAACAATAAGTTTTGATGAATACCGCAATAACATAGTACAGTATATTGTGATGGAACATATTTTCATGGTAGCTGGCAAGCAGAAAGGCGTAAAAAAGGGGGATGGTATCAGGGGCGTAGCGTCCATGGATGTGGATGATGTGTTACATACCCTGACAATATCAGTTATTTTATTTTAAAATGATTGTAAATTGTCAATTTGTTGTTTTTGCTTTTTCTACTACAAAATATTTCATTATATTTCCAACTTTGCGCTGTTGAGAATACGATTCTTCACAAGACTGAACGAATCATTCTGAAATGCCGCCTAGCCTGCGCTGTGAATCAGATGCACCGTGACCCATTACATCCAGGGTGCCTACCGTGGTGCCTACGAAAAAGCGAAACTTTACGAAACTTCATTGTTCTCTTCGGTGTTTGTAAGAGAATGAAGTTAATTAATGAACATTGTCGCTTTATTTAAGTGTTATTACCTTATTTTAATGCATTTAGCAACTATATATTTGTAGCCAATTTAGGTTAGAGATTGTGCTGGTTGAATGCACAAGGGTATGTGACTGTGCAATCCACATCTGTGCCCTGGAATGGCGAGAACCACGCGATCCAAAGTGCCTACATAATTATGGAGTCGTATTTTTGTGCCGTGGACATTATAGCACGTGAGAAACAGTTAAAAATATTTGAAAAAATATGAGAGGATAGAATTTTATTTAAACAGCAAACACAGGCTATGTTGAGCAGTACAACGGTCATATAAGGGAAAAATAGGGAAATTCTGTCACACTTCATTCGAGTTGTATGCTTTTTGGGAGACAAGGGCTTATATTTTCTAGCCATAATGAAAATAAGGGATCATCAAATAGAGAAAATTTTATGGAATATATAAGTGAAGTAATGAAATATGATAAAACTGACAAGGATGATATGAAAACTCCAGTGTTTCGTGCAATCTCACCAAGAGATTAAGATTCATTGGATTTCAAGTGAGGTCAGTTCAGAGTGATTCAATTAAACATCGTTAATAAAAAATAGTTTATTGCTGTCATCATCAAACAAAAACAATTCATTATCAAAATTTTGTGTTTAGCACAACACTAAATTTGTGATTACATCGTAGCAAAGCGAATTCCATTATAAGCCCTTGTGACCGTACGTGTAGGTCGGCTGTGGGGAATTTAGTGCCCCGCGTTGGTTGCCGTTTATGTGACCGAACGTGTAGGTCGTCTGAGGGGAATTTCGTGGGTAACTGGCTTTTGTGGAAATTTTGAGAAACAAACACAAAGTTGCAACCACCAACATATATATAATTGTCTTTAGAGGAAAAACAAATCACACATTTCAAAATTACCTTAATATGTACACATAAACAAATAAACACCAAGAAAATATACCATTAAACAGCATAAAAATATAACCTTGGAGGAAAAATTAACTGCTAGATTAATAAAACTAACCTTTCTTTTAATTGGAAAAAAAAATGAGGACCACTGAACTATATTCTGAGATCAAGTGCCATGGAAATCCAATCAAGTGCACAAAAAGGGGCTTCAGATAAGACGAGGAGTGCTGAGAATGCACCGTTATAGGGAGGGATATTTGCCTGTCAATTGCCAGAATATCTTACTGTTTCCTATAGGTGACAATTGCAATTAATTTATTCCTCAGCATACACCAAGTTAACGCTCTCCTGTAATTTCGTGCACGAAATTCTTTGGAATTCCACCAAAAAGAATATCTGGTATTCACTTAAATTGCACAAATTATATAGTAGTTAATTAAACAGAATATTCCACAAACCCTTCTGTTTATACACATGAAAGTTAAAACAAATAGCTTGTAATCTCTGAAACTGATTAAATATCGTGTTCTGAAAATACAGAATGTTCTATTGAAATCCTTGTAGAACCTTACATAAATTTACTTCCATTTACATTTATTCTACAACATTCAAATCTGATCAATTTCAATAGTTCGTTCAAATATGACTTAGTTCATTTTGATAATTGAAATACATGCCTTTCTTTCGACGTTAACAAGTTTTAACTGAAACCTATTCCGTGGGTACTCACGCTTCGTCGTCTTTGCGCGGGCGAATGACCTTTGCTAGTAATACTCCCCTGACGCCTGAAGAACGGGACGCACGCCGGAACCCTCGATGCTTTTGGCTAACCTCGCCCCACCTGGGGACGCGGTGCAGCGTCTAGGCAGCGCGGCGCGGTGTAACGGTAGCACTTGACCTCGGGCGGCCAGCAGCTCTCCTTCGGTGCGGCCCGCTGTTGCGGAGCAAAGAATGGGCGGGCGACGCGGTGCGTCGTGATGCCTGGCCTCGTAGCTCTGCTTCTCTTGCTCCACGCATGCGGTCCGTCTTCGAGTTGTATCGGCAGCTTTGCAGTCCAATCGATGATGCTTCCGGAAATTTCTCGGCGAAGTCCAGACCGTTGGATGTGGCCTTTACGTAGTGGCGGCTCGGATTCTTCGTTCTGAGCGGGCGGTGTGTCGTCTCTTCACGAAATGCACAAAATGGCTTCTCTGGCTTTCTTTGTGTTTTCCGCAGGAACTTGCCGCTCTTTCGCTCCCGAAGAATATTGGCGTTACTGGTAATAAAGTTCTGTCCAGATTCCGTTACACGCGCAACGTGAATATTTGCGAGTTATTTCTTAGTGCTTCGCGTGAACACTTTTTCGTTACACGCGCACACAATAACTTGCAGTGAGAACGTTTTATTTCTCAATCTACGTGGCGTGGCGGCCCGATAGAACTTCGGCCTTTTTCAAACGATACTTGAACTCTCACGTCGAACACTCCTCACACCATGACCGTTCGTGTTCGCTGCTAAGAACTTTCTTCTTCTGCTCTGCTCGGCGAGTCTATTACAACTACCCTGCTCGGCGATCCCGTTACAACTATTTTCTTCTCCTTCGATGCCGTAGGGGCGACAACTGTTCCCCTCTCGCCCCCTCCAGCAACCGCTGATAAGACGGCGGTGTCGCCGCCGCCGTTACGCGATCTCTCGGCGAATCTCGGAGATGATGTTTTACTCATCGAATATTTGTTAGCGACTGAGCAAGCTCAGGATCGCTACACCCTACAAGCAATTATAATACTTGGTGACGAAATCTAATATGTATAATTCGTTGTAGTATCATATTTCGCCCTATCATATACCGAGAACAAACATTTGCAATATAATACAAAAGACAATATTACTTGAACTGTAAATGACCGTCATGTTCTTGCCGATTGCTCTTTAAATTTACACGCTATCTTTCGAATTCTGATGGTGGTCCCCACTCCTAGATTGGGTCTCATCCCCACCCTTCATCGATTTTCTCATTGCACCCGAGTTGCCCGCACGCAGCTCCTGAGGTCAGTGAAAGTGCAAAATGCTGTGCAGTCTGCCCTAAGCCAAAACTCAGTCTACGCCACTGGATGGTATCTTCGTGCCGGAACTAGTTAAAGAATAAGAAGTGCTTTTCTTAGGCAAGGAGTTGAAACATGACCCTTCAGGCGAGAAGATAAAGAAATTTATGACGCCTTTGAAGACGGCTCGCCCACCTTGCAAACCGGGGGGAGGGGGTCGCTTCGATCGACTACGACAAAAGAACTTTAATGACGAAGGGTGAGTTCACTGGTAAATCTAAATATATCGAGGACATGACATGATGAAAAAGCGATATTTACCCTTTCTTTTAACAAAGTGCTACATAAAACTTTTGACAATGCATTGGCTCGCCCGATAGACTAGATAAATTTCCCAACTCAACTGACGAACTATATAACAACAGAACGAGACGAAACTGGCTAGTACCGACGCTTCGGCCCATAACATCACGCGAATAGAGAGAACAGACAGGTGGAGGTACGACTTATTGGGTAATGTAATTCGCTTTCTTATTTCTCTTGTGCTCTTATTGACACCAGTGAAAGTGCTCCCTAAATAGCAAAAATTATGTACATATTCCGTATCTATTGCTAACTATTGCTATTAGATGCAATAGAAAGATTCTATTTGATATGATGTTACTAGCTTCAAAGAATTGTAAAGGCATCGACAGTCCCTATATCTGCTCCTTAGGTATCTGGTTGCAACCTGGAGTAGATTTTATTTTAGCCGCCTCATAACATCTTTAGTCGTGATGTATTGAATAATAATAAATAAATAAGAACAAACAGCCTGAAAGCCTGAGTACCCACAGTAATCTGAAGAGCTTCCTGAGTTCGCTGAAGAAGGGTACGGAGAGAAGAGGATAATCCTTACGCCCATGGCGTAGGCAGCATCTCTATGTGCGAAACACAAAGAAAGACGTACAAAATACCAGGGCTTCGGGATCATCCTGAGCGAGAGAAGATAGTGCCATTGGCGCACTCCATAGAACAGGACGTGATCTGTGCCAGTTCGAATCACAGTGTCACTTCGTAACTGGTACCGCCAATTCAATTCCGTACCGGCCGCCACTGCCTATGATAAATATTGAAGTTCAATAATGTTTTACAATTTTGATATTTTTGATCACCATCTCATCCATAAGAGACGCATACAAATCTACCCAGCGTTACATGGCAGGGCCGTTTTAAACAGCTTTGGGCGGCTTATTTTCACCGATCTTTCCCACCAATTTAAAGTCAAATTTTGTTAAAAATCCTTCCATCACTGAGAGACATTGTTGCATCAACCAGCAACATTTCATTTTATAAATCTTACCAATTATGTATGACATCACACCGTTATGCCACTTCTTACTTTTCCATATACTATACGTACGTATAGTATAGGGAAAGTTATGCAATGCTGCGCGAAAAACGGCGGATTTTCTGCAGAAAAACTCTTATTGCAGGGCCCTGGTAACGAAAAAGTGGATAAATCCAGTTGCTAAATTAAGAACAAATCTAACACGTGCTACAGCGAGAATCCCTATTTTGCGAGTCCTTAATACCGAAAAACCAATTGAAAGCAAAACGTCTGTCCGTCTGTGAACAACGCTATCGACTAAACCGTTCATCCGATTTACTCCAAAATTGATAGTCCCCGATCGATCTGACTTATCTCGTGGCCTCTTGAATTTGATATTTTCATTTTGGAGGGTACTTTACCCCAGGGACATTTTCAAAATTTTCAAAAAAATGACCCCAACAATTTTGACGAAATGTTGTTGGATAGTCTGAAAGTCATTTAAGTTCTCTTAACCCGTTCTTGACGCCTTTCTTGGCGTAGGTCTCATGTTGGTGGAAAACTCTGATTTTCCGAAAATTGAAAAAATTCAAACTTTTTTAGGCAATCGGTGGCTTGGCAGGCACTTTTGGTTCATGCCGCACGCAATTTTTTCAGTTTTTCGATTGCAATATCTCCGTTGCGGAACCAGATACAATTTTGAAAAAAATACTCGTGAAAGGCCACTATAGTAGCAAACCGCTGTATATATTTCAACTTCGAAGTGTGACTCCAAAGGGGTTTTAAAAAATTCGTCAATATGTGCAAAAAGTATATCTTTTGCAACCGTTTTTTAATTGTTTATAGGCGAGTACAAAATTTTTAATTGTGGTACAAAATTAGTACATAATTAGTAGACAACAATGGGCTAGGTGATTTTGAATTTCTGAAAAGTGGGAGTTGTAGGTTGACGTCAAGCTAGCACCCCCACTTTTGAATGTCATTTTTTATTGGTTTATAGTTGAGTACAATTTTTTTTTATTTTTGTACAAAATTAGTACATAATTAGTTGAAAATTATAGTCTAGTTAATTCTGAATTTCTGACAAGTGGGGGTTGCAGCTTGACGGAGGTAAAAGTAACGCGACTGCTGACGAAGAGGGCTGGGACGCGGCGGCTGTAGCAGCCAAGACGAGTTCGTTTACGAGACTTACGTTTACTCGTTTACGCCTTAACTTACTCGTTTACGCCGGTAAGATATATTCATAACTTTAAAACCATTCAAGATTCCATGATTAAATTTACAGAGTAGCGAGAAAGTAGTTTCAGCAATTTTTTCTTCAAAAATTCAAGAATTTAAAAATATTATATTTACATTTATTGCATTTTTTAAAAATTTGTTTACTTCCCAGTTGTTAAAGACTCACGGTAAAAAATATCTATAGTGTAAAATTATCCTTTACATTTCTTCTACAAACAGTGTCACATTCAAATTTTTTGCTTGTTTGCGTATCATCGGAAAAAAATCATAAAGGAATGTCTACAGACTGCTAACCTAATATTTCAAGTGCCCATTGCTGCTCAACAATGGATGATGAGACAACAATATGTACCTGGTTCATGCAGGTATCATGATAAGTAAGGGGGCAAAATATTTTTAAATCTGATATGTAGTGTCAGATTTCCTACTTTTTTGCGTGGAATGACCCAGGTAGAAAGGTGACCTGAAAAAGAGGGATGGCGGCCATAAAAACATGTTAGAATGAGGTTAACATAAAATGTTAATGATCCAAGAAGATTGCAATATTGCCAAAATGCCTATTCCGAGCTCGTAACATTTTCCCCACAATTAAATGTGTATATTATTTCTTTGTTGGTTTCTTACATTCGAATTTTTGTTATACATTTACACATTAATCGTTTAGAAATTATTCATGTTCAAATATTTGAAATCAAAATTATTAGCTCTCAGAGAATATCGACAATGCAGGTTCAACAATGGAATTCCGTTTTGCTCTCTCGAATTTCTGTAAATTACATGCCATTGTTGTGAATTGATGTAGCTGTATGAAAAGAAGTTATAATTGTCAACTTTATGTGGATATTTGCATACCGAAAAACAATTGAAAGCAAAACGTCTGTCCGTCCGTCTGTGAACAACGCTAGCGACTAAACCGTTCAGCCAGTTTTTCTCCAAAATTGATATTCCCCGATCGATCTGAATATTTTCGCGGCCCCTTGAATTTGACACCGATATTTTAATTTTGGAGCGTACTTTACATGAAGCCCCTGGGACATTTTCAAAAAAATGGCGCCATCAATTTTGACTAAATTTTCTTGTTGGATAGTCTGAAGGTCATTTGAAAGAATGGCGTAGGTCTCATCTTGGTTAAAAACTCTGATTTTTCGAAAATTGAAAAAATTCAAAATTTTTCGGCATCTTCCTTCAACTACAATTATGAAGATACAATTTTTGTTCTTAATGAAATGTGTTCATAAAAAACAGGTCTTCAAATAAAGTCATATTCAATTTTTCAAAAACATTTTTTGTAAGTATTTTTTCAAAACAAAGTATTTTTTCGAAAAATTGTGTCAAACATAGACAATTTTTTATTTTCTTTAAACTATTTTTCTTAAAAACCGTACAATGTTTTTTTAATAAATTGGGATCTAAGATAGCATTAAGAAAGCTTAAGAGAATGGTGCCGGTTTCATGTTCGTTGAAATGCCTGATTTTGCAAACATTTTAAAAAATTAAATAGATTTTCGCGTCTTTCTACAACTATAATTGTGAAGATACGATTGTTTCTCTTAATGAAATATGCTCATCCAAAACATCTTCCAATAAGGTCATGTTGAATGTTTTGAAAATATGAGTAGTTTTTCTATAATTTCCTGACAAACATTACAGCCCCGCTCGGAATTGACTGCCCTTGTATTCGTCGTTTTCTTACAACTACAATTTTAAAAAAACATTTTTTTTGTCAGTTAAATGTATTTATCAAAACTACATCTTCAAATAAGATCATGTTTAATTTTTTCAAAATACGAGTAGCTTTTTCTATAATTTTTTGCCAAACATAATAGCTCGCTCTAAATTTTATTGCGCTTCAGACAGCTAGATGCGTCGTAAATCAGAATTTGCAATTTTGTATATTATTTCGTTTGTTACATTCGATCTTTTGTTATACATTTACATATTAATATTTTAGAAATTGTTTATTTTGAAATATATGAAACAAAAAGAAAAAAAAATAATTGCTCTCAGAATAGCGACAATGCAGGGTCTGCAACAATGTAATTCCGTTTGCGCTCGCGAATATCTCTGAATTACTTGTCATTGTTGTGACCTGATGGAGCTGTTTGAAAAGGAGTTATAATTGTCTAATCTGTGTTGATATTTGCATGAAAATATTTAGTTTCCCCACCAAATGCTGTACCATTTGTAGTGAGTAGAGTATTTGTTGCATGGTTTTAGAATACTCTTCTCTAATCTTGGCCCTATGGAATGCATTTCTATATTGTTCAGGGTATCAGGCTTCTTTTTCCAATACGGGTTTACAAAACTTTTGTATTCTATTTTTGTGCAGTTGTAGGATTTACTTAGTTCTGACAATACTGCTATTGCAGCAATGAGTTGTTCGTTTCTTGGTGGAATTGGACGTTTTCAAATATCGCCAAGCTGTTAGTAGCGCATAAAGTACAATATTTCAGTACTACGTAGCTGTTTCCAATATGAGGGAAAGTATGTGCTGTTGTCGTACCACTAGTTTCCTAGATAGTATAGGAAATCAAACATTTAAAAACAAGTGTTGTATGGTGTATAGTATTGTTCTTGAGGTTGTGTGATGATAATTTAATTCTGAAGGGGAGTTTTGCCTTGAGCGATTTTCTTATTCGGCGGTAGGCATTGGTCCGGGTGACTCATCAGTGGTTTTGTTGAATTTGCAAAAACACGTCGAGGGTAAAAAAATCAGTGTTGGTGTGGTTTTCTAGAACAATGTTTGATTCTGTTTGTTGGGAAAGAACAATGTGAAATATTGAATAGTTTAACAGTTCAAAGGGATACAACAAAAGATTTTGGACAGTCAAGTTTTATTAAAACATATTAAAACACTTTACATTGCAAACTTGCACTCGTGGCTACGTTTCGAAGGATGATTGTACCTTCATCTAGAGTCTTGTCCGTACTATACTGCGATTTTTGTAGGAAGAGCTCTCAAGATAACTCAAATCCCATCTTCGCGATGGAATATGTCACGGCATTTCGCGTCTTTTCTCGGTCTTGCCGGTAGAAGTCGCATGATCGCAAGCACTGCTTCATACGGTCGCGATCGTGCGAAACCTAGCGGAACGACTGTGAATGATACGAAATGCCGTGACATATTCCATCGCGAAGATGGGATTTGAGTTATCTTGAGAGCTCTTCCTACAAAAATCGCAGTATACCTCAGAAGCAGGAGCGACCGTACTAAGGAGTGAGCCATGATGTCACTCTTATACCTCACATGTCATTAAATTTTATTCTGTGCATCGTTTCAAATTAACTTTACAATGATTTAGCATTCAAGGTTTCATCCTCTTGATTTGAACGTGTAACAATGTTTGTCATAGAAATTCAACATCAAGTTGCTTGAGTTCTTAATTCATATTTCTGGATCTAAAATCTGGATTTTGTTTGAGACACACCTTGTCGGCCTCCTTGTTTACGATCCATTCCGTAAAAGTATGTAAATAATTCCTTCAAATTTGTTGAAGTATATATTTATTGGCCTGAAGATGAAGGTATAATCATCTTTCGAAACGTAGCCACAAGTGCAAGTTTGTAATGTAAAGTAAACACTTGACATTAAATTAGTAATATGTTTTAATAAAATTTGACTGTCCAAAATCTTTTGTTGGATCCCTTTGAATTGTTAGATTAAGTCATGTGGCAGCCTTTATAAAAGAATTTCAAGATAATTCACCACCTGTTTCAAGAAAGTGGCCTTATATGATAAAATATAGCAACATGGGAACTGGAAATCAACCGTCAACGTTTATCAGCAGTCTTCATGGTCCCGCCCTTCACTACGTCAAGACGTGGTTCAAGGTAAGTACACAGTACAAGAGAATTCAGACTCATATAATATTCCTTCAAACTTGTAAAAATAATGGTGTACCTCCGAAGTTTATTAAGAATATTACAAAATTCATGTTCTTTAAGTCCTTGAAGTATCAAAGTCGCTTTCAAAAGCACAGAATGAGATTTAATAAGTATGTATTAGGTTTGGCAATATCCGATGAATATTTGTTATTAAAGAAGTTACAAACTGTTCTAAATAAAACAGAGGTCGGACTCAAAATGTTTTATGATAGTGATTCATTGATATTATTTTACGACACTCAGATGACGAAACTTAAAAACTACTTTGAGTATGAAAGTCAATCCACACATAGGAAGTCTCAGAAATTACGTTTGGAAGGGAGGCGGAATGACATTCAATATCAACACCGGATAATTTTTAATATAATAAAAAATGTTCCGGTCTAGGTTATACCGTGTGGCCCACCTAAGATGTTCCCTTCAATTTTCTCCTGAACCGTTGCAGATACTGAGATGCGGTTTTCACTAAAACTACTATATGCAAGGGGCACATATGGTCATGCACAATATTATTTATTGCATTTTTTATTGCAGAGATATTGACCAAATTCGATTTTTTAAATGAAACCCTATAGATCTTTTTAGCTCATGATAACAAACGTGAAGAAACGAGTTCATACATATGCATATCGCCATATGTTACATAACAAAATTTTCGAGAAATTAAGAGTTTAAAGACACACTTCGACTGCTGGTTTCCGTAATCTGAACGAGAAATTCCGGGTGATATGCGGCGAGGCCATTCCCTTCCGTTGCGTCGACCCTGCAGTAAATGTAGTGATGCAATGTGCAAAGGACCTCACGAAAACCCGCAATTTGCTCTTTAAGACGACACCCTCTCAGTCCTGGAGATAATGTATTCACCCATAGCCATGTTCTGAGAAAATCTGTACGCCACAAAGTGCTATTTTTTAATTAATGAAATACTACAAGATTTGAAAAAAATATTTGAATTATTAGCCCTAGAGAAAGCAAGGGAAGATTGGAGAGTGAACATGTTCTGAATTAATAAATGCGTGTGCTGTCACAAACAAAACGTTTACTTTGAAAGACTGAAAACCTCAGCCGGTACAAAAATATCGTGTAAATAAAAGTAAGAAAATAATTTAAAATACAGAAACAAAAGGTAAGTTAACAACTCCAGAAATAGCTTGGTTTAAAACATGTACTTAATATGTGCACCATCAACGGATATACACATTTGAAAACGCTTGTAAAGAGACCTTCGACCAGAATTCAGAGTTCCACGTGAAATGGCATGACAAGATGCGGTAATGCAGCGCCTCAGATCTTCAGATGTTGTTGGTACTAGTGAGTAAACTTCGTTCTTTATCGTTTCCCATAGAAAATAGTCCAGGGGCGTAAGATCAGGTGACCTTGCCGGCCAGTTACTACAGCACCGCGCCCAATCCATCGGCCGGGGAACTTCTCATTCAGCACTTGCCTAGCCACAAGCGCGTTGTGGGCTGGTCATCCCTCATGTTGCATCCACAAACAATTCTCATATCCAGGGGAATTTCCTCCAGAAGCAGCGGCAATGTTTCACGAAGAAATCTTGCGTATTTATTTCCTGTCAAATGTCCATCCATGAAATAGGGACCTATGGTGCCGTTAAGAATACCGCACCAGACATTAATACTCCACTGCTTTTGGTTCTCAACTTCACGAAGCCAACGAGGATTGTCCACTGCCCAGTAGTGCATGTTGCGTAGTGTGTAGATTCACGTGACCGTGATTCGTAAATGTTGCCTCATCGGTAAACATAATCTTCTTAAAAAAGTCCTGAATCGCAGTGTCCAGAGCAAAATGACAAAACTGAACACGTTTCTGGTAATCACCATCATAAAGCTTCGGGTGCAACGAAATGTGGTAGGGGTGAAACTTGTTACTCCTCAAGATGCGGAGGGCACTCGAACGACTAATGCCGGAATCTCTGGCAATGTCTCGAGAGCTGATATGGGGATTGTTGTGAACAGCTGCAAGAACGGCGGCCTGTGCTTCCTCGTTCGTTGTCCTTCTGCTCCGCAAACGAGTCCTTGCAGTTCCAGTCGCCTCTATGCACAAGGCTTTTACAGATTCTCATTATAGTCATGTGCGAAGTCCGCCGTCGATCTGGATATCTTTCAGCATACAGTAATGCACTTTTCTTTGCATTTCTGCCCTATTCACAGTACACTCAGAATTAGGTCCAGTTTCTCCTCGTTCGTATACATCTTCCCGGATATTTCTGCACTATTTCACTTGCGTTTACAAATTTCTTCTAAATCTGGAGAGTGGTTTAGTTCTGACTGCATTACCTTTCTCCACCGCCCTTTATTCTACCTACCCTTCTTACCTCACTTCGAGGCATCTCCAGTTTTCCCATTTTACTCGGCCGACGCAACGGAAGGGAATGGCCTCGCCGCATATAACGAGTTTTCAGGCTCAAATGGTCCCAGAGAAAGTGGATCATACCAACATCATGAATATCACCCGTTATACTAACGGCATTGGCTTAGGGACTTTTCGTACACTTTAAGTTTAGTACAGGTCCATTTCAGAGGAGTCAACCGTCAACGAAACTCCCCATGTGTTGGCACATACACGCCGAAATAGACTTTGTTTAGCTGGGGTTGGCATCTTTTCATTGTTTTATTTTCTACCAACATGTTCAAAAACTGCACTATTGAACGCGTAGAAGCATATTTACAATTTTTAATTGAATTTTTCATTTTGATTTGATATTCTCATCGCATTATTTGTTTTTTGAATTTTAAACGAGACAGTGGAAACAATACCACGTAAAGTGTGTTAACATGACGCATGCAAATCGTGTAAAAGGTTAAACAATGAATATTAAATAGTGCAAATTTAAAAATAGGTAACATTTAAATTTAAGAATATTTTTCCACTCGTTTCAAGAAATTAAAATCATCGTAATTTGATTCACGGCGTTGTATATGATATAGCCTGATATCAAGCAACGCCCCTCCCCCCCATTTCAGAGCAACCGAGCAAAGTGCCAAGATCAACATTATGGGGCAAAGTGTGTGGATCGCCTGAGTAATGAAAAAACGGCTCGCAACTATATTAAATGTTTTAGTTGTGACCCGTGAGGCCTTGCAAGTTGGACATCCCTAGTATATACGTTTGTACTCGGAAAGTGGAAATGTACTTTGGGTGGTGGTAGATGGTAGCTGGCCAGAGGATGGGAGAGGAAAAATGTAAGTTTGCCCAGACCAACGAAATTAAAAACTAACTAGTACGAGAAAGTCTGTACCACTCTGCTAGCGTCACTAGTTATTGCTTTCCCGTATATACACGGAGTGATATACGTAGTATAGAGAAAGTTATGTTATGCTGCGCGAAAAAATTGCCAATTTTCGGCGGAAACAAATTAATTGCTGGGCCGTAAACACGAAAAAGTGGATAAACCAGTTGCTAAATTAAGAAAAAAAAAATCCTCTAACACGTGGTGTTGTTTTCTGTTTTCTAGGTCATTGATACCGAAAAACCAAGTGAAAGGAATACGTCCGTCTGTCCCTCTGTGAACACTGCTAGCGCCTAAACCATACGTACGATTTCTTCCAAAATGGATATTCCAAGGTCGATCTGGTCTAGTCGAAGCATTGAGATTTTGAAAGAGATTCTTCAAAATTTGGGGGTACTTTATATGAAGCCCCCCTGGGGGTCCGATTTTCGCGGATAACTCTGAATTTTCGAAAATTGCAAAAGTTTAATTTTTTTTCGGCGTCTTTCTGGGACTACAAATCGAAGATAGAGATTTTTTCTTCAAATAAAATTTGTTCTTCACTATTAAGTTCTTCCATAAAGGTCATGTAAATTTTTTTTCAAAATTTTAGTAGTTTTCGTGCAATATTGCGTGCAATATGTGCAATTTTAAAAAATTACAAAAACAAGATTTTCTCAAAAACGGCTTCAAATTTTTACAGTACATGTGATTTAAATAATGTCAAGGAAAGTTTCTCGAAAACAACAGTTTTCTGTGAAAAGTAGCTCAAAATTTCGCATTTTCAGAAACGCTCAAACGCCATTTTCTCATATATAGCTGCAATTTTTTTTTCAAACTTTTGTATCAGATAGTGGTAATTACACTCTTTAGTATAGCGTTAAGTTTATTTTGAGTTATTTTTTTGTTTTTTCAAAAATTACATAATTGTAATTTTTTTGAAAGATCTCTCACATCTTTAATATGCACATTACCAGCAATTTGTAAAGATTATTATATTTGTGAGTATACGTGCTTGAAATAACTTCAAATAAAGTATTATGAAAACTCAAATATTTTCTGTGAAAATGTGCTTCAAATTTTGCATTTTTAGTAGCTCCAAAACTCAATTTTCTTTAAAACGGCACATAATTTTTTAATGAAAAGTGCTATTTAGGACTAGTTTTTATGTTCTTTAATATTCTAAAATTAATTATTTCCGTTCTACCAATAGGAAACCGAAAAATTAGAAACTGACAAAAATGTACTTTTGGCGTGATAGATGGTAGTTGGCAAGAACGAGTATGTGGCAATTCCGAACAGCTAGCAAAGACCAAGGAAATAGAAAACTAATACGGGAAAATCGGTGCCATTCTGTAACACCACTAGTTTTCTCGCATATGTGCGTATATCCCTATATAGTATTTGTATAAACTCCTCGTGTGCGTGCGTGTGGATATCAAGTCTCTCACTTACCGGCATTAATCGAGACATACTAGGTGTCATTCGACGCGTCTCGGTCTTCTGATGGGGAACTGATAATTTGTTTTTGAATCCGGACAGAAAGTTGTAAGAAATTTCCAAAAACGTGCTTTCGCGTGTTTTGGCGCTGCGAGTTTAGTGGATAAAGGGAGAATTACACCAGTACAGTTACGTAGGCGGCGTTGATTGAACCCCAGTGTAGTCCAGGCCATATATTAGACCTGGCATATATCTCAATATGCCAGTTAAAGGCATATTGCGGTGCATTATCGAAAAGGAATTTTGCCTGACATTAAATATCGTGATATGCCAATTAAAAGGATTTCGTGTCGGAATAGCCAACTTATAAAACCATCATTCCGATCAACTCTCTCGCTGGGGCTTACCTGTCTTCTTTCCCCCGAACAGTAAAACCAATGTTCCTTCGCTAGGTCTGGATGCCTTAAAAATTTAATGTTTCATCTCCTTGAATCTTCGAAAAATAGGTGTCGTACAGAGTTACTAAAATAATTCATGGTACTTCACACAAAACACTGCAAAAGAAACCGATTTAATGTTGGATTAATAAAATTCTAAAATTACAAAAACAATTAAAAATTCTAAAGGATGAACTGAATAATCTATACCAGTAACAATTTTAATTATGAAAATCACACCTGTCAGTTTTAAAAGATAAGATTTAGAAATAAAAACAATAATCTAATCTGTACTAATTTGGTTACGTGTGGTTAGTGCTTTCGCGTTCCTAGAGGTACGTGTGGTTAGCCCAAAGCCATCCCTACGCCGTATTCTGGTCTTCTCAACCTGAGAAGCGAGTTTTCTCATCGCCACACAGCAACATATACTCGGACATTGCAGGGAAAAACGCACACTATAAATTTCCCCCGATTGGAAATTGAACCGGAGGTCATGGAAAACGAGCACGCTGAGCAATGAGCTAAGCCGCCAGGGATAATTTTGAATATTTCCAAATTATTTTATTATATTATAGAAATTCTTTTATATTCTATCAATCTATTTTTCATTCTACATTTACAGTCCCGAGGCCTCACTCTGGCGTACGTAGCGCACGCAGCTAAAAGCGGTCAAAACGGCGTTTATTCTCTCTTGATTTCCCAGGGCATAATCTGTTCTGAGAATTCGATGAATTTGAAACGCAGTGCGCTTGCCACCAAGCTTTACGCCCGAACATAAGGTCAAATGTGACTCGTGCATGCAGTCTCGTGTTGGTAAGTTCTGCGAAGACTGACACAACGGATAAATACGTATGCGCCGATTGGGAAGATACACCCCGAATATAGCGTTGGCTGAGCAGGCCGCAACAAGAGCCGCGGACCTAGTTCGTGGTAACATCGCATTTCCGTGCTGCAGTAGCTCTCTGTGGAAATTTTAATTAGACAATAGGCATCATGAAATGTACAGATGCTCAGTTCACAGTGGCACAAATTGCGGAATAACTACATATTAAACAAGTGGCGTAGCTGAGTTTGGCTTAGGTGTATGGAACTAGAGAAATGAGAATAATTTAAAATCTTCTAAATATTT
>JAHLJT010002406.1:143449184-143611653 GCA_031308135.1 Acheta domesticus | reverse complement strand
TCAACCGTCAACGTTATCAGCAGTCTTCATGGCTCCCGCCCTCACTACGTCAAGACGTGGTTCAAGGTAAAGTACACAGTACAAGAGAATTCAGACTCATTATAATATTCCTTCAAATCTTGTAAAAATAATGGGCTACCTCCGAAGTTTATTAAGAATATTACAAAATAAGTTCTTTAAGATCCTTGATAGTATCAAAGTACGCTTTCAAAAGCACAGAATGAGATTTAATAAGCCTATGTATTAGGTTTGGCAATATCCGATGAATATTGTTATAAAGAAGTTACAAACTGTTTAAATAAAACAGAGGTCGGACTCAAAATGTTTTAGATAGTGATTCATTGATATATTGTACGACACTCAGATGACAGAAACTATAAAAACTACTCTTGAGTATGAAAGTCAATCCAACATAGGAAGTCTAAGAAATTACGTTTGGAAGGGATGCGGAATGGACATTCAATATCAACACCGCGGATAATTACTTTTTAATATTAATAAAAATGTTCAGGTCTAGGTTTATACCGTGTGGCCCACACTAAGATGTTCCCTTCAAGTTTCTCCTGCAACCGTTGCAGATACTGAGATCGGTTTTCACTAAAACTACTATATGCAAGAGGCAGGCACATATGGTCATGCACAATATTATTTATTGCATTTTTTATTGCAGAGATATTGACCAAAAATTCGCATTTTAAATGAAACCCTATAGATCTTTTAGCTCATGATAACAAACGTGAGAAGAAAGAGGTTCCATACATATGCATATCGCCCATATAGTTACATAACAAAATTTTCGAGAAATATAGAGTTATAAAGACACACTTCGACTGCTGGGTTTCCGTAATCTGAACGAGAAATTCCGGGTGATATGCGGCGAGGCCATTCCCTTCCGTTGCGTCGACCCTGCAGTAAATGTAGTGATGCAATGTGCAAAGGACCTCACGAAAACCCGCAATTTGCTCTTTAAGACGACACCCTCTCAGTCTGGAGATAATGTATTCACCCATAGCCATGTTCTGAGAAAATCTGTACGCCACAAAGTGCTATTTTTTAATTAATGAAATACTACAAGATTTGAAAAAAATATTTGAATTATTAGCCCTAGAGAAAGCAAGGGAAGATTGGAGAGTGAAAATGTTCTGAATTAATAAATGCGTCGTGCTGTCACAAACAAAACGTTCTACTTTTGAAAGACTGAAACTCAGCCGGTACAAAAATATCGTGTAAATATAAAGTAAGAAAATAATTCTAAAATACAGAAACAAAAGGTAAGTTAACAACTCAGAAATAGCTTGGTTTAAAACATGTACTTAATATGTGCACCATCAACGGATATACACATTTTGAAAACGCTTGTAAAGAGACTTCGACCAGAATTCAGAGTTCCACGTGAAATGGCATGACAAGATGCGGTAATGCAGCGCCTCAGATCTTCAGATGTTGTTGGTACTAGTGAGTAAACTTCGTTCTTTATCGTTTCCCATAGAAAATAGTCCAGGGGCGTAAGATCAGGTGACCTTGCCGGCCAGTTACTACAGCACCGCGCCCAATCCATCGGCCGGGGAACTTCTCATTCAGCACTTGCCTAGCCACAGCGCGTTGTGGGCTGGTCATCCCTCATGTTGCATCCACAAACAATTCTCATATCCAGGGGAATTTCCTCCAGAAGCAGCGGCAATGTTTCACGAAGAAATCTTGCGTATTTATTTCCTGTCAAATGTCCATCCATGAAATAGGGACCATATGGTGCCGTTAAGAATACCGCACCAGACATTAATACTCCACTGCTTTTGGTTCTCAACTTCACGATGCCAGCGAGGATTGTCCACTGCCCAGTAGTGCATGTTGCGTAGTGTGTAGATTCACGTGACCGTGATTCGTAATGTTGCCTCATCGGTAAACATAATCTTCTTAAAAAGTCCTGAACATCTCGCTCGTGTTCCAGAGCAAATGACAAAACTGAACACGTTTCTGGTAATCACCATCATAAAGCTTCTGGTGCAACGAAATGTGGTAGGGGTGAAACTTGTTACTCCTCAAGATGCGGAGGGCACTCGAACGACTAATGCCGGAATCTCTGGCAATGTCTCGAGAGCTGATATGGGGATGTGTTGTGAACAGCTGCAAGAACGGCGGCCTGTGCTTCCTCGTTCGTTGCCCTTCTGCTCCGCAACAAGTCTCTGCAGTTACAGTCGCCTCTCTGCACAAGGCTTTTACAGATTCTCATTATAGTCATGTGCGAAGTCCGCCGTCGATCTGAATATCTTTCAGCATACAGTAATGCACTTTTTCTTTGCATTTCTGCCACATTCACTGAACATCAGAATTAGGTCCAGCTTCTCCTCGTTCGTATACATCTTCCCGGATATTTCTGCACTATTTCACTGCGTTTACAAATTTCTTCTAAATCTGGAGAGTGGTTTAGTTCTGACTGCATTACCTTTCTCCACCGCCCTTATTCTACCTACCCTTCTTACCTCACTTCGAGGCATCTCCAGTTTTCCCATTTTACTCGGCCGACGCACGGAAGGGAATGGCCTCGCCGCATATAACGAGTTTTCAGGCTCAAATGGTCCCAGAGAAAGTGGATCATACCAACATCATGAATATCACCCGTTATACTAACGGCATTGGCTTAGGGACTTTTCGTTACACTTTAAGTTTAGTACAGGTCCATTTCAGAGGAGTCAACCGTCAACGAAACTCCCATGTGTTGGCACATACACGCCGAAATAGACTTTGTTTAGCTGGGGTTGGCATCTTTTCATTTGTTTTATTTTCTACCAACATGTTCAAAACTGCACTATTGAACGCGTAGAAGCATATTTACAATTTTTAATTGAATTTTCATTTTGATTTGATATTCTCATCGCATTATTTGTTTTTTTGAATTTTTTAAACGAGACAGTGGAAACAATACCACGTAAAGTGTGTTAACATGACGCATGCAAATCGTGTAAAAGTTAAACAATGAATATTAAATAGTGCAAATTTAAAAATAGGTAACATTTAAATTTAAGAATATTTTTCCACTCGTTTCAGAAATTAAAAATCATCGTAATTTGATTCACTGCGTTGTATATGATATAGCCTGATATCAAGCAACGCCCCTCCCCCCATTTCAGAGCAACCGAGCAAAGTGCCAAGATCAACATTATGGGGCAAAGTGTGTGGATCGCCTGAGTAATGAAAAACGGCTCGCAACTATATTAAATGTTTTAGTTGTGACCCGTGAGGCCTTGCAAGTTGGACATCCCTAGTATATACGTTTGTACTCGGGAAAGTGGAAATGTACTTTGGGTGGTGGTAGATGGTAGCTGGCCAGAGGATGGGAGAGGAAAAATGTAAGTTTGCCCAGACCAACGAAATTAAAAACTAACTAGTACGAGAAAGTCTGTACCACTCTGTAGCGTCACTAGTTATTGCTTTCCCGTATATACACGGAGTGATATACGTAGTATAGAGAAAGTTATGTTATGCTGCGCGAAAAAATTGCCAATTTTCGGCGGAAACAAATTAATTGCTGGGCCGTAAACACGAAAAAGTGGATAAAACCAGTTGCTAAATAGAAAAAAAAATCCTCTAACACGTGGTGTTGTTTTCTGTTTTCTAGGTCATTGATACCGAAAAACCAAGTGAAAGGAATACGTCCGTCTGTCCCTCTGTGAACACTGCTAGCGCCTAAACCATACGTACGATTTCTTCCAAAATGGATATTCCAAGGTCGATCTGGTTCTAGTCGAAGCATTGAGATTTTGAAAGAGATTCTTCAAAATTTGGGGGTACTTTATATGAAGCCCCCTGGGGGTCCGATTTTCGCGGATAACTCTGAATTTTCGAAAATTGCAAAAGTTTAATTTTTTTTCGGCGTCTTTCTGGGACTACAAAATCGAAGATAGAGATTTTTTCTTCAAATAAATTTGTTCTTCATATTAAGTTCTTCCATAAAGGTCATGTAAATTTTTTTTCAAAATTTTAGTAGTTTTCGTGCAATATTGCGTGCAATATGTGCAATTTTAAAAAATTACAAAACAAGATTTTCTCAAAAACGGCTTCAAATTTTTACAGTACATGTGATTTAAATAATGTCAAGGAAAGTTTCTCGAAAACAACAGTTTTCTGTGAAAAGTAGCTCAAAATTTCGCATTTCAGAAACGCTCAAACGCCATTTTCTCATATATAGCTGCAATTTTTTTTCAAACTTTTGTATCAGATAGTGGTAATTACACTCTTTAGTATAGCGTTAAGTTTATTTTGAGTTATTTTTTTGTTTTTTCAAAAATTACATAATTGTAATTTTTTTGAAAGATCTCTCACATCTTTAATATGCACATTACCAGCAATTTGTAAAGATTATTATATTTGTGAGTATACGTGCTTGAAATAACTTCAAATAAAGTATTATGAAAACTCAAATATTTTCTGTGAAAATGTGCTTCAAATTTTGCATTTTTAGTAGCTCCAAAACTCAATTTTCTTTAAAACGGCACATAATTTTTTAATGAAAGTGCTATTTAGGACTAGTTTTTTATGTTCTTTAATATTCTAAAATTAATATTTCCGTTCTACCAATAGGAAACCGAAAAATTAAGAAAATGACAAAAAATGTACTTTTGGCCGTGATAGATGGTAGTTGGCAAGAAAGAGTATGTGGCAATTCCGAACAGCTAGCAAAGACCCAAGGAAATAGAAAACTAATACGGGAAAATCGGTGCCATTCTGTAACACCACTAGTTTTCTCGCATATGTGCGTATATCCCTATATAGTATTTGTATAAACTCCTCGTGTGCGTGCGTGTGGATATCAGTCTCTCACTTACCGGCATTAATCGAGACATACTAGGTGTCATTCGACGCGTCTCGGTCTTCTGATGGGGAACTGATAATTTGTTTTTGAATCCGGACAGAAAGTTGTAAGAAATTTCCAAAAACGTGCTTTCGCGTGTTTTGGCGCTGCGAGTTTAGTGGATAAAGGGAGAATTACACCAGTACCAGTTACGTAGGCGGCGTTGATTGAACCCCAGTGTAGTCCAGGCCATATATTAGACCTGGCATATATCTCAATATGCCAGTTAAAGGCATATTGCGGTGCATTATCGAAAAGGAATTTTGCCTGACATTAAATATCGTGATATGCCAATTAAAAGGATTTCGTGTCGGAATAGCCAACTTATAAAACCATCATTCCGATCAAACTCTCTCGCTGGGGCTTACCTGTCTTCTTCCCCCGAACAGGTAAAACCAATGTTCCTTCGCTAGGTCTGGATGCCTTAAAAATTTAATGTTTCATCTCCTTGAATCTTCGAAAAATAGGTGTCGTACAGAGTTACTAAAATAATTCATGGTACTTCACACAAAACACTGCAAAAGAAACCGATTTTAATGTGGATTAATAAAATTCTAAAATTACAAAACAATTAAAAATTCTAAAGGATGAACTGAATAACTATACCAGTAACAATTTTAATTATGAAAATCACACCTGTCAGTTTTAAAAGATAAGATTTAGAAATAAAAACAATAATCTAATCTGTACTAATTTGGTTACGTGTGGTTAGTGCTTTCGCGTTCCTAGAGGTACGTGTGGTTAGCCCAAAGCCATCCCTACGCCGTATTCTGGTCTTCTCAACCTGAGAAAGCGAGTTTTCTCATCGCTCACACAGCAACATATACTCGGACATTGCAGGGAAAACGCACACTATAAATTTCCCCCGATTGGAAATTGAACCGGAGTCATGGAAAACGAGCACGCTGAGCAATGAGCTAAGCCGCCAGGGATAATTTTGAATATTTCCAAATTATTTTATTATATTATAGAAATTCTTTTATATTCTATCAATCTATTTTTCATTCTACATTTACAGTCCCGAGCCTCACTCTGGCGTACGTGCGCACGCAGCTAAAAGCGGTCAAAACGGCGTTTATTCTCTCTTGATTTCCCAGGGCATAATCTGTTCTGAGAATTTCGATGAATTTGAAACGCAGTGCGCTTGCCACCAAGCTTTACGCCCGAACATAAGGTCAAATGTGACTCGTGCATGCAGTCTCGTGTTGGTAAGTTCTGCGAAGACTGACACAACGGATAAATACGTATGCGCCGATTGGGAAGATACACCCCGAATATAGCGTTGGCTGAGCAGGCCGCAACAAGAGCCGCGGACCTAGTTCGTGGTAACATCGCATTTCCGTGCTGCAGTAGCTCTCTGTTGGAAATTTTAATTAGACAATAGGCATCATGAAATGTACAGATGCTCAGTTCACAGTGTCACAAATTGCGGAATAACTACATATTAAACAAGTGGCGTAGCCTGAGTTTTGGCTTAGGGTATGTAACTAGAGAAATGAGAAATAATTTAAAACTTCTAAATATTTCTCATTCACCAATACCATTTCTCTCACTTTGGTCAACTAGAACACACAAATAATTTGTATATTTAAAATAAAAACTTATTCAGTAAAAGTAATAATGACTCACGCACTTCATGTAGTTTACTGGTTGAAAGTGTGTTCTTATACTTTAATAATAAGAGCACTATCAAACCCAATGATTTTCAAAATTGTCCAATTCATATCATTTTAAACCCATTAGAATTGGCATAATTTATAAAATGGAAAGCAATGACCTATAATAAAAATATAATAGGAAAGAAAATCAATGAATTTACAGACACATAATGAAAAAACAGTTAATAGTTGTCCTTTGCTGCTTACATCAAGGGTTTCATCAAGTATGGGGAAGACAGAGGCTTTAGAAATTTCATTTTTAATTTCATGGGACATTACCATGCTCACACTTGAAATCCAATCAATCTGAATCTCTGCCGAGATTGCACGGAACACTGGAATTTTCCATATCATCCTTGTCAGTTTTATCGTATTTCATTATTTCACTCATATATTCCATGAAATTTTCTCTATTTGATGATCCCCTGTTTTCATTATGGCTAGAAAATACAAACCCTTGTTTCCCAAAAAAGCATACAACTCGAATGAAGTGTGACAGAATTTCCCTATTTTCCCTTATATTACTGTTGCATTGCTCAACACAGCCTATATTGGCTGTTTAAATAAAATTCTATCCTCTCATATTTTTTCAAATATTTTGAACTGTTTCTCACGTTTTATAATTTGTCCACAGAACAAAATTACGACTTCATAATTATATAGGCACTTTGGATCGCGTTGTGCTCGCCATTTCAGGACACAGATGTGGATTGCACAGTCACATTCCCCTTGTGCATTCAACCGGCACAATCCCTAACCTAAATTGGCTACAAATATATAGTTGCTAAATGCATTAAAATAAGGTAATAAAACTTAAATAAAACGACAATGTTCATTAATTGATCTCGTTCTCTTACAAACACCGAAGATAACAATGAAGTTTTCGTAAAACGACTGCTTTTTCGTAGGCACCTTGGATGTAATGGGTCACTGTGCATCTGATTCACAGCGCAGGAAAGGCGGCATTTCAGCCTGATTCGTTCATCCTTGTGAAGAATCGTATTCTCAACGGCGCAATGTTTGAAATATAATGAAATATTTTGTAGTAGAATGAGAAAATAACAAATGGAAAATTTACAATCATTCTAAAATAAAAATAGCTGAAATTGTCAGGGTATGTAACTCATCATCCACATCCATGGATGTTACGCCCCTGTATTAAAAGGTTTTACAGACCACCGGAATGCATTACTGGGTTGTCATTAAAACTTTCCTTAAATAAACATTTTAAAAATATACATTAAAACAAGTCCATAATATCAAAATTATATTTTAAGCAACAAATTATAAATCATGCAAATCCGTCCAGTAAAATCTCAAAATTTGCAATTTTCTGGCAGCATTACCCAAAACGTGCAATATCGTGCAGTAACCCCCAAATCGTGCAAAATAAAACTAGTACTAAAATAACGTCCGTTTCATGATTCATTTTCTGTCAAGGTTTCCTCCTATTTTAAGTTAGCAAACAAAAGAAGCAATTGCACGGGAATCTGGTCTTTAATCATAACATTTTACTTTCAAAATTACCTTCATATGGAATCCGTGGTATTGCTCTAGATTGGCCAAGTTCGTACCTTAAACAACGATCTCAGAGAGTAGAAATACCTTACTGGAATGATGAAACATTATGTACACACCTTTCCGGTTCTTTGCCAATTGCTCTTGGAGTCCCGCTCTTGGAGGATCGATTTTAGGCCCTATTCTCTTCCTATTATACGTAAACGATATGCCCTTGGCAATTTGAAACGGAGGAACAGTTTTCTTTGCGAATGATACGAATATTCTTTCCAATAAAGAAACCGTAAATAGTACGATATATCAGATGTATCAAATTCGTTCTGTACTAACAAATTAATTGTAAATGAAAAGGAAACTGTCTCAATGCAGTTTTCCATTTCAAATTAACAATTCTGTACTCCATTGGAAATGAACGGTGTGCCATTGACTGATGTTAAGGTAAAAAACTTTTTAGGTCTATCAATTCAGTCAAACCTCAAATGGACTGTTCGCTTAAATGAATTGAACACAAAATTAAGTTCATTATGCTACGCGTTCAGAATTCTTTCAAATTAAGTCAGCCTTCATACTGCTAGTTGTGTGTATTTTGCGAATGTTCATTCCCGCCTGAGATACGGCATAATATTCTGGGGAAACATATCTTGTAGCTCCCAGACTTTCAGAATACAAAAGAGAATTGTACGAATAATAAGGAAATCCCACCCATGTTTTTCTTGTCTCTCTTTATTAATCTAGGAATTTTACCATTACCTTGTCTCCTGATTTACGAATCAGTAGTTTTTGTCAAAAATGACTTGCTTAAGGGCGGGAATATATTTTCAGCAAACGCCGACGTCTGTAACACACGACGTAGTAATCATATTCATCAGGTGGCAGTATCAACAGCTCACTACAAAATATTCACATACAATTCATGTACATTATTCTCCAACACATTGCCAAATGACATTAAACGATTAAATTCTATAGAAAAGTTTAAGTCCCAAGTAAAATCATCTGCTGCATAACTGTTTCTATACAATTCGAGACTGTACCGAGCATCAAAAGGAAAGTAACATTAATTTTAACAATGATTGTTAATGTAATTATTTACCATTTGGACTGTATAATTTTAAAGAACCTGTAACATGTATTGTACCACAGCTTCTGGGTCGATGACCCCCATCTCGATTAGGTTTTTTCGTCCAGTTTTTCCGATTCTTTGAGCAAAATGCTGAGATGGCCCCTTGTTTTGCTTCTGAACTTCAATGTAACTTCATTATTTGTGCACGTCTTCTAAATTTCAGTGAGAAATATACTTATTCAAATTATCGTTCTCCATATTGTGACGATACCGAATAGTTGATAGAAAAATTGATATAAAACACACGTCGTAGTAGCCTGTCGCGGGCCTACGCAGAACCCTGTTTCTTTTGTGCGCGCTAGGTTGAGCCAATTCGCAACGCACACGTGCGGGAAGAGGTCCCCTCGCGCTTCTTTGTCCGGCGGGGGGGGGCAGTGGGTACAAGAATTATGACCCCAGCAGCGCCTCTCTGGCGCCGCCACATCCCCAGGCGACCTGCGGCCCCCCCGACGTTAGAGAGAGAGGGTTGAGTGGAATTTTTCCATCGACTTCGGCCAGAAAACGCTTCCGGACATTGGCCGAAATTAAACTGAGACGCAGTTGCCTTTTGCCAATAGAGAGGAACCTTCCAAAAGTTAAACCAAAAATCATTCCAGAACTTTCGACGAAGGAGTAAGGAGAGGGGGTTACAGAGGCTTCGCGAGATGTGACCAAGTGAAAAATCAGAGAGAAGAAGAGAGACGGTCTTGAGAGTAGGTTCGGGGAGGAGCGAGGAACGCGCACCTCGGCGGTGCGTCGTTCGGGGACCAAACGCCGCTGGCGTGGACACCTCCGCAATGTGAGAGACAGTATTGTTCTAACTTTTTGGTGCGCTGTGTATGACGCGGAACGCGGAATTGCTCCTGACGGATGTTCGCTATCACGCGTGTTTTTTTAATTGTTAAAGGACTATTATTGTGACTAGCGCGCCGTTATTTACGTCAGGCGCAAAGCAATCTCGTTCGGTCGCCTGAAAGAGACTCTCGCTGCTTGTGCGGTGCAACCTCGTGCCGCGCGGGAGTCAAAATTATTCAATTCGGCTTACGCCACTACGCCCGCGACCGCCGCAGAGCTATATTTCATACTGGAGTCTCCGTCCACCTCACCTCGCCGGCTGCGAGTGCGAATGCCTGCCTCCCGCCCCCTGGCGAGAACCCTGCCTCGTCAGTTGTAACCCACTGCTGGCACGGTTTTCACCGCCGAAGAAAAAGGAGCTCTGGTGACGTCACACGAAGGTCGGGCATCGACCCTACGAAGTCTCCCACAACACGGACTGTTGTCCCCTAGACTCTTGTGAATGGCCCGGATTACAGACCTGTGCCCCATCATAAGCGAGCCGCGCTGTGGCTTTTTTTGAAAAGAAACTTCCTAAATTGTATTTTGCTTCTTCCTCTGTAAATTGTATCTTAATTGTATTGTCTTCTAGCAAGTAAGAAAGTTATTTAAGTAAAAGGGTAATCTGGGAAAGGGGGGATAAATTCAAGTGGTTTTTTTTGGGAGTTGCGGGATAAATAAGAAAGAGAGGAGGGATGTCTTTGGGTTTAAGAGGGAAGGGTTATTAGTAATAGGATTTATTTTTTTATATTTCTTTTATTTTAGCTCATTAAATTTTTAAATTTAAATAAAAATAAACTCAATGTATTTCATTTTGGTAACCAAGTAGTGTCCATCCATAGGCCCCCATTTCTCGTGGAGAATCACTGCTCCTGAGCTAGCCCGGCAACTAGCCAGGTGAGTGAAAGAAGGGGGGGGATCGATCGAGCGCCCGATCGAGCCCCGACGTCGCACGCGAGGGCCTGCGTGGCTTGACAATATTGTCACGGCAAAAAGTATTATTCTTTCATGAAGAACATGAAGTTTAAAGCCACAAATATATAGCTAATTTACCTTTGAAAATTTATTTTATTATATAGGAGCGAATATTTTGTCAACAAAACTAAAAAAACTCGTTTGACATTCCCGTATACGTACGTATAGTTGGAAAGTTATGTAATGCTGCGGGAAAAAGCGGCGGATTTTCGACAGAAAAACTCTTATTATAGGGCCCTGGTAACGAAAAAGTGGATAAATCCAGTTGGTAAATTAAGAAAAGAAATCTCCTAACACACCAGAATCATTATTTTGTTGGTCCTTGATAGCGCAAAACCAATTCAAAGCAAAACGTCTGTCCTTCTGTGTCTGTGAACAACGCTGGTGACTAAACCATTTAGCAGATTTTTCCCAAAATTGATACTCCCTGATGAATCTGAATAATCTCACGGCCCCTTGAATTTGAAACCGATATTTTGAGGGTACTTTATATTAAGTCCCTAGGAAATTTTTAAAATATTAAAATAATAGCGCTAATAATTTTGACTAAATGTTGTCGGTAAATTTCAAAAGCTTGAATTTTTGTCGGGGTCTTCCTCCAACTATAAAATTGCAGAAAGAGATTTTTCCTCCAAATAAAATTTCTTCTCCAAAGTGAGTTCTTTCATTAAAATCATGTATCATGTACATTTAAAAAAATGTGTTTTCTGCACAATATTGCGTGCAATATGTGCAATTTTAAAAATTGCACAATATTGCGTGCAATATGTGCAATTTTAAAAATTAGAGAAACCAAATTTTCTCAATAACGGTTCAAACTTTTTTCTTTGAACTTTTGGTAAGGATAGTACTAAGTGTACTCTATGAGAAGACATAAACGCCGTATTGATCTATTCTTTTGTTTTTTCAAAAATTGCAAAAATGTAATTTTTTGGACTTGTGTCTCACGTCGTTAATATTTACAATTAGGGTGATTTGTTCACATTATTATATTAATGCGTTCATGTGCTTTAAATAATGTCAAGTAAAGTTTCTCAAGAACTCAACCGTTTTCTGTGAAAACTAACTCAAAATTTCGCATTTTCAGAAACCCTGAAACGTCATTTTCTCATAAATGGCTCCAATTTTTTTATTCAACATTTTCGAACGGATAGTGCTAATTGTACTCTTGAATATGACGTAAAGTTCATTTTGGGATTTTTTTCCAAAATTACACAAATATAATTTTTTTAAAGATTTCTCAAATCTTTAAAATGCAAATTACCAGCAATTTGTAAAAATTATTATATTTGTGAATGTAAGTGCTTCAAACGACTTCAAATGAGGTTTTTTTTAAAACTCAAAAAATTTTCTGTGAAAAAGAGCTTCTAATTTCGCATTTTTAGTAGCGCTTAAACGCCATTTTCTTAAAAAAGACTACATTTTTGTAATTGCCGTTAACGAAGAGATTTTTGTGTTCTACCATTAGGAAACCGAAAAATTAAGAAAATGTGAAACAAATGTACTTTGGCGGCGATAGATGGCAGCTGGTTTTCTCAATATTTATCAAAACTACATCTTCAAATAAGGTCATGTTTAATTTTTTTTTGAAAATACGAGTAGTTTTTCTATAATTTCGTGAAAAACATAATAACCCGCTGCGAATTTACTGCACTTCAGACAGCCGGATGCGTCGTTAATTAGAATTTGCAATTTTGTATATTATTTCCTTGTTCGTTTTTACATTCCACCTTATATTATATTTTACACATTAATATTTAAAGAAATTATTTCTTTTCAAATATTGGAAATAAAAATTGCAATCTCTGTAAGGGAGTAGTGACAATGCAGGAACGCAACAATTGAATTCCGTTCCGCTGTCGCGAATTTCTGTGAATTGTGTGTCATTGTTGTGACTTGATTGAGATGAATGGTATCAGATTTCTTTTTCCAATACAAGTTTACAAAACTTTTGTATTATATTTTTATGCAGTTGTGGAATTCACATAGTTTTGACAACACTGCGATGGACACAGTGAATTGTTCGCACTGTTTAAGATATATAAGTGTGTTAACTCCCAGTCTAAAACTGAAGCTTATGTGAGGCTAGTTCTCACAGTTCTCGCGTGTAAGTGCTGCGATCTTTGGGTCTCACTTGGGCAAAGCCGTTAAAGTCATGTAATGTGCAACAGCCACAGCTTAAGAAGTCATCTTAATATGTATATCTTACACCGCGACTCAAACCGATCGTGCGCACCGTACGAACAACTGAGGAACTACCCTCAAACTGGCTTCAGAAAATTTCCCCAAAGGCGACTACTTAACACACCTACATTTCTTACACCGTGGTTGATCGCTTCTTGGTTGAATTAAACGTTTTCAAATAATAGCTAAGATGTAAGTTGGGCAGGAAGTCCAATATTTCAATTCTACTTAGCTGCTTCCATTAATATGTGAAAGTATGTGCTGTTGTAGCACCACTAGTTCTGTATTCAAAATTCGATTAGAATATGGCTTAGGATAGAGATCACAGGATTATGAAAATATGCACAAATTCACTTCTCCCCATAGATCGTCACAGTTTTTAAATGTTTTTGACGTAAATAAATAAATAAAACCTTTACTGCTAAAACTCCACTAAATCTCAACTAACTCCACTGTGATTAGTGATGAAAACAATTGGAAAATAATAAAAACAATAAACGCGTAGTACTAAATTAATAAAGTAAACGAAATCACCTAATTCAGATTTAACTACAGACTAAAATGCAGAATTTCAAGCTAGTTTCACAGAAAACGGTTGAGTTCTCGAGATACTTTACTTGTCTTTACTTGACATTATTTAATGCACATGAACTCATTAATATAATAATGTGAAAAAATCGCCCATAGTGTAAATATTAACGACGTAAGATCCTCGTCCAAAAATTACATTTTTGCAATTTTTGAAAAAACAAAAAAATAGAGCAATATGATGTTGATGTCACCTCATAGAGTACATTTAATACTATCCCTACCCAAAGTTTAAAGAAAGAATTTGGAGCCGTTTTAGAGAAAATCTTGTTTTTGCATTTTTTTAAAATTACACATACCGCACTCAATATTGCTCGAAAACTACTAAAAGTTTTAAGAACTGTTTATGACCTTAATGACAGATATCACTATGGAGAACACATTTTATTGGAAAGAAAAATATCTATC
Organism: Acheta domesticus; assembly: GCA_031308135.1. Taxonomy (NCBI): domain Eukaryota; kingdom Metazoa; phylum Arthropoda; class Insecta; order Orthoptera; family Gryllidae; genus Acheta; species Acheta domesticus. The sequence goes on along the minus strand of JAHLJT010002406.1, from coordinate 143,597,537 downwards.
TTTAATTCTGTAGTTGTAGAAAGAGGCCAAAGAAAGAATGTAATTGTAAGTAAACTTTTGCAATTACCGCGGCGGCGATTTTCGAGAAACATTATTTGACATTATTTAGGGCACATGTACTCATAAATATAACAATGTAAACAAATCGCCGCTAATGTAAATATTATCGACGTGAGAGACAAATCAAAAGAATTACAGTTTTGTAACTTTTGAAAAAACAGTGCAATATGGAGTTCATATCATCTCATAGAGAACATTTAGCACTCTCTCTACAAAAAGTTTAAAGAAAACATTTGCAGCCATTTTTGAGAAAATTTGGATTTAGTAATTTTTTAAAATTGCAAATAATACCTGCTATATTGCGCAAAAACTACTAAAATTTTCAAAAAAACTACATGACCTTAATGAAAAACCTTACTTTGGACAACAAATTTTATTTGAAGGAAACATCTGTATCTTTAATTTTGTAGTCCCAGGAAGACGCGGAACAAATTTAACTTTGTAATTTTTGAAAATTCAGAGAGAAACGTGAAAATGGGACCTATTCCATTTTTTAGTGTATTTTATTCTATCCTTATAAGAAATTTAAAGAAAAAATTTGGAGTCGTTTTTGAGAAAATTTTTTAAATGTCCGGGGCTTCATGTAAAAACCCCTCAATTTTGAAGAATATTTTTCGAAATCCTGGTGCCTAGAGTGGATGCAGATCGACCGGGGATCGACCGTGGGGAATATCCATTATGGAAGAAATCTCACGTATGGTTTAGGCGCTAGTATTGTTCACAGACGGAGAAAGGACGGACCGACATTTTGAAAAACAACCTTTCTCGGTATCAAGGGACCCCAAAACGTGTTTCGTTAAAATCTCAAAATCGATTTTCGCATTACATAACTTTCCCTATACTATGTATTTTACTCCGTATACGGCAAAGTAACTAGTGGCGCTACACAATGGCACAGATTTTCCCGTATTAGGTTTCTGTTTCCTTGGGTCTGGGTTTGCTATTCGGAATTAGCACCTACTCATGCCAGCTGCCGCTGGCTATCTCTCGCCCCAGAATACATTTTTTTTACATTTTCTTAATTTTTCGGTATCCTAATGGTAGAACGGAAATATTAATTTTAAAATATTAAAGAACAACAAAACCTCGTCCTAAATGCCAAATTTCATTATTAAATTTGGAGCCGTTTTAAAGAAAATGACGTTTAAGCGCTACTTGAAGCTCTTTTTCATAGAAAAGTTTTGAGTTTTCGAAAAACTTCATTTGAAGTCCGTTAACTCGCATATATAATAGTATTTACAAATTGCTGGTAATGAGCATATCAAAGATGTGAGATCTTTAAAAAAATACATATGTGTAATTTTTGCAAAAACAAAAAAAAATACCCCAAATTCAACCTCTACGTCATATTAAAGAGCTTCATTAGCACTATTTATTCGAAAAGTGTGAAGAAAAAATCTGGAGCCACTTATGACAAAATGGCGTTTGAGCGTTTCTGAAAATGCGGATTTAGTTTTCACAGAAAACGGTTGAGTTTTTGAGAAACTATACTTGACCTTATTTAAAGCATATGCACTCATAAGTATAATAATGCGAACAAATCGCCATTAATCTAAATATTATCGACGTGGGAGACAAGTCCAAAAAATTACGTTTTTGTAATTTTTTTAAAAAAAAAAGATTATAGCAATGTAGCAGTTATGTCAATTCATAGAGTACACTTAGCTCTATCCCTATGAAAAGTTTAAAGAAAAAATTTAGAGTCGTTTTGGAGAAAATCTTGTTTATGTATTTTTTTTGCACATATTGCACGCAATATTGCGCGAAAACTACTATAATTTTCAAAAAATGTACATGATCTTAATGATAGAACTCACTTCAGAGAACCAATTTTATTCAAATGAAAAATTTTTATTTTCAATTTTGTACTTGTAGGAAGACGTCGATAAAAATTCAAACTTTCAAAATTTTCGAAAATTCAGAATTAACCGTGAAAATGAGACCTATGTCACCTTTATAAATGTCTTTTACTTTATCCTTACAAGGAATGTAAAGAAATAATTTGGACTCGTTTTGGAGAAAATTTTGAAAATGTCCGGAGGGTTTCATATAAAGTACTCGCAAATTTTGAAGAATCTTTTCCAAAATCTCAGAGCTTCGACTCAAACGAGATGGACCGGAAAATATCTATTTTGGAAGAAATCGTAGGTTTAGGCGCAAGTAGTGTTCACGCACGCACGGACGGACGGACGGATGTTTTCCTTTCAATTGGTTTTCCGGTATTAAGGACCCACAAAAGAAAGATTCAGGTTACGCGACGAGTTAGGGGATTTTTTTTCTCAATTTACCAAATGGTTTTATCCACTTTTTCGTTATCAGCGCTCGGCAATGAATTTTTTTCCGCCGAAAATTCGCCGTTTTTCGGGCAGCATTACAAAACTTTCTCTACACTCCGTATATACGTATGTATACGGGAAAGTAAAAAAGTAATTGCCGAACCCTGATAAGGAAAAAGTGGATAAAACCAGTTGCTAAATTAAGAAAAAATCCCCTAACACGTGGTGCAGACAATCGTTTTCTGGGTTCCATGATACCGAAAAACCAATTGAAAGCAAAAAGTCCGTCTGTCCGTCCGCTGTCTGTGAACAACACTAGCGCCTAAACCATACGTACGATTTCTTCCAAAATGAATATTCCCCGGTCGATCTGATTCCACTCGAGGCGCCCCGATTTTGGAAATCTGTCTCCAAAATTTAAGGGTACTTTACATGAAGCCCCACGTACATTTTAAAAATTTTCTCAAAAAGCGCTACAAATTTTTTCTATAAATTTCTTGTGAGAAAAGACTAAAATATGCCTATTAATGTGACATAGGTCCAAATTTTACGGTTACCTCTGAATTTTCGAAAATTGGATAAGTTTGAATTTTTTTCGGGTTCGTCTTACAAAATTAAACACAAAAACTACAAGACGACAAAATTAAAGACAGAGATTTTTCTTTCAAATAAAATTTGTTCTCTATAGTGAGTTCTTTCTTTAAGATAATGTTCATTTTTTGAAAATTTTCATGCTTTTCGCGCAATATAGCATGCAATATGTGCAATAGTAAAAATTACAAAAAGAAGAATTTCTCAAAAACGGCTCCAAATTTTTTCTCTAAACTTTTGGTAGGAATAGTGCTAAATGTACGCTATGAGATGACATAAACGCCATATTACTCTATTCTTTTGTTGTTGTTTTTATTCAAAAATGACAAAATTGTATTTTTTTTACTTGTCTCTCACGTCGTTAACATTTACATTGGCGGCGATTTGTTCACATTATCACATTTACGAGTACATGTGCTTTAAATAATGGCACACAAAGTTTCTCGAGAGAACCGTTTTCTGGGGAAACTATCTCTAAATTCCGCATTTTTAGAAACGCTAACGGCATTTTCGCAAAAATGGCTCCAGATTTTTTCTTCAAACTTTTCGAACGTATAGTATACGTTCGAATACTTACTATTGTGTTTGTAAGTCAATGTTCTTCAAATGACTTATAATTAAGTTTTTCGAAAACTCAAAAATTTTCTGTGAAAAAGAGCTTCAAAATTTGCATTTTTACTAATGGTTAAACGCCATTTTCTTAAAAACGGCTTCAAATTATTCAAATAAAATTGCCAATTGGGACAAAGTTTTACTGCCTGTTTATAGTCTAAAATTAATATTTCCGTTCTACCATTAGGAAACAAAAAAATTACATATTTTCGACTTTAAACCAAAAAATTACTTCTTTCCGAAAATTACTTGTTTTCTTAATTTGAGCTGCGACAGATGGCAGTTGGCACGAGTATGTGGCAATTCCGAATAGCTAGCCCAGACCCAAGGAAATAGAAAACTAATACGGGAAAGTCTGTATCATTCTGTAGCACCATTATGTTTATTTTCTTTAGAGTAAATTGTTTCCAAGGAAACATTTTTCTAGAATTCTTATTCAGACACATCTCTTATGAATTTTATATCTTCTGCGGTAAAATGTAGATTGCAGTGTCCTTATAAGAACTTTGAAGATTGCAATCATTGGTGAATAAAATTGTTTTTAGTTGAACCATAAAATGGCGCAAGGTCCATACTGAATTATGTGCTTTTATTCTCAAGGTTTGAGTGTAACAAGACTTGTAACTAAATTTGTTCATTCTTAAGAAAAAATTAGAGTAGAAACAATAATTTGCCTTGTATATTTTAAGTGGATTATTATGTTATGTTTGAGAGACAATGTATTGGCCTCCTACATACTTTTTGTCTATAGGATGCTAAAGATTAGAAGTAGGTAAAGTCCACATATGCACCCATATTTTCTGAAAACCTCTACTGGAAGGGATATCCTTCCCCAAATCAATTTTTCAACAGTGTCTGAAGTGAATTAATGACGTATTGTGTACTGTTTACCAAGCAAAAAAGGAGATCAAAGACAAGAGTCCTGAAGGTAGGTGAGATGCATTAAATAATGCAGGTACAACTGACAGGTCAAGTCCCTTTGTGTGTCACCCCCAAAGCCAACTGGTAAGTACTTCATCATTTCACTGACTCAGAATTTACAAACCTGCAGTATACTTCCTTACAGGAAGGTCAGAAAAAGTTGTTGTGAAAACCTGAACCACAAAAATGGAAAGAGCAGATTGAACATCTCTTTGCGTATGAATTGAATCCATTTAAATGGAATTCAACAATCAGTTATTTAATTATCATCTTCAGAAGATTAAAGCCCATCCTAATGTAGGTCTTGGTAGATTTCACTATTGGCGACATAGAAAGATTCATCATAATGAACTGAATCTTTCAGAGAAACACATTCTCTCGCATCGAAACTCTTCTGAAGTGTCGTGGAGAGAGAGTTTGCAATTGGCGTCAGTGGCTGGATTGCAGAGAGTGTCTCAGGCAACTTCCACTCCTTGGATAATTGTATGGTCGATTCTACTTGTTTTGGGAATAGTGTGTACAGCAAGGGATGTCATCACAGTGACAGTTCAATATCTAGAATATCCTGTGCTTACTTCTGTCACTTTAGATCAAGTTGCTGCCCTACCTTTCCCAGCTGTTACAGTAAGTATTGAATTGCATTCAGAGACCTTGAAACAATCCTTGAACAAATACAATTTACTAGCTGAATGTGGCGTCGCGGACATAAACGAGTATTTTCATGTGTTGGAAATTTCTTTCATACTTCATTTCGTTAATGCCTAGCTTTGTTCAAATATGTTCTTTCAGTATCTGGCATTTGACTTACCAATGAATCGTATTAGCTGATTATGTTATACTGCCTTTCAAAGATCCCAACATCCAAAGGTCTTGTATGTTACCTCCATACGGGATATGAAATGGTAACATTGCAGTTTTCACTTTCCTGTACACTATACGTACGTATAGTATAGGGAAAGTAATGTAATGCTGCACGAAAAAACGGTGGATTTTCGGCAGAAAAACTCTTATTACAGGGCCCTGGTAACCAAAAGGAGGATAAATCCAGATGCTAAAGTAATAAAAACAATCTCCTAACACGTGGTGCGGCCAGAATCCCTATTTTGTGGTCCTTGATACCGAAAAAACAATTGAAAGCAAAACGTCTGTCCGCCCGTCCGTCCGTCCGTCTGTGAACAACGCTAGCGACTAAATCGTTCAGTCGTTTTCTCCAAAATTGATATTCCCCGATCGATCTGAATATTCTCGCGGTCGCTTGAATTTGAAACCGATATTTTAATTTTGGAGGGTACTTTACATAACGCACCTGGGACATTTTCAAAATTTTCAAAAACATGGCGCCAACAATTTTGACTAAATATTGTTGTTGGATAGACTAAAGGTCATTTAACAAAATGGCGCAAGTCTTATGTTGGTTGAAAACTCAGATTTTTCGAAAATTCAAAAAATTCAAAATTTTTTCGGCATCTTCCTACAACCACTACTATGAAGATGTGTTCAACTACAATTTTGAAGATGTGATTTTTGTTCTTAATGAAATGTGTTCATAAAAAACTGTCTTCAAATAACGTCATGTTCAATTTTTCAAAAACATAGTTTTTTTTTCGAAAAATTGTGTCAAACAATTTTTTTTATTTTCTTTAAATTATTTTTTCTTAAAAAACACACATCGCTTTTTGATTAAATTGGGACCTGAGATATCATAAGGAAAGCTTAAGAGAATGGTGTAGGTTTCATGTTCGTTGAAATGTCTGATTTTACAAACATTTTAAAAAATTAAAAAGATTTTGGCGTCTTTCTACAACTACAATTCTGAAGACACGATTGTTTCTCTTAATGAAATATGCTCATCCAAAACAGATCTTCAAATAAGGTCATGTTGAATTTTTTGAAGATATGAGTGTTTTTTCTATGATTTCCTGACAAACATAATAGCCCGCTCGAAATTGACTGCGCTTCGTTTTCGTCGTTTTCTTACAACAAAAATTTAAAAATACAATTTTTCTCAATTAAATATATTTATCAAAACTACATCTTCAAATAACGTCATGCTTAATTTTTTCAAAATACGAGTAGTTTTTTCATAATTTTGTGACAAACACAATAGCCCGCTGTAAATTTACTGCGCTTCGGACAGCTGGATGCGTCATAAATTAGAATTTGCAATTTTGGATATTATTTCTTTGTTCGTTTCTTATATTCGACCTTTTGTTATACAATTTACACATTAATATTTTAGAAATTGTTTATTTTGAAATATTGAAATAAAAAGTAAAAAAATGTAATAGCTCTCAGAATAGCCACAATGCAGGGTCTGCAACAATGGAATTCACTTTGCGCTCGCGAATATCTGTGACTTACGTGTAATTGCTGTGACCTGATGGAGCTGTATGAAAAGGAGTTATAATTGTCTAATTTATATTGATATCTGCATGAAAATTTTTAGTTCTCGCACCGAATGCTGGAAACAGTGAGTTGTACGCTTCTTGGTTGAATTGGACGTTTTCAAATAATAGCTAAGATGTTAGTAGCGCATATAGTGCAATATTTCAGTACTACGTAGCTGTTTCCTCTAATACGGGAACGTAAGTGCTGTTGTAGCACCACTAGTTAAAATTATAATCGTATATATATGAATATACGTATATACTTGAAGGTATTGGTGACGCGAATAGTGAAAGTTTAGTAAAGCTACACTTTTTACGATTTTTGCTAATATGAACAATAGTGGGCAAGCTATAAGATGTTTTTCGAGGTTATTCTCTAATTCTAGTTTAAGATCATTCTCAAATAGTTCCGAAAATTCTATTGTAAAATCACCAACATTTGTTCCTTTCCCAGATCTGCTTTACACTTCCATATTTTTCTTCCCTAATTTTTGAAGAGATAAAAACTCCTCAAACCCAGTCTAATTTATGTTCACTTCCACTTCTGCAATTGCTCGTAATCGTTTTGTATGCGAATCTAAATACACATCAAAAGAAAACTGTTTGGTATGATTATGTGAATAAAGTATTAGTTAAGCTTAATATAAATAAGTTGTGGGTCATTTGAAAATCGGTATTTGTATTGGTATCGGTAATTGTACACCTAGGAACGTAAAAGTGAGAAGTTGAACATAACGTTCATTAATTCTCGGACATTACTCATAATTTAGTTTTCTCCGTATTCACTTAAAAGTCTTCAAATTTCATACGTTCCAAGGCAATACTGTTCGTAGATATCCGCGAATTTATTTTTTAAATATGGTATTAGGCTTTCGGGAAATAAATTGGAGCCATTTTTAAGAAACTTTTGAAAATATCGCAGGGGCTTCGTGAAAATTACCACCAAAAATTAATCAATGTTCTTCAAAAATCGCCGAGTTTCGACTTTCCCCGATCGGCAGGACTTTATTCAGTTTGAAAACAATTGTACACATAGTTTAGGGGCTCAATCGTTCACATACCTCAGACGAACAGACAGAAGTACGTACGGACGTAAAAAAAATAAACAGTTTTTGGGTATCAAGGGACTCTAAAACGTGTATTGCCATTGAAACTCGAAATCGATTTTCCTCGGCATTACATAACTTTCCCTATATTATGTATATTACTCCGTATATACATAAGTAACACGTGGTGTAGCCAGAAACCCTGTTTTCTAGGTCCTTGATACCGATAAACCAATTGAAAGGAAAACGTCCGTCTGTCTGTCCGTCTGTGAGCACTGCTAGCGCCTAAACCATACGTACGATTTCTTCCAAAATGGATATTCCCCCGTCGATCTGGTTCTAGTCAAAGCTTTGACATTTTGAGAAAGATTCTTCAAAATTTGGGGGTACTTCGCATGAAGCTCCCCGGGGATTTTTCAAAATTTTCTCAAAAACTGCTCCAAATTTTTTTCTTTACATTTCTTGTCTGAATAGAGTAAAATTCACTTAATAACATGCCATAGGTCCGATTTTCACGGATAACTCTGAATTTTCGAAAATTGTGAAAGTTTGAATTTTTTTTCGGCGTCTTTCTCCAACTACAAAATTGAAGATGAGATTATTCCTTTAAATAAAATGTGTTCTCCAAAGTGAGTTGTTTGTTCACGGTCATGTACATTCTTTTGAAAATTATAGTAGTTTTCGCGCAATATTGCTTGCAATGTGTGCAATTTTAAAAAATTACAAAAACTAGATTTTCTCAAAAACGGCTCCAAATTTTTTCTTTAAACTTTTGGTAGGGATAGTGCTAAATGTACCCTATGAGGGGACATAAACGCCATATTTCTCTATTCTTTTGTTGTTACAAAAATTGCAAAAATGTAAATTTTTTGACTTGTCTCTCACGTCGTTAATATTTACACTAGCGGCGAATTGTTCACATTATTATACTTTGAGTACATGTGCTTTAAATAATGTCAAGTAACGTTTATCGAAAACACAACCTTTTCTGTGAAAAGTAGCTCAAACGTCCACATTTTCAGAAACGCTCAAATGCCATTTTCTCATATATGGCTGCAAATTTTTTCTTCAAACTTTTGTAACGGATTTAACTTTTGTGCTAATTACACTCTTTAGTATAGCGTAAAGTTTATTTTCAGTTATTTTTTTGTTTTTTTCAAAAATTACATAATTGTAATTTTTTGAAAGATCTCTCATATCTTTAATATGCACATTACCAACAATTTGTAAAGATTGTGAGTGCTTGTGAGTGTACGTACTTGAAATAACATCCAATAAAGTATTTTGAAAACTCAAAACCTTTCTGTGAAAATGAGCATCAAATTTCGCATTTTCAGTAGCGCTAAAACGCCATTTTCTCTTGAACGGCACATCATTTTTAAAAGAAAATTGCCATTTATGACTAGGTTTTTGTGTTCTTTAATATTCTAAAATTAATGTTTGCGTTTAACCAATAGGAAACGGAAAAAATAAGAAAATTACAAAAAAATGTACTTTTGGCGGTGATAGATGACAGCTGGCAAGAAAGATTATGTGGCAATTCCGAATAGCTAGCGAAGACCCAAGGAAATAGAAAATTAATACGGGAAAGTCTGTGCCATTCTGTAGTACCACTATTTAAACATTTACAATTATTTCTTGACGATTTGGGTGATGCAAGTGAACAACAAGGTGAGCGTTTTCATCAAGATCTGAAAGTGATGAAAAAACGTTATCAGGGACACTAACATGATGGGAGATTATTGTTGGTCACTTCACCGAGAGAGGAGAGGCGCAGAGGAGAACTACTAGTGCTACACTGATTTTTACAAAAAATGCTATATATGTACATGTTCTTATTTAAAATTAATATACATCTAAAAATTGAAAACATTTAGTAAATAATGTATTAAGTGTTAATTAGTTTCCATAAATAATGCTTATTATATTATGTACAATATTGATTGATTTAAATCTGTATTAAATTTTATTATACAAATGTTTGTGTTTAAATACTAAAAAAATGCTTTTATTTCAAAAAGTATTGTTAAATAATTATTTTGAATTGGAATTATATTTCTTTTCACTTTTCAAATTTATTGGGAAAAGTGAACACTTTTTTCGTCATGTAAATATGATGTTACTTTTTGTATTAAATTCATACAAAATTTGCCAATTATCGTATGTAATACAGTTTAACATTAGATTATTTCAAAACAAATGAGTTAACATTTTATTTATTCTTAACGAATTTTAAATTTTAAACGTAACTTATACTTTTAACCGCACATGTGGCGCTGCAATCTTTACCTACTGAGCAACACTTAGGGTGCCGCATTCTATTTACATGTCGCGCAACGTTTGAAATAGTCACTGACCAATTCTCAGAAAAGCACGATCCAAAAATTGCGAACATTAACAGTTTCGAGTAAATCCAAAGCCTAATTTACAGTTGAAGCTGAAGATTTAACTACTCATAATTATCCGTTCAATGAGGTTTGTTGCAATAAATCTCTACTATTGTATTAAATTAAAAACTTAATTTTTACATATGCATCTATTTAAATATATGTTGTGCTTAATATTTTATCATGGATGACAAAAATAACAGCAAAAGTTTTATGGACAATTAGCTTATTAAAACAAAATCACTCGTAGAAAATGTTGTGATTCCAGTGGTTGAAAATTTACTGGATGAATCGAATGATATTAGTTTAGCAACTGACTCAGAAGGTATGTATTATAAATACAATTACCTATAAATATATACAGACTTCTTTAACAATTTGTATTCATGTTGCACTTGTTAATTGTAAAATGTTAAAAAAAATAAACTTATTTCACCTAATAATTGAAATTAAAAGATACCCATTGAACATTTATATTATTTCATGTTTAAACTATTGAAAGTGTAAAAATATTTTCTGAATTTCTCTTTATTTTAATATTTGTGTGGTTTATTAATATATTTGATCTATTAATTTTCACAGTAGATAATTTTCTGAAAGAAACCTCATTTTATATGAATAAGCTAAAAAATATTATATATATATATATATATATATATATATATATATATTCTGACGCAAACCCGCCCCGAACACACAAATTTATTTAAATTTGCTAATTCTCTCAACAATGGTTGAGCGTCTGGGCGGGTGCGCAGATATCTGCTTTTTCGAGCTTACTTATATCTCAGGGCAGCGGGATCTTTGGGGTGTAGAGAGCAATCCAAAACACAGTAACACAAATAACAGTAAAACAAAGTTTAATGATTTCAAAATAATAACTAATTCTACTACACACGTAACTCGTCATCATTCTCTTTCAACTTTCCAAATAAAATCGTCAACTCACACCGTATCCTCTTTAAATCAAATAACCAAAACTAATTCAAATCCTAAACACAATTACTGTTCATGGAAAAATTAAGAATTCTTTAAAAATAAAATTGACTAAACTCTGCTTGCACTTTTGACTCAATGCTGCGCAATGCGTGCGCTTTACTAATCTCATTTCACATTCGTTTTAATTCTAACAACTCTGAACAATAAACGTGTTCTGCAGGACAACTTCCTCCACACTTTGATACAATTATTACCACATCAATCTACTTTAACTCATGTACAAAACCAACAGGTAACCAGGCGTCAAAATGGCTATTGCTTTTATAACTGCAACATGAAGTTATTTCGCCTTCACAGTCTAGAACCTCCCCGTATAACTCCTAACATTTTCTTTCAACGCGGCGCGAACTTGACCCATATTTTCGTTTGCACTGTTACCTCGCCCTTCCTGGTGAACTGTCCTTGTCTCTGGTCGCTCGCTGTCGCGTTCGCTGCCGGCCCTTGCGTTCCGAGCCGCGGCCTCGTGCCTAGCGACCCGCCGCCTTCGAGCCTCCGTCTTCGGTCTTCAGCTCCCGTCGCCGTCCTTCTTCCGTCCGTCTCTCCTGGTCCCGTTCTTCTTCTATCTTCCGCTCCCAGCTCCGTCGTCCTCTTCTGTCTCCCGTCCCGGTTCCGTCTCCTTCGTCCGATCACGACCGGTACTCGCCCGTCTCCAGATCTCGTTCGGCGCGTTCTTTTGCTCGCGCCCAGTGTTATTCGTACGCCGGCGTGAGGTTTGGTTCTCGCCGCGTACTAGATCTCTCCCCCCGTTCCAGCTGCAGATGGCTTAATCTGAGCGTCAACTTGTCGCAAATTTCACAGGCGACCTCTTTCACAGTGCCGTAATTGCCAAAAATCTTTCTTGAATATTTTAACAAATTCGCGGACGACTAACTAGACGCTTTTCGGACGTCGGACACTCCTAACTAAAATGACGTTCTTTCGCATAATCTTTCAACATCGGCTACCGTTACTTCGGAGAGAAACTGCCGCCTCTACCGACGAAAAACTTAAGAGAGAAGCTACCGCTTCTACTGACGAAAACTAAAGAGGCCCTTCCGCTTGCGGATTAGCGTTTTATGCCCTCGGTTTGTAGGGGCAACGCGGCGCCTCCTCCTCCCCTCCAGTTAGTGCGCGTCATTTTATCGCGACTTGCGATGAACGTTGCGGGCGGCAATTTCCTCGTCCGCGGGCGCGCCCCTTTTGAACTGCGCCGCGCTCTCTTCCCCGTTCTTTTATGGTGTTTTATGGGGCTCTGGCACCTGTGACGAACCTCTAAATTCACGTTCGTCACTATATATTGTGACGAACCTGAATTATGAGGTTCGTCACAGTTGCTAGAACCCCATAAAACGCAAAAAAAAAGAACGAAAGAGAGCGCGGCGCAGTTCAAAAGAGGCGCGCCCGCGGACGAGGAAGATGTCGCCCATAACGTCGTTCACAAGTCGCGAGAAAATGACGCAGTAACTGGAGGGGAGTAGGAGGCACCGCGTTACCCCTGCGAACCGAGGGCATAAAACGCGGATCCGTAACCGGATGGTTCTCTTTAGCTTTCGTCAGTGGTGGAAGAAAGATCTCTTTAGTTTTCGTCAGTGGAGGAAGAAACATCTCTTCAGATTTTGTCGGTCGGAGCAGGCAGCATTTCTCTCAGAAGCATTGGTGGCCGACGCCGAAAGATTACGCGAAGGAATGTCAAGTTAGTTAGGAGTATCCGACGTCCAAAGGCGTCTAGCTAGTCATCACCAAAGTAATTAAAACATTTGTGAAGATTCTGGCAGTTACGGCATCGTGAGAGAGGTCGTCTCTGAAATTGGTAACAAATTGACGCTCAGATTACACCATAAAATCTGTAGCCGAAACGGAGGAGAGATCTAGTACGCGGCGAAAACTATACCTCACGCTGGCGTGCGAGAAACAACGGGCGTGAGTAAAAGAACGCGCCGGACGAGACCCGAAGGCGGACGAGCACCGTACAATATCGGACGGAGGAGTCGGGACCGAGGCGGACAAAGAAGACGGAAGAAGGACGACGGAGCTGGGAGCGCAAGAAAGAAGAAGGACGGGACCACAAGAAAAAGGAGACGGAAGAAGAACGGCGACGGGAGTTGAAGACGGAAGACGGAAGAACGAAGACAGCGCGTCGCCGAGTACCGAGGCCGCGGCGCGGAGCGCCAGCGCTAGCAGCGACGCGACAGCGAGCGACTGGGGACAAGGCCACCTACCCGCCAGGAAGGAGAGGTAACGAGGCTAGCGAAAAATATAGGTCAAGTTCGCGCCGTGTCGAATGGAGACGTTAGGAGTTGTTTGGGGAGGTTATAGAATGTAAAGGATAAATGACTTTCATGTTACCGTGTTAAAAGCACGAGCCATTTTGACGCCTGGTTACCTATTAATTTTCTTTTGTAAATGAATTAAAGTAAAGGTGTTAAATTGTATCAAAGTGTGAAGGAAGGTGCGCTACAGAGCACGGTTTATTATTCCGTTGCGAAAGAGTTAAAATCGAGTATTCAATAACATTGGTAGAGCGCTGCCGTGATAAAGTTAAAGCGCAAGCAGAATTTAATCAGTTGGTTTTGTTAAAAGAATTACGAATTTTACTGGGACAGTAATTATGTTAAGAATTGGCAGAAATTTTGGTTACGTGATTTTTAAAGAGGATGTAATGTAAGCTAATGACTTATTTGGAAAATTGAAAGTGAAAAGTGACGAGTTGTGTCTGTAGTAGTATTAGTTATTATTTTGGAATCATTAAACTTTTGTTGTTACTGTTATTTTGTGTTCCTGTGTTTGGATTGCTCTCACACCCCAAAGATCCCACTGCCCTGAGATTCAAGCAAGCTCGAAAGAGCAGATATCTGACGCACCCGCACTGACGCTAGATTGTTGTCGAGAGGATTGGCAGATTTTTATAAATAAATATAAAAAGGGGTGTTACGGACGGGTTTGCGTCAGAATATATATATAATTATAAAATACACATTCCTATAAATATTTTTAAAATTAGTCAATAACATTCGTCAACGATTTCTTTTTGTAGTTACTGGTCATGCCAAAGATTTAGGCGAGTTCGATGATCCTAATTGTGAGTTACCTAAAACAGACTGGAAAAAAACCTTAGAATCCAACATGGTCCATTTCAGCCTAAACTAGATAATTATCCTCAGACAGTAATTAGTAACAAATCAAGATCTTTCCATTCAACGTGGTTCGAAAAATTCAAATGGTTGGAATACAGTGTTGCAGCAGATGCAGTATTTTGTTTCGCATGTCGTCTTTTTCCTACAAATGCTACAAGGTATACTGGAACTAAAGATGTTTTTATAAATACTGGATGCAAAAGCTGGAACAAAATAGGAGAGAAGTTAAAAAAACACGATAAATCGCATCACCATCAAGACAGCATGGATTCATGGAATGCTTTGGTGAAGACGAAACCAATTGATACAATATTGGACGAAGCAAAGGAAAAGAAACTTAGGGCGGAAGAAATACAACGCCAAAAGAACTATCAGTATTTGTCAAGACATTGATATTATTCGTAGTTTAGCTAAGGGAGGTAAACCCTTGCGTGGTCATAACGAAACAGAAGATAGCAATGAAAAAGGGTTATTTTTAGAGATAGTTTCATTGTTGAAACAATACGATCCTTTTATGGCTGAATACTTGGAAACTGCTCCAAAAAATTGTACATATCTTAGTAATCGGATACAGAATGATATTTTGGCAGCTTTAAGCAACGTTGTTTTAAGAAATATAGCTGATCAAATGAAAAATCGTCCTGTACCATTGATAGATGAAACCTCTGATGTTGGACATCATGAACAAATGTTGGTTGTAGTTCATTCATTCCTACATTCCAAAAGGAAAAGTATTGCCCGTTGAGCGATTCATCTGTATAGAACGTATGAAAAAGGTTGAGGCTGAAAGTATTTTTGAAGAGCTGGAAAAAATAATTAACAAAGTGGGTATTAATTGGGAAAACGTAATAGCAGTATTTGTTGGCGCAGCAACTATGGCAGGAGAATTCACAGGTGTGCAAGCAAGAAATAAGGAGAGAAATTCTAAAATTTTATATGTACACTGTTATGCACATTAAATGCATGCTTAAATCTTGCTCTTGTAAGTGCATGTAGATCACACAAAGACAATCCCTCATATTTGATTTCTTTGGTATCATGCAATTTTTATTCAGTTTTATCGAAGAAGTCCAAAACGACACATCGTCTTAAAAGAACTGATCAAGTCAACCGGGGCGAAGCTCAAGACATTGAAATCGTTATCTAATACACGATGGGCTTGTCATGCCTAAGCAGTTACAGCTGTTAAAAATCAATATGATTTGATCATTTCGGCGATTGAAGTTATGATTGAGGAAACTAGTGATTCGCAAGTTAGAGCTAAAGGAAATGGATTACTTAATCAGTTCAAATCTTTCAATTTCATAATTTGTTTAGAGATTATGGAACTCATTCTTCAGCTTATTCTTAATAGTAGGAAGCTCCTACAATCTCCTACTATGGATTTGAATGAAGCCGTCTCCTGCATTCAATCTCTATCCGTAGCTCTTCAAAACTACAGAAGTACTGAGAGTGTCTACGATTCTGTTTATAACCGAGCTCTCGAAAAATGTCAAGAATTAGGACTAGAAATACCACGCACTCGAACTAGAAAGATTCCTCGTAGAACAGATTATTCTCCAAATATAGCGAACTACATTGATAGTATGAAAAACGAAATAAAGTTTTTTACATTTTATCCCGTTCTTCATTCTGTTATTGAAACTTTGAACTGTAAGTTTTCACAAGAATCTACATCCATTATCGACGCGGTAGGAAATTGTATACATCTTAGGTCTACTGAGAATGATCATAAATTACTATGTCAACATTTTGATTTGAATTATTCAGAATTACAAGCTGAAATTCAGTTACTGAAAGCCAGAAAAGTGATAATTATCCTCCAAATAACCTACAGAAATGGCTTATTTGGCTAGATGAAGATTGTAGAAAGACTACGTATTGTAATTTTAGAGAGGTACTAATCAAGTTTTCTGTGATTCCAGTAACAAGCTGTTCATGCGAACGATGTTTTTCAAAGCTTGTAATAGTAAAATGAAAGCTTCGATCTACAATGAGCCAAGAGCGTTAGTCTTCTTTCATGTTATTATTTATTGAACAGTCGAAAACTGGAAATTGATATACCCGATGTTATCAATGAATTTAAAAAACTTGTTCCTTTTGAAAGGCGAATGTTACTCTAAAGATTGTATTTATTTTAAATTAGTTACTAAATTCAATTATAAATAAAATTAGTTTTAAATGTTGTATATATTTCAAATATATTGTAAACATATATTTTTAATAAAAAAAATTAAAAATTCTAAAAATAAAAAAATTAAAAAGATTATAAAATTAATAATTGATTCATGGGGGGGTAACGGAAGTGTTAGGTCAGGCACCCCCATTCCTAAAATCCTGTGCACGCCTATGTTTGCCAGCTACAATCTATCACCGCCAAAAGTACATTTTTTTGTCATTTTCTAATTTTTCGGATTCCTATTGGTAAAACGAATATATTAATTTTAGAATATTAAAGAACACAAAAACCTAGCTGTAAATGGCACTTTTCTTTTAAAAAATATGTGCCGTTTAAGAGAAAATGGCGTTTTAGCGCTACTAAAAATGCAAAATTTGAAACTCATATTCACAGAAAATATTTGAGTTTTCAAAATACTTTATTTGAACTTATTTGAAGCACTTACACTCCCAAATATAATGTTTACAAATTGCTGTTAATGTGAATATTAATGATGTGAGATATTCTTTAAAAAAATTACATGTGTAATTTTTGAAAAAACAAAAAAACAAAAAAAAACTCAAAATAAACTTTACGTCATATTGAAGAGTGCCACTAGCACTATCCGATCGAAAAGTTTTAAGAATTGTTTTAGCCATTTATGAGAAAATGGTGTTTGAGCGTTGTTGAAAATGCGGAAATTTGAGCTACTTTTCACAGAAAACGATTGTGTTTATTATAAACGTTACTTGACATTATTTAAAGCACATGTACTCATAAATATAATAATGTGAACAATTCACCGTTAGTGTAAATACTAACGACGTGAGAGACAAGTAAAAAAAATTACATTTTTGCAATTTTTGTAAAAACAAAAGAATACAGCAATATGGCGTTTATGTCATCTCATAGGGTACATTTAGCACTACCCCTACCAAAAGTTTAAAGAAAAAATTTGGAGCCGTTTTTGAGAAAATTCTGAAAATGTCCGGGGAGCCGTAAATAAAATACCCCCAAATTTTGAAGAATCTTTTTAAAAATCTCAAAGATTCGACTAGAATCAGATCGACCTGGGAATATCCATTTTGGAAGAAATCGTACGTATGGTTTAGGCGCTAGCAGTGTTCACAGACGGACAGTGAGACAGACGGACAGCCAGACAGACTGAGAGACAGACGGACGTTTTCCTTTCAATTGGTTTTTCCGGTATCAAGGACCTAGAAAACAGGGTTTCTGGCTACACCACATGTTACGGGATTTTTTTTCTTAATTTAGCAACTGGTTTTATCCACTTTTTCGTTTTCACGGCCCGGCAATTAATTTGTTTCTGCCGAAAATTCGCCATTTTTTCGCGCAGCATTACAAACCTTTCCCTATACTACGTAAATCACTCCGTGTATACGTACGTATACGGGAAAGTAAAAGTTATGTCAGGGGCTTTAAAGAAAAGGGACAAAGAAAATATTCGTCAATGGACACGTAAAGCCATTGTAGAATGTAATGTTAAAAACATAAAAGCCATCTTCTCTGTTTAAATGAAGTTTGTTGGTATTTTAAAACTCATTTGCTTTTCATTTTAATTGCATATCTAAATATAAAAGTGGATATTGGTATATACACTCATCGTCATAATAAGAGCTGCACCCAGAATGACACAGAGGATTGCGATCATTGTTGGCAGGCAGGTGGAGGGTACCATGCATACAAAATGATTACACTTTCACATTCGTAGGACCAACATTTCTTGCGCTACACACACGGTGCATGTTAGTATGGTGTGGGAGCGCCATTTTGGTGAACGCGCGTTCAGACGTTGCAGCATGGAGTTGTACAGGTCTGGAATGAAGTCCTGTGGTAGTCCATCCCATGCAGCTTGCATTTGAGCGCGCATCTCTTGCAGATTGATGGGTAGGGATGGGATCCCGATCGCACGCTCCATAGCACCCCAAACTTTTTCGATCGAGGAAGATCTGACAATGCTGCTAGCCGTAGCAGAGTATCCATGGCTGCAAAGCATGCTCGGGAGGTGGCTATGGTATGCGGATGCGTATTGTCTTCTTGAAATAGGGCACGGGCGTGGGTGTTCACGAACGGCACAACCACCGGTTGCAGGATATCTTGAACATACCGTGCGACTGTCACTGTACCTCCGAGGAACACTAACGGTGAACGGGCATCCCGCCATACAAATGGCGGGAAAAAACGTTTTGTCAATAAGTTTTGAACCGGCCAGGTAAAAATTTTCTAAAGCGTGGTCAAACGATGTACAAACGAATCGATAAAAAGAAAAAGCATTTTAAACCTCCTCTTAAACCAGGCCAGCTTCACCGTTTCTGTGTGCAGTGGAATACGTTTTTCGCGAATATCTGCTAGAGGAAACGTGAATAATGTAGTGATTAAAAGTGGTCAAACGAAAGCGCACTTCAAATTTTGGTATTTTTAATATTTTAGGCGATATCTTGTAATTTCGTAAAATCGAGAAATTCGCCCGAAAAATTTGTTTTTGCTTTAATTTTCGAACGGAGGCTGGTCAAAATTTTCTAAAGGGTGGGCAAACGTGGTCAAACAATGGACAAATGTATACGTAAAAAATCTAAATTTTGAATTTTTTCGGGTCTTCACGGGGGTTAATTTAGGCGGCAGGCAAGAATATATGACCAGTTCGAATACTAGCCGTGACCAAAGAAAATAGAAAACTAATACGGGGAAGTCTGCGTCCTTCTGTAGAATCGCTAGTTTTTATCTATCTTCATTTTCTTGTTAGCGCAATCAACAATGATAATTGGCAAAACGTGTACCACATAGGAATTAGCGCTCATTGTTGCTTCTAGCTCATTTGATATAACGCCGCTCTGATAACATAATGCCATAATGACTGTTGCCGTTTCTTTCGTCAACTTCCTTCTTGAACGCCTTCTTGAATTGACACTCATCCCGCCCTCCGCACCTACCCGATTCCCCTCTGACCCCCTCCTCCGACCCGAAATCCTGGATCACAGCTGGGAATGTTCGAGACACCACTCCCAAACCCATTCCTTTCTCCCTTTCTGACCACATACCCATTACCTTCGCTGTTGGTAGCATTCGTGCTTTCTGCGACCCTCGGCAGTGGGTTCCACAACCAACCAACTGGGATGAGTTTCGCAACACACTCACAGCATTACAAGAATAAACACAAACCACACAAACAATGGATTCACCAGAATCTATCAACACTACAATACACACTCACAAAACACATACAAATAGCCCACAGAAAGGCGACGCCAGTTTTCTGGCGCCCGCCCGAAGAAGGCTCACATACACTTCCAGATGTCGAAGAGTTCTGCGTAACGCAAGCTAGGCGACTGGCAGCAGTTTAGGTGCCCTGCGCGTAGAAAACAACAGCGAGAATGCGAAAAACGCCTGAAAACGACGCTCGCAAACCACCACGCAGCGGAGTTGGAAGGGCGGGTGGAAGAGATCGGTTCCGATCACATCTCGTACCGGCCTTTTCAAACTCAAAGAGCGCTCAGGTCAGTACCTAAAACCGCAACCGCCATACGTAGCCACAACTCGGAGGGAAAACAAACATACCTCTTTTCAGATCAAGCCAAGGCAGAATTCTTTGCGACATTCTTGAAGAGAAGTTAGTTAACAACATTACACAGGCGGCAGATGAGGAGGAAACGGAAGACAGCGCCAATTCACTTACACCTTCGCACAGTCGAAGAAGTTTCAATTACAATCAAATGCTTGCGTAGTCGCAACACCGGGCTATGACCGAATAGTTCTCCCGTTCTTAAGGAGGCCTTACTGGTCATAAGCACGGAGCTTACGCGAATCTACAATAGCTGCATTACACAGCGGTACTTTCCGGAAAATTGGAAACATGCAAGTATTTCCATGCTTCCGAAACACGGGAAGTATCTTACACTCGTTGCGAGTCACAGGCCAATCACTCTTCCTCCTGTAATGGGAAAAGTATTTGAGAGGCTTTCACTGGCGTGAATCCAGCCAACTGTTCTCTCGCGAAATCTCATCCGAGATTAACAATTTGCCTTCAGACCGGGCCATTCCGCATCTCGCTTGCATGGCTCAGCGGATTTCCGCTGATCTGTTACTTGCATAGGATGGACTTGTCATTTATCTCCACATGGTGCAAGCCTTTGACAAAGTGCCACGCAACAAACACATTACAAAACTTCGGCGCTGGCTACCCCAAGATATAACGGATATAGTTGTCTTTCCTCACAGACAGCACATTTGTGGTAAATGTGGGAAAAACGAGATCTTCTAAGCGGAGGATAGAGGCTGGGGTCCCTCAAGGCTCCGTTCTCTCTCCACTACTGTTCTCGTAGTATGTCAATGATATACCACGAATAAGATTATTCCTCTATGCTGACCACGTAGCCGACCTAGCAAGACGAATGAATCTTGACCACTAACTTAAAATACTACAACAGATGAACCTGAGAATAGATGAATCGCAGAAGTTGGCGGAAGAAAACCACTTGACTCTTTCAGAGGAAAAGTCACTAACATGACTAAGGAACGAAGCCGATTTGGCAAATGACCACAAGGTCCGACACGAACCCACACCAGCAACTTACACATAGTAAAACGCGAAATGCGTGTGAACTGCAAACCACACTAACTTTTTTTCGGCTAATCCGAAAAAAATGACATTTCTTCCGCCTTAATATAAGCTAATACCTATATTTACGGCAAAAATACGCATCGTTGATCGTTGTTACTCGCTATTTTTGCGTAATTTTGCTTGAAAATACGGGCGACACTGCACGAGCTGATTTACCACCACTAGTTTAAATTGCACATATTGTACGCAATTGTGCAAAACTATTAAATTTTTAAAAAATGTACTTGGCTTAATGAAAGAACTAATTGAGGACAACAAATTTCATTTGAAGGAAAAATCTTCAATTTTATAGTTGCAAGACGTCGCCGAAAAATTTAAACTTTTGAATTTATCGAAAACTAGCTGAACTACCCGGCGTTGCCCAGGCATTTATTACAGTAAATTTTTAGCCAGGAAGAGGAATTCCATTTATTCATGCCGTGCAGTGGGGCCTACTTCTCCTCCATTGTGTATCTGCCCCGCCAAGCTAGCCCTGCCATGTCTTTCCCCCGATTTGGAAATTTCCGGTGTGCCTCGTTCACTTTCTTACTAAAGAAAGTTTACATTTTTCGAATTGGGGGTTTCAGCTCCCAAACATTCCTCACTTCATAAGTAAAAACAATAAACAAATCAAAATTGTTAATACAAAATACTCGTAAAATACTTGTAGACTCACATATATTCTTTTTGTGGAGTTTTATATCCCTCCCCCGGTGGCTTATTGGTTGGCGTGCTCGCTTTCCACGAAACAACCCCGAGCTCGATTCCCGGCCGGGTAAATTAGAACTGTGCGCTTTCCTTACTAATGTCTCAGTATGGATTGCTGTGTGACGATGAGAAAGCCCATTCTAAGGTTAAGAAGAGCGGTGTATACGGTAAAGGGATGTCCTCGTACTAACCACGCGAAGAGGCCGAGAGGCTGAGTCACCGCGCCGGTCAGCTAAGGTCCGTAGCAGGCTGTTGAGCCAAAGGACGGGAGTTTTATATATTATACCAATACTTTCAATAAATTGCCAAATTGTAAAACTAACTCATTTTTATATTTTTTGCTTCTATAGTATTTATAAAGAATGATTAAAAATTTATCTGCTGCCAACTCGTAACCTTGAAAGGACTTACAGTTTTCAGCAGAGTATGCGAAACATCCGAGAGTTCTCGCATGGGTACGCTAGTAGCCACATCCGGACAAATAGATGTAGATGTCGTAACGTATTTGATGAATCGTAATCACAGAAGTGAATGAAAATATCTATGCTGAAATGTAATTGCCGGTTTCTATAATTATTTTGAAGATGACAGAAATATGTATGTTCAAAGATCTATGTGCTAGTAACATGTAGTATAAAACTTATTTGTTTAGGTAAATCAATTCATCATATCATCGCAACATAACAGCAATACTGATCCACCAACCTGTACTTTATATATACACAATAAATTGACAATGTACTGAACCACCTAACAAAACACCATTAGCTTCGTTATTTGATTTGAAGTGCTAGATACTATGGATCTTGAAATGTAAATTATAGAAACCAAGGAGTCCCAGAATTTTGTTATTAGATTAGAAATAAATATTTTAGATAAATTAATTTTTGCCAGTTTATAGAAAAAATAGATGAATTAATTCACTGGGAGCAATTGACATGCGAAACAACAGCAAGATTAGTCTTAATATATAAAGGACCATTACTTAATTACATACCACTGTAATAGTCCCTTGCCCATATATAAGAAAAATGTTCAACAGTTGACCAAAACATACATATATTTTCCATTTTACCAATTTGAACATGAGATATGTGTAAATAGTCAAATCGAGAGTCCGAAACGAAAAGCTGTCCTGCTCTAGAGAATTATTCTCATTTGCTTTCTTCTTTACTGTATTGTTTTCAATTGTGCGTGTTCTTCAGCAAGTCGCTCTTGCATCTGAGTAGCCGGTTCCGAATTTTCATAGGCTGCCCATCTCTTAGCACTTGTATTCTGTTTTGACAACTGTAGCTTTCGTTACGGCATTGTTTCAAACAATTCGATTTTCACAAATTCTGTAAAAGAAGAGGTTGTTTAGAAAATATACGATACCTGTATACGATATCTGCATATTGTACATTGTACATTACTGTATATTTTGTACTGTAAATTTTTGTACTTTTAACCCTCTAAATACTTTAAAACTCACATGTTTTCTTGCCACAATTCGTGTACCAAAAGCACCAGGACAATGTTTGTACATTGACGTTCTTTACTACTTTCAGTAATAGGGATTTCGTTCAAATGTTCCACCAACGTTCAAAACAAAAAAAATCACCAACGATCACTCACGGACTTTATATAGCGTTGTTCAAACCCCAATGAATTTCGTAATAATTCTGGACATTGATGAAAACAGTAGATCTCAGACCTCATCCTCTGGAGGCGCGCAGCTAAACTATTCACATTGATCCACTATTGAATCTGTGATGTAAAGCCAGGCGAAAAATGTCCGGAAAAGTAACTATTTTGTGAATATAGCAAGGTTTTTGATCGTACCGTTCTCGACACATAAAATGGGTAACGGCCAAATTCAGAAGTGCCCGTCTTTCCGCGCATTCTGGCACACTGTACGGACGATAACGCCATCTGGTTCTTTCATAATTAACTATTACAAAAGAACACTCGGAACCAACTGCCAACGACTGAGAAGCTGATAGGCTAGATTTCCCGCAATCATGATCTCTAGTTTGAACGTTCTCTATGATACGCGTGTTTATCCGAATGATTGAGAGTATTGGCGTAGAAGGCACAGGGGGCGTGGATAGTCTCCATCGCGTCGTCATGCAAGCCATTCCATCGTCTACAAGAAATATATCAATAAAGATAATATCATACAATATGACATAAAAAGTTCAACACATGCAATAGAATTAGTGGATTTGAAAAGGAAATTTGGAAATATTTAATTCTGATTTACTTGCAAAAAAATCAATTGAATATCCCCTCTTTTAACGCAAAACAACTTACGTACGTGTATGAATATTACGGATCCGAGACGAAGAAATGAAGCTGTGCGAAGGCGGCTGCAGAATCGGAAAAATAATTGGGAGTTGGAAGTTTTGGCGAAGTAATAGTGTTCAAATATCAGTGTTTACGAAATTTAAGGTTTTTGCAATAATTAAACTAGGTATTCAGTAATAATTTTGCATCGCTTGTCAAAATTGTTAGTTTGCAATATTCACCTCAAGACAATTGAGGACGTATAGCGATTTCTTGTACATTTCTTGGACGATTTCTTGTAGACGATTTCCTCCGTATAGCGCAAATTTCGGAATTGTTTATAAATTGTTAATTGTTGAAAAATTGTTAATTTGCAGTTTTCGGTTCTGGAATATAAGAGACCCCTTCCCTCTTCAGAACTGCAAAATTTGGAAATTGTTCATAAATTTACAAATTTTGCGAAATTATTTTATTGTCTTTTCTAAACTGCCTTTGAAGGAGATGCAAAATTCTGCAATCCAATCGGCGCTACCACCTTTCGTTTTCGAGATATGTAATTGTTTCTAAGAATTTAGCATGTCATGACAACTCCCATTTCTTTGGAAGTCAGTGGCAGTTCTCTCACAAATCTACCCTTCAAGCTGTTTCCCAAATGCAACGTGCATTGAGCGACACACTTTTCTCATGCGATCCCTGACACCAGAATGATATTTGAAACTACCTTCAGAACGCAAGTCGATTGCTTTGCGGAATGGAAACATGGGTTGTTACAAATGTTCCCTAAATACGTAAATGCCAAGAAGGTCATCTTATGAGAACACACAAATTCTCTGAGCATATGAATGAATCAGTCATTTCAACAGCGAAGCCACTACCTTATAATAGTAATAACATCCACAATTTTGTTAATTAATTGTGTTATTTAAGTGCAGCCCGTGTTCAACCCATGCAGAAAAGCAAACATTAATAGTATCATTTAAACTAAATATAACCATTGTTAGGATGATTACTTTCAGAATAATTGAACGACCAGAATCTCACGTTCTCTACCATTTGACTGAAACACCGGATAGAGGACGGCGGAGAATGTGATTAAAAGGAAATAAATATTCTATATATTGATGTCGACATTTTGGGGAAAATGCATAACCTAACTCGTTGGGAGCCGAATTTGATTCTCATAACAAAATTGTGGCTGTCACTTCACGCATAAGATCTTTAAAATCTATTCAAAATCTGCTCCAATTTTTTTTAATTGTTACCTAAATTTTAGTAAAATGCTTTTGCAATTATGATTTATGTTCGAAAATTAGTAAATCCTCTCGAAATCGAAAATCTGATTTGATTTTTTGTGATCCTGACCTACACCACCAAAATTCAAACCATATTTTTTAATGAAATCTATTCTTCAACTTTAGAACTTTCTATTTTATAGTTTATAGTTTTTCAGAATATTTATATTTTTCCGTAATTTGAATATTTCGAGCAAAGCTATGTTTCATTCGAGTGTTACTATGTATTTGTAGTTCTTGTGTAATATTGTGTCCCCTCTAAATTGAAAAACTAGTGGTGGACATACTCTCTCGATTTCTTTATAACAATTACGTAATATAAAAATTCAAGTTAACCCCCAGCAAAAATTTCACAATTCCAACTGGATTGCATATATTGTCGCGGCCAATGACGTCTCATCTCTTAATTAAAAATTGCGGCATTGATCCAAAAACGTCGTTTTGGGAGTGTTTAGCACCCGCGAAATCACTCTCCGAACTGAGATTTGAATTTGAGAGCATAGGTTTCGAGATTTCATTACATAATCCAGCTGGTGATTTACTACAAATAGTCTCACCAACTGTGGGCCACCCCTATAACTCCTAAACGACTTCCGATATCAAAATACGGTTTTCGCTCAACAATGTGGAGTCATGGATCAAGTGAAATGGTGTACAGATATTGTTTGAAATACTTTTAGTTTTGGAGAAATTAAATCAACTTTGATTTTTTTTAAATCGAACCATATATTTTTCTTACTAGCAATAGATAAATCATAAAAAGGGGAATGCAATGATGTATTATATGTTCATATTTTGATAGTATTTTGTGTAATAAATTATACTTTCTGGCAAGAGATTGTAAATGAAACCTGCACTTTTTGCTGTAGCTGCTTGTCGCTATTGTCACTTTTGGTAAAGGCCTTCGCGGCCTCTCCTCGAAAAGAGCCGGCGCCGGGAATGCAACCTTCCTGAATGGCAACAGTTGCAAGAATTGACACAGGAAATCTCGTGCATTTAATTTAAAATCACTTGTCAGAAAGTATAATTTTGTGCTCAAAATACTATTAAAACAATAACATGTTACGTCATTGCACTCGTCTACTTATGATCTACCTCTCGCTAGTGAGAAAAAATCATGGTTCCATTTAAAAATGAAAGATGATTAATTTTCTCGAAAACTAAAAATTTTTCGGACAATATCCTTACGGTACATTACTTGCCCCATGATTCCGCATTGTTGGGCGAAAACTACATTTCTATATCGGGAACCGTTTAGAAGTTACGGGGGAGGCCCATAGTTGGTGGGACTAGCCTGTATGCCAAACCTCGCAAGTGTTGGAGCGTTTTCGTTGTCACATAAAAAGAAACTAGTGTTGCAACAGAATGTCACAGAGTTTCTCGTACTAGATCTCTTCTGATTTCTTTAATCTAGACTAGTTTTTTGGTTTTACATCACCTACTTTCCAGCTGTCATCCATGGCTGACATTATTTTATTTAACATTTTCTCAATTTTTCAGGCCATTTAAAATAGAAAAATGTGATATTAAGAATATTACATTAGTTAAACCTAATCCTATATCATAATTTTCGATTAAAAATTTTGATCCGTTTTTGAGAAAATTTTGAAAATGTTCGGAGGCTTCATGTAAAGTACCCCCAAAAATTAATGAATGCTTTTCAAAATCGCAGGGCAACGCAAGCCAAACGGACAGGGGTTTCTTCAATTTGGAAAAATCCTACCCATGGCTTAGGCGCTAGTGTGGTTCACATACACCGGACAGACGGACGTTTTGCCGTCAATTGGTTTTTCGGTATAAAGGACCCACAACACATGTATTCTGGATAAACTACGTGTTAGAGGATTTTTTCTTAATTTAGCTCAGGATTTATCCACTTTTTCGTGATCGTGGCCTAAAAATGACTTTTTTCCAGAAAATCCGCGGTTTTCTCGTGCAGCATTACGTAACTTTCCCTACACTACATATATAATTTGTATATACGTACGTATACGGGAAAGTAAAAATAATAAAAAAAGGAGAAAAGAAATAACATAGTGATGAAAATGAAAAGGATTCACGACAAGGAAACTCAGCCACATACAAAGAGAAAAAACAAAAAAACATCCTGGAAACCGTAGTTGGGAATATAAACTTTGTTGATGCATTCTTTATTGGAGAAAATAAAACAGGAAGAATAATGAGATAAAATGTCAATCACGGAGAACAAGAATAAATCAAAAGATAAAGACACTTATATAGAAAATGTTCTCACAAGACAGGAAAGAGTGATCTATGCTGCACTCTGGCAAGTAGCAATACAAGAAAGAGAAGAGGGGGAAATAATGAAGATCGGCTATAAAAAATAGAAATAAATGTAAAATGGGAGTATTGGGACAACACCATGAAAAAACTCAAAAAACTAAGAAAAAGTTCATGGACAAAAAGCATCAACGCTAAACAACACACGACTGCTTCCAAGACACCATATAATAAAGAACAATACGTGAAAAAAACAAAAAGAAACAATCAAAGATATGTATTACAATAGCAATGTCAGGACATTGCTGTGTGGGGAGAGAAAAATGGAACTCATTCACGCTTCGTATATACGTATGTATACGGGAAAGTAAAAATCCACTAATTTACAAAATTATACTTTTGTCTTGACAATGTTATGCATGAAACGGGCAAAATTCGTGATAGCGAACAAGGAATTCTAAAAAAATTGTAATTGACGTGCGGCGTTGAAATAACACGATTTTATTGTAGTAAAATAAATAACACGATTTTAAATCGGAAACATAATGAATTTTAAAATATTGTACTGTTGTTTTCTTTTTTCCACAAACAAAACTGTTTGTATGTCTTAGAATACAAAAAGGACAATGGAATTGCGGTCTTAATACTTCGGATACCTCGAAGTTACATAATTCGGAAAGAGAGTCTTTTAGTAATCTTGTAATCGTACGTCGTAAGAAATCTTGCAGAATTTTAGCGATATATCGACAAGAAATAGGACGTTTTTTGTGTCTGTGAGTAATTCACTAAAACCCGTCTTGACTTTTCCTCTTTTGCCTTGATATGAGTGATATTCCTACTATGTATATTGTTTGTCTCCTTTACTTAGAAAGAAACAAAATAATTTCTATTAATTTCAAAATAATTTCTATATAATGCATGCACTGTCTCACAAACGCTTTTCATAGAGAATGTGAATAAAGATGATAGGAATTGCTGGTGATCAGCAATTACAATTATTCTTACTGTGTCAATACATCGAATTTGCAATCTCTAATTTGAAATTAACAAGTTTTCCAGAAGGTAGTTCTGATGAATATTTATGGGACGTCTTTTAGTTGTGTGTTGAAATTTCATAGCTTTAAAGTAAAATAAAATAAATTTCAAAATTCAATTTGTCGAAAAATTTTTGAAGGTGGAAATGTTTTTGGACATTGATTTCAGATGTATGCAGAAATATATTTTGTGTCTTCTATTTTTTAAAAGACAACAAAGATAATACAGATTTTGAGTAAAAAAATGAATAGAAATTTTTTTGATATCCAGCAAATATTTTTGCCAAAAATTAATGCAAAAATGACTGCTTCCACTTATACACCGGGCGACAATGTTAGTGATATATCTTTGCTTGATTCGATATTATAGTTCAGAAAAGAGTTGAATAAAATCATCTTTCTTTAGAGGGATTATCGATTTTCTCTCATAAGCCTCAAGCTAGCACTGACTTGCCAATTTTCCTGGGGAAGCACTTTCGACTCTGGGTGAAATCAGATAAGGGGCTATACAGCGTTGCCAAGGAAAAATCAATATTTTCACTCACGCCAAAGCAAACTGAAATATTCGTATTTCCTATTCATTCTTCTATTCATTCATTCTCAGAATAGCAAAGCCACATAAGAGTTAATTATCTCATTAGTGAAAGACCTGTCTACTTCAAAGACGTTAAAATTTTGCTTTTTAGAAATAAAAAGTTTAATACTCGCAGTATCGCAGTTTGAAATTACAGCAACTCGCAATTTTTCCAGCTTTACTTGTTATATAAATTCCTATTTCTGAGATAAAAGCTAACTTTTCTAGTCATACTCCAAAATAGCACGATTTTCTCGTATTTGTTAGTCTCTTAATACTTTTAGTCTGAATTAGCTTTTCGTTGTTTTTTTTTTCACCCTCTTCACAGCAACTGTTTATTGGTGCCTGTAACATATTTTTACTTTTTCATACTTACTTCGTTACAAGAGAAAGTTTTGTAATCGTATGCCGGTGAATTTTCATCAAAAAACTCTTATTGCCAAGTCCTGTTAACGAAAAACTGAGTAAATCGTTTTTTCTAACACGTTGTGTAAGGGAACGTCCATAAATTACGAAACGGTAAAGGGGGAGGGGGTCTGAGCCTGTGTTACTCTGCGTTACATGGGGGTAGGGGGATATTAATTGTTACGTAACATAATTTTTTTTAATTTTTCAATATTTGCTGAAATGATTCCTTTTTTGAGTCCTGTATTAAAACATTAAAATATTAACACATATAACAATAAAAATTAATTTCGACGGCAAAATGTCAGTCTGTCTGTGTGTCTGTCCGTTCGTCCATCTTGGTTAATGCTAGCGCCTAAACTGTACTTCCGATTTTCTTCAAAATTGATATTCCTCGATCGATTTAACACTAGAACGACGGGAGTT
Organism: Acheta domesticus; assembly: GCA_031308135.1. Lineage (NCBI taxonomy): Eukaryota > Metazoa > Arthropoda > Insecta > Orthoptera > Gryllidae > Acheta > Acheta domesticus. The sequence goes on along the minus strand of JAHLJT010002406.1, from coordinate 143,567,424 downwards.
GGTTGCCTACCTAGAACGACGGCCACCGGTCAATTGACCGGTTGGATTTTTTTAATGCTTGTGACGTTGTCTAGGTATTGCGATGTGCCCTATTACTATTTTAAAATATTATAGTTGTTTTAAAAGTATATTGTATCCCTAACAATTTGTTTTCTGTTAAGTTTGGTCTTACTTGTGACTTTTTGCTCGTTCAAAAAAACGTAAATCATGACATTTCATGGAAATTTTTAGTTTTCTTGCCGTAAAAGTAAATTAAATTAGGGTTTTAATTGCAAAAACATTTAAAAAACATTTCAAACACAATTTTTACAATACTTTGAATGAACTATAAGAAGAATATAGCGCCAAAACCGATGGTGGTGTAAATATGGCTGATCAGAAGAACAGGTCAAAGTTTGCAAGTAAGTGCATGATAACGATGTATAAACGTAGTAAAAATATATTTTTAAAAAACAGATAAGTTAGAGCATAAAATAAGAAACTTACCAGGAATAGAACCGTCAAATTCCTGTATCGTCGAGTCAGATTCGCTGCTTGATGTATCACTGGAAGAATGTGATTCTAGCGGAATAAATTCAATATCTTTCTCTACGTCAGTTGACTCACGACCATCAGACTCATTTTCAGATTGATCCCAAGGAATATTCCGCAGCTCTTCAAGAATTTGAGCTGGCGTATTCAGTAAGAAAACGTTTTCTCGACATGCCGCAACTTTTTTGGACTGTAGAACACCACACACAATACCACTATAATAATAGAGATCCGCCACAAGCAATCTGTCCCTTCTTTGAACGGTACTACGTGTAGTATTCTTGCCTGATGCAAAAATTGTGACGCGACGCAGCGACAAGTTCAAACACGCATCGACACCAGTACCGAAAATCCGTAAGGCCGGCGGGCAAATACCAATATTAGAAACAATGCGTAGGTATAAAAATGCAGACTTGGGCCTGCATTCATGTTGCTTTGCGACGGTTTACAGTCACAAAAAATGATAAGAAATGTGAATAGCTATTGAGAGTAAAAATCAAATTTTGGGTTGAACATTACTCAACAAATTATTTATAAGGTTCAAAACTGATAAAAAGAAAAAACTAACGTCATGAATGTCAGTAACGCACACAAAAATGCTAAAACAATACACCGGTCAATTGACCGGGAGCCGTCGTTTTAGGTAGGCTCGCTTGTTTCTCCTGCACCACACAACGTTTTTTCCATACAAATTTATAAGATTTCTCTGGAGCCTAAAATAATAAAAGTCACGTAATATCAAAATCATACATATACTAGTTTCCCAAATACGGCAGTTCAAAACTCCCAACCGGTCAATTGACCGGTGACCGTCGTTCTAGTGTTAAATGATTTCGAGGCCCTCTGAGTTTGCCAGAAACATTTTGATTTTGGAAGTTCTTTGTAAATATTTTAAAATTTTCTCAAAATGACTCCCAAAATTTTGATTAAACTTTGGCCTCGAATAGCGTAAAGAACGCCTAAGTGAAGAATATTAAATTAAAATTAAGTTCATTTCATTTTACTCAGTGAATATAGCACTATCCATGCAAAACATTAAAGAACACCATATTGATGCAGTTTTGAGAAAATCTTAAATTTAATATTATTTAATGTCGCTCATATTTCAATCAAGATTGTGCAAAAACAAGTAATATATTCAGAAAAGTTTACATGATATTTTATAAAGAACTGATTGTCAAGAACTAATTTCACGTGAAGAAAAAATCGCGTCAACTAAATCACTACAATATTTAAAGAATTATTTTCAAATTGCAGGATCTCGAGTCGGGCCACATCAATAATGCAATGTTTTTAGCAAACATTCTACGAATAGTTTAGGCACTAGTGTGTTCACAGAACGACAAGTGGACCGATGGACGTTTCCAGAAAAAACAGTTTTCGTAAACGTGCACTTCCATTGGAATCTCGAAATTGATTGTAATATTCTGAGCGAATGAATAGGAACGATGAAAGACGTCTCATAGAGGAAATCTCAAATTAATTTTTGTATTTTAAAATTATTTCTCGTCTGCAAATTTATAATCAGTTCATTTTTGAACATTCATCAAATGGTATACTGTACAACAAAGTATCAGAAATAAATCACTACTATTACATTTTTTGTAGGTTTCATAAGTATTTTTTTTCGTGTGCGCCTGCGTATGCGTTGACGTACTAGTAGATTAATTGGATGGTGATTCGTGTGCTGGCACAATTTCTTCTAATATATTTGGCTTCTTGTGGTGATATGGTCATCCAGTGGAATTATGCCAACGTCTCTGTATAAAGTCCTGTTTGTCACGAACTATGTTTTAGTTTTGAATCTACGAAAAATATTCAATATACGAGTAGTTATTACTTCTCTGTGGTGTCGTATTAATCCATTCGCGTTCCATAGTATAATTTTATGACTTAACAGCGATTCTATTCGTTATAATTTCTGTTTTAGAATGTTTTGATATCTTCGGAAGGAATTTTCGATTTCTTGACACATGTCTATTTGGACAGAAATGAGACTATACGGAAGTGGGGTGTATCGGATTATTGAATATGTGAAAAGGTGGGCAATAAATGATATTTTTCTGTGAATGAGTGTGCTTCTTTAAGTTGGGGAATTTTCTGAGTTTAAAAATTGTATTGTTTGAGTGGAAGTAGAAGTCGTCACTATACATTTTATATGTGAATTATTTTCAATGCATGTGTAGAACTTCATTTAATTCCGATATTCGTAAGATTTTTCACAAATGTTGATGATATACTGATATTTGTCACATTTTTCGTTTACTTTTCATAGCGATAAATTCAGGTCGCTATATTTCGTTCATTAAACTCCAAAATATCCAAGCAGTCATTTCAAATTCAATAAAACTCAATTCAATAATATAATAATACTTCACATGATTCTCTACAAACGATTAAAAAGAGATGTGAAAATGCCGTGGCCGAAAGGATACATGAAAATGACTGACGATGAATGACTACATTAAAAACAGGATTTTAAGGAGGATCATACCAAGCGCTCAATGCCCCAGAAGGGCTTGTAGATGCGTTACGAACGCAAAACAAATTTAAAAAGAAACTTATTTATCCTAAATATGGATATTATTAGTTTAAGTAACAGTATTAATGTTAGCTTTTATGAGACACGGGCTGCATCTAAATAACAATAAATTAAAGAAATTGTGGATGTTATTACTATTATAAGGTAGTAGCTTCGCTGCTGAAATGACTGATTCTTTCATATGCTCTGAGAATTTGTGCGTTCCCATAAGACAGGCCTGTCCAATACCGTGCTTCGGTGCAATTTTGCTCCGCCCGTGCCCCACGCAGCGCGCCGGCGCAAGTTAGTCACCGGGGGAGTGGGGCCTTCCTTCAGTCTGTGCGATAAGAAAACGGACAACCTGCTGCTGGCTAGCTGCTGCGCTTTATCTCAATGGCGACATCGAAGAGTATTCACATTTTCTTTCATAGTGGTTCTACAGGACTTATTTTCTGACCATCCATCTAAAAGACAGAAAGATTTCGAACGGCGAACTCTTTGGAGTATTATGAATGTTTTCCACATATAAGTTCTCAAAACTACTTATGAAAGCAGCCAAAGTAATTTCTATGTTTGGGTCCACGTGTGTAAATGAGAGCTTCTTTCATAAGCAGTTAACAAAATCGAAGTTTCGAGGGTGTTTGAGCGACGAGAGACTTCGCAATTCCTTGCGTTTGATGGCGACAAGGAATTTTGTGACCCACAGCGAACGAATTGTAAACAAAAAATCCACAATTAAAATTGTTACAATGAAATTGCTTTTATTTGTTTTAACTGAACATACTTATCCAGGATATTTCTTTTTGGCTCCTTAATTATGTTTCAAACTAGAAAATAGCAAGGAAACGTACTGAAATAAAATTAAATTAAAATCCTATTTGATTTTACATGAACTAGGCCCGAAATAAAACATTGTCGTGTTTGATCTATTCGAAACGAGCTAGTGTGGCCGGTCCGCGAGAAAAGTTTTACGGTAGGAGTGAGTAATTGGCAGCCGGGGACTCCCGTTGGGCGGTGGCGTAAACAACCGGACCGAAGCGCGCTTCGTCATCTGTCGAAGCGAACTTGGTGCTCCTGAGCATGAGCGGAGCAGAAATCTTGGAGAGGCCTGCCAAAAGATGACCTTCTTGGCATTTACGTATTTAGGGAACATTTGTAACAACTCATGTTTCCATGATTTTGACTTGCAAAGCAATCGACTTGCGTTGTGAAGGTATACCATTCTGGTGTCAGGGTCGCATGAGAAAAGAGTGTCGCTCAATACACGTTGCATTTGGAAAACGGCTTGAAGGGTAGATTTGTGAGAGAACTGCCATTGTCTTCCAAAGAAATGGGAGTTGTCATGACATGCTAAATTCTTAGAAACAATTACATATCTCGAAAACGAAAGGCGGTAGCGCCGATTGGATTGCAGAATTTTGCATTCCTTCAAAGGCAGTTTAGAAAAGACAATAAAATAATTTCGCAAAATTTGTAAATTTATGAACAATTTCCAAATTTTGCAGTTCTGAAGAGGAAAGGGGTCCCTTATATTCCAGAACCGAAAACTGCAAAATAACAATTTTATAACAATTCCGCAACGTGCGCTGCACGGAGGAAGTGGCTTCAAATTGTCTTTGAGGTGAATATTGCAAACTAACAATTTTGACAAGCGATGCAAAATTATTACTGAATACCTAGTTTAATTATTGCAAAAAACCTTAAATTTCGTAAACACTGATATTTGAACACTATTTACTTTGCCAAAACTTCCCACTCCCAATTATTTTTCCGATCCTGGAGCCGCCTTCGCACACTTCATTTCTTCGTCTCGGATCCGTAATATTCATTCACGTACTTAAGTTGTTTTGTGTTAAAAGAGGGGATATTCAATTGATGTTTTTGCAAGTAAATCAGAATTAAAAATTTCCAAATTTCCTTTTCAAAATCCACTAATTCTACTGCATGTGCTGAACTTTTTATGTCGTATTGTATGATATTATCTTTATTGATATTATCTTATATTGATATTATCTTATATTTCTTGTAGACGATCGAATGGCTTGCATGACGGCGCGATGGAGACTATCCCCGCCCCCTGTGCCTTCTATGCTAAAACTCTCAATCATTCGGATAAACACGCGTATCATAGAGAAAGTTCAAACTAGAGATCATGATTGCGGGAAATCTAGCCTATCAGCTTCTCAGTCGTTGGCAGTTGGTTCCGAATGTTCTTTTGTAATAGTTAACTATGAAAGAACCAGATGGCGTTATCGTTCGTACAGTGTGCCAGAATGCGCATAAAGACGGGCACTTCTGAATTTGGCCGTTACCCATTCTATGTGTCGGCAACTGTACATCATAGCCTATGTTACTCCAGATCTTTAAAAGAAGCTAGTACAAAAGTTTCATCAGTATTGGTTCAGTAGATTCAGAGATTATCGCGCTGTAAGTCAGTGCAGTTCTGTATTATATATTAGTATAGATTCAGAGTTTACAGTGAAAATCGGAACTATGCTACCTTTTACTCTATTCTTACAAGAAATTTAAAAAAAATTGGAGCCATTTTTGAGGAAATTATCAAAATGTACCAAAGGCTTCATGTAAAGTACCCCCAAAAGTTAAAGCTCTGCGATTTTGAAAATCTTTCTTTGACTCAAGCCAGAACGACAGGGGTTTATTCAGTGTGGAAAAAAATCCTAAGCACAGTTTGGGAGCTAGTGTTGTTCACTTACACCAGACGGACGTTTTGAAAAAAAAAAACACTTTTTCGATATCATGGGACTCAAATCTTGTATTTCCCTTGAAATCTCGAAATCGATTTTCCGCAGCATTACGTAACTTTCTTTACACTACATATATTACTCCGTATATACATACGTATACGAGAAAGTAACTAGTGGAGCTACAGAATGGCACAGACTTTCCCGCATTAGTTTACTATTTCCTTTGATCTCAGCTGATACTTTTTTTTCTTTTTCGCTTTCCTAATAGAATGGAAATATTATTTTAAGAATTTAAAAGAACAGTAAAACCTCGTCCTAAATGACAAAATTTGAAGTCGTTTCTAAGAAAATAGCGTTTAAGCGCTACTGTAAATTTCAAATAATAAGCTTTTTCATAGAAAATATTTGAGTTTTCGAAAAACTTCTTTCCAAGTAATTTGAAGCACATTAATTCACAAATACAATAGTCTTTACAAATAGCTGGAAATGTGCGTATTAACAGCGTGTGAGATCATTAAAAAATCTACATTTGTGTAATTTTTGAAAAAGAAAAGAAACCAAAATTAATTCTACATCTTAAACAGTGAAATAAGCACTATCCGTACGAATAGTTTGAAGAAAAAATTTGGAGCCATTTATGAGAAAATGGCGTTTGAGCGTTTCTGAAAATGCGGAATTTTGAGATAGTTTTCACAGAAAACGGTAGAGTTTTCGAGAAACTTTACGTGACATTATTTAAGGCATGTGTACTCATAAATATAACAATGTGAACAAATTGCCGCTAATGTCAATAACGTGAGAGATAAGTAAAAAAATACATTTTTGTAATTTTCGAAAAAAGAAAAGTATAGAGCAAACTGATGTTTATGTCAGAGTGCATTGAACACTATACATACCAAAAGTTTTGGAGCCGGTTTTTGAGATATTCTTGTTTTTGTAATTTTTTAAATTGCACATATTTCACGCAATTGTCAAAGAAATCCAATAACCTTTAACAATTTACAAAACTCTTACAATGCTGTGGTGGAACATTTGGAACAAGCGCGTTAAATTAGGCAAGGCTGCATGATTGATACAATAAAAAAATGAAGGATGGAGTAGTTTAATCATTACAAAATGGTCTAGAGCCTTGAGGCAAAAATGAATGGTTAATGTAATCTCATGTCGTGACATTACAAAACAAGGCAACACTCTTAATAAAATTCTTATCGCACGCTAAGCTATTCAGTGGGGAGGTCTAAATGCACTCGAATCGCCGAAACAAATACCCGCGAGCTGGTTATCTCGCCGTGAACTGTACATTCGTGGACACGGGTTCACATCGTGTCAATCCACTGCCTGCCTGCCTGCCTGCACGTACGCACGCACGCACTCACTCCCCAGTTCACGGGCCGCACGTTCAGCACCCTATGTCCCGCTCACACCTTTTACCGTCCGCACGAGTCGAAAAATGAACTCTCTCCGGGCGGGCGGCGGAGTGGCAGCCGGGCGAGTGTGCGGCCGGGGGGCGTGGCAGAGAGGGGAGCGGCGGCGACGGTGGCGGTGGCGGCGGCGGCGGCGGCTGGGGCGGCTGCCGTGACGTAGTCTTTTTGAGCCAGTAAACTTGAGCGCAGATACTCCAAGCGCAGAAGCGGGAAAATCAATTTTTTTAAGTGGGACGCGCGAAATTCATATTCGCGCCCCCACAACACTGCTGCACCATGGAACTCCCATAACTGGCGGGAAGATCCACAAAGAATGCCCAGCTGGGTGAAAGTTTCTGAATATTGGGCGCTCCGGGAAAATGTGCTAACAGCAATATTGTGCGAAAACTACTAAATTTTCAAAAAAATTTACATGATCGTAATGAAAAAACTCACTATGGAGAAAAATTTTATTTGAAGGAAAGATCTCTATCTTCAATTTTGTAGTTGTACAAAGACGCCGAAAAATTCAAAATTTTGCAATGTTTGAAAATTGAGAGTTAACCGTGAAAATTGGACATATGCCACCCAAATAAGTGTGTTTTGCTCTATTCTTACAAGAAGTTCAATAGTAAAATTTTCAGCAGTTTTTGAGGTAATTTGAAAATGTCCCAGGGGCTTGATGTAAAGTACCCCCATAAAAATTAATTTTCAAAATCGGAGAGCTTAACTTCAGGCCAGATGGATAGGGGTTTCTTCAATTTGGAAGAAATCCTAAGCATGATTTAGGCGTTAGTGTTGTTCACATACGCTGGACAAACGGACGGACGTTTTGCCGTCAATTGGTTTTTCGGTATCAAGGATCTACAAAACAAGAATTCCGGCTACACCATGTGTTAAGTTTTGTTTCTTAATTTAGCAATTGGATTTATCCACTTTTTCGTTATGAGAGCCCAGCAATGATATTTTTCGGCCAAAAATTCGTAGTTTTTCCACGCAGGATTACATAACTTTCCCAGTAATACGTATATTGCTCCGTATACACGTATGTATACGGGAAAGTAAAAAGCAATTATAATTTTTTTCTTTTATCACTGATCCAACCAATAATCTATGAAAACTTTTTTATAAAATAAGAATTTTAATATTTTATACATGGTAGTTTAACTTTCCTTTTTTATTGTTTAAGGTATGCAATCTTAACAGAGTTCACTGTGGGAACCTTCGTCGTCTTGCTGCTGCAAAATGGGGTACAGAATTAGGAACTCAGCTCTTAAAACTCCATGACCTCACAGACTGCCAGCTCCACTTTCAAGCACGCACTGGTCGGCAAGTTGAGGATAACAATGAAGCAATTTCTCAAGCTTTCTTCTCCACTACTGAGACGCTTCCTGAAGACAGTTCTAAGCTACCACTACCTGCCAATCAAACTCGTTCTTTCAATGATCTTATGCACTTTATGGCTGTATATGCCAATTTTTCCTCTGAGGTCCAATCAAAGATAGGTCACCGCTATGAAGATTTCATCCGTTCCTGCACGTTCAGTGGTGAATCTTGCCTAAATTCAACACTGTATGCACTAATTTATTCCTGTTTTGCTCTTATCAGATGAATATCATAATCGTATGTAAATCATTTTTTCAGGTTCTTTGATCAATATTCCTCAAACAGTTATGGAAATTGCTTTACATTTCATACTAGGGCGCAAAACTGTCATCCCAGGAAAAGAATATGGTAATTTAAAACTAAAATTGAACTTCCTATTTCTGTCACCTAGAAATGACACAAAATGCAATTTCTGCAAAATTTTATTAGCAAAGTTAACCTTTTCAGTATTCATTTCAGTTTGAGATACATTAATAACGTAAACACCACTACCAACAACAGAATGTGTCAGGAGTGGTGACGACGAGTCCCAGTCCTAGAAACATTTTTAAAGGGAAATATAATCACGAACTACTAAATCCCTTATTGACACAAGAAGTAATAATCATTATATGTAATATGAGTTACACAAATGGACTTTAAAAAGTTCGTTTTTAGTTTATAAGAAAAGGCTTATAAATAGAGGTACACAACATTACTATTTACATACTGATATATGTAGTTAGTTTATATATATGATATTTAAAGAAAATTTGTACAAAGAAATTAGAAAATGATAGTTGCCACTATGTTTTATTCTCGGGTTACCTCTATCTATAAGTGATGATAACTTGATATTTATAGCTACATAATAATTTGTATGCACAAACATATGCAAATACGTGTGTTACTTTGCATTGAAGGATTATCCATGGAGTTATATTTGGATCAGGCGAATTATCTCCGTGCAGGACTTAGTCCCCAAGCTGGAGCACGTGTAGTAGTCCACGAACAGAGTCACGAGCCTCTTCCGCAAGAGATGGGAATCAATCTCTCACCAAGTGCAGCTACTAGCATTGCACTGTTACAGGTAAGATCATGATTGTTATTAACTCAACCAGAAGCAAAGAGGACTAAAGATTTTTAAAATCTCATTCTTGAATATCTGTTTTCGCCATCAACGTACAACACTAGGTAAGAAAATTAAGGCAATATGAAGTGAAATAATTAAGATAATACAATTTTGGTTGAACCAGGGTTTAGGGTGGCACGGTTCATTTGGTTCCTTTTGTGAATCACTTACTCTCGTGAATCGCCCGCCACGGTTCACTTCAGAGGTGGTGATAAATAATAAGTGAATTATCTTCGGGTTTATTAGCTTTGATGGGTCAAAGCATAAATATACAAGAAATGACCAATTTCATATTTTACGAAAAATTTCTTCTTCATCACGACACTTTTAAAACAATTTCACTTCACATTGAAAATTACACTTCACTACACTTTTTTTTGTTGAATTAAACTTGTTCCTAAGCTGATTTGATTGCTGCTTGAACTCAAATATTAGTATAGAAATGTTTTTAGATTTTAAAAAGCCTTCTCGTAATGTCACTTTCAGTTGTTCCCATAACAACAAAATTATTTACTGGCACTATTTAATGCGATTAGAAAGTGTTCGCACGAAAAGTTATTTTCTTAGTGGAATTGTGTGTTTTATAGCATTTCAAGACCTCTTTGAATAGATTTTGTACATCTACCGTGATGGAAGGAGTGAACGCAGGATTTTTTTATGAATTGCGCCGAGCGGGAAGTTTAAATGCTATTCAGTGTTGTCAGAAAGTGGGATTGCTTGTGTCTCGACGTGTGTGTCACGTATCTACAGGAGAAAGTGGTATTACGTGTTTTTTCGAATTTCAAGACATATTTTAATAGATTTTGTGTGTCTACCGTGATGGAAGATGTAAATGCAGGATTTATTTATGATTAACATATTATGTAGTATTTGCTTTAAAAAATAGACGAGTTGGTTTTTAGTATTAAAATGGAGGATTTGAGAGGTGATAGTCTCCCAATAATAAACGTGTAAGTAGTATGTGTTTGTGAAATAGAATTGATTTTAAATATTTGTATTTATTTTATTAGCTTAACAAGTTATTTTTTATTATTAATTTTTTAAGCTTCAGTTCGTAAAAAGTAGGTATTTTTTCCAGAAACAAGCTTGACGTTTTTTTCGTGTTATGAGGGTGTAATTCGTGCCGAGACACTACACTAATTTTCAGTATTACTATGGTAGTGGTAATACTATTAAAATTGTATAATTTCAACGACTGTGTGAGTGGATTTTTTCGGCTGATTTTAAGGACAGGGTTCGGCTCACGGCGCACGGTTCACTTGCGCATGGTTCACTCGCGCGGACCACGAGAACGAATCACTCAGGGAGCACTGCTTGCATTGTGCGGTGTGGTGCGAATGTGTAATGGAGAATTACAATGGTTAAATGCATAAAATGCGTTGCATGCATAATGTTAAATGCATAAAATGCGTTGGTAATTATGCGTTGGACAGACTCAAGGATGTTTTATGTTAACGCGAGGGCCGAAGGCCCGAGCCTCGTCCTCAACTTGGACACGGGTAGCGTAGCGTCACGATTCCACACGAAAATGCGTTGGCCACGTGGCCGTGTGCACACTGTGGCGGCGCCGCGAGTGACTCGTTCGGAACCGAATCGTGCGCGTCAATAGGAGCCGAACCCTGTTCTTAAAATCTACCATTTTTTCTTTTAAAATTCCATTTTCTTTAACATATTAAGTAGAATTGGTTTAAAAAACAGACGAGTTGGTTTATTCGTATTAAAATGCGGGGTTGGGGGCCACCCTAAACCCTGGTTCAACCCAAATCAATTCACAGATAATCAATTTTTTCTAATCAATTAATGAGAGGACAATAAACACTTTTCCGTCAGGTCCAAGTAACACGATTACAATCACCCTATCAATCCAATTGTACACACAACTGGGATCAGTCCACCTTTAAGCAGTATGTTGGTTCATCCTTCGCATATTCTGCACAGGTATCATATCATGCTTACGATAAAATCTAAAGAATGGGTTTGATGATGCCTTCTCTTAGCAAAATTGTTTAATTCTCAGCGTTGTCAACGAATATGTTTGCAATTGGCCTTTGAAGACAGTTGTGATTGTGCACACCCAGCTTATATGGATCTTCAACGTGGATATCCTCCCTGCAATCTTACTTCTGGAAGTGAGTATGTGCCCGAGAACATCTGTAGAACAAATCAGAACAGAAGATAAAAAAAATAGTGATTTGCAGTAGTGCGAAATCATTTTGTTTTATATTTCTATTTTCTTCTAGCTATCGAGTCCACATGTGCAAGACAAGTTGCAGCCTCTTTTGAAAGTAGAGCCAAGATTTGCAGTTGCAACATGGATTGTCGGTATGTTTATCATCTGTAGAGCAAACATCTTTTTGTTTGTTATGAACTTATTCACTGGTTTTCTTCAAACGTTTGTTTCTCAGTGAAGTAACGTATGAAACAACTATTTCTACAGCTTCTTGGCCAACTGACTCAGACTGGGTAAGTACTTATCTATTTAACGCTAGAATTGAGAAATGATTATTTAATTGAGAATGCAATTGCAAAACAAACAATTTACAAACTTTGAACACTTTAAAAAAATGTTTAGCCTTCTTAAAACAATGTTTATTGTCACGGCCACCTTTAACAAGGCCTAGCCCAGAGAAAAGCGGCAACACCGCGCATACGTCCAGAATCCCAAGGTACCTAGAATATGAGGTAGAGCCAATGATGTATATAAATACCACTAGATGGCTGACTCCGCGCTTTCCCAATAGGCGGAGGTGAGGCCGTACAGGGAGCTTCGGCAAAAGCTTCGAATGTCAAATGCAGCCCATGACAGTTCGGTAGATTTTTACGAGTGTAACACGTATACATTGTATTTATTAACATGGTTCTGTTCAATCATAAGAAAGTAAAGCAATAAGCAACAACAAATTGTCGAAATATATTTTATAATTTACATAAAACTACGAACAGCATTGACAGTGTTACCGGAGACTTGCAAAAATGAGGACTTGTTTTTTATGATAACTTACAGGTACACACTTCTTATACTACTTGACAAGAGATCAATTTATATGATAATACTGCACGTGACAGTAAATTATTATTACTACGGCAGCTTTATTATTATGGATTCTTTCTCTGTTTCAATATTCCGTTTTCAAATATAAGAATAAGACGTACTTATTGTTCATGTGATTAGAAAAACTGCGTTTCACTCCAAATATCCCTTTTTCCTCTCTTAATGGATGGTTGTAAATAACTGCTGGATTTGGGAGGTGGTAGAGAGATTTAAAATGGAAACACGTAGAGAAATATAGTACATATGTACTTTTTATGGGCAGACATTTTTATTTGCATATGAATACAAAACTTTTTGCAGGACCAAACATTCAAATGATACCTTTCACCATTGAAAGAAAATATTCCAATAATAAATAATGTTTCTTTTCATTTTACGTAACAGGAAATAGAACAAAACATACATTTAGATTATAAATGAATAGATTAAAATACATGTTCAAAACATGAACACTTAAGACTAAGATTCCACTACACGATATTGTTGTGAAATCCACCTTATAGGGGTAAAACATGGATAAAACAAAGGCAAAAAATAATTGATTTCCTGGGCCAATTTTGAAAATAACAATTACATTAAGTAAAGGTCAAATTAAAAACATTTAAAAAATCAAAACAAGAAATGTTTCACTAATCACTCAAGAGAAAACTCACTACAACACACCGCTTTCGGCAATACGAACAAGGTTTTTGCCGTGCAAAATGGCTCCTTGGGTGGCCTCACCGCCAAGGCGACTGTCATCCATCTAGGAGTATATGTATACATCATTGGGTAGAGCGAAATGGGTGGATTCGCATGACGTCACTATCGAGAACAACTCGCCATCGCGCCCATGCAGCTGCGTGAATACAATGTCAAATAACGCTAAATATTCTAAAATACAGAAGGATATTTATTAATATTTACTCACAATAAAGAATGACAATAATATCTTAAATCAATTATCTAGTTTTCTGAAGGGAGCTTTTTAAAGGGAGTGTTAATCCAGCCTAAGATGACCAGAATTCTCGTAGCTCAAAGCGGGACACAATTCCAATTTTTAACAAAATCATATATATTCCTAGCTGACCCGCCAAACGTTGTTTTGCCGTATAAATTATTCCTAGGATTATTTTAATAGAAAAAAATGTCTAACTTATTGTCAGTGTTTGAGGATGTGGTATATATGAGTTGAAGAGGCATGGAGCGCTGTGAACGATGATGGAATACACAAATAACACAATACCAAACATTTATATTTTTAATTTCTTGTAATTTATTTTTTGAAATGATATACATTGCTAATTATAATAATTTTATTTAAAAAACATATCAATCCGTCTACTCAATAGAGTACAATATTTTTTGTTATCCTATCATTAGCTAACACAAATAAACTGGATTGCCCACTCGAGAGCATGCCACGTATAATTGACCGTGTGAAAAACATGGTGTGCTAAAAAATAAGCCACAAACAGACATCGTTTGGCCTTGAGACTTATTAATATTCATCGCAAATGCCAATCTTAACGGAAATTGAAGACGTTTAAATTGAATTGGTGTATCTGCGGGTATACTAGGGATCCATGGCAGTAATATATTCTCACTTCGGCATTTGATGAAAATGATGGCTTCGACAACATTTTTCATTACAGTCCTGCAAATTAATCATAAATTATTTAAAAATTACACCGAAATAGAAAAATGATAATTGTAAAATTACGATTAACGCCCACACAATAATAATAATAATGGCCGAAAACTGAAGTGAGTTGAAAAACGGCTTATTGTGTGAGAGATCTCATGCCTACTCCGTGCTGCTTACTGGGTCAGAAGCAATGTTGCCAGATGTGAAACTTCCGATTGCGAAGTTTTATGTTCGAACATGCGCATTTCTTCTAATGAATGCGGATTTACTAATATAATTTAATAATAGCGGAAAACATCAATAATTCATATATCGACATAGAATTCAGTTTTATTAATTAAATTAACACGATATTGTCTCGCTATATTTGGTTTATGTTTGTTCTCACTATATATACTTTTCTCGATTCACTCAAGAAATTAAAAATATAAAATATCAGTATTTTTGTTATAAATGTACTTTCAGTTTATTTTTAATCTCAGTTTAATATGAAGCCGGAGTAAAGTAATTTCAACATTTTTAATTTCAATATCCCGCGAAGTGCATCATTTCTCCGGCTTGAATAAACGCAGTAAGAATCTGAACGAATCCTTATTCTTATTTGGCGTATTCGGAAACGACTAACCAACATGCTGTCACCTATTTGTCCTCTGAATCTCTAACAGACGGGTTCACGACAACACTTTGGTGCTTGGTCATCAATTTTCGAATACGGTAATTGGATAAAGCCCTAATGATTGGTAGATGATTGGTGTTTTATTGCTTTCTACTTTAATCGAATAGAGAGAGACAGCATTTTGAACATTCAAACTTTGTCAACCATAGTTAGCGGGACATCTAACGATCGTTGTAATGACTGAGGAAATTAAAAAGGATTTTAATCCACTATCATGGAAATGCAAATTTTTTTGGCTTCCTCATGGCTTAATGCGGGAATTAGGTGTTAATTATGCCAGTGGCGGCCCGTGCAGGGGGTTCAGTGAACCCCCATAAAATTCCATGAGATCAGAATTTTTTATTTCAGCTGAATGAAGAGTTAATAAGTGTAATTTATTGGCTTTAGTGGGGCTCTTCAGATAAAATTTCTTCAAATATTCAGTTGAAAGTGCAAAGGTTTGATGCGCCGCTTCAGCACCGCGTCGTGCTTCCGCGCAGCGGGATTGGAGGTTCACAGCGGGCTGGAGAACCCCCGAGCGGCGTGAAATGAGGGTATGGTGCGGCGGGAGGCAAGGGGGGCATATGGGCGAATACATAGGCTGTGCGCTGGTCACCGCGCCAGCGCATAATCAGAAGACCACCGAAAGGTGGCGAAACTCTACGACCGCCACAAAAGCTTCTTTGTCGAGGAAAGACCAAGAGAGACAGAGACTCAGGGAAATCCCAAGCTTTCTTCTCGTTCGTGCCAACTAAGTACCATACTTCTGTTTTATAAAACATATGCTGTATCTTCTTCAAAGAATGATATAAAATAGATTTAAACAATTAAAGAAACATGAGTTTGATGTATTGAACAAATAACTGTTTATCTTTTACAGTTTCTAATTCTTTACTTCATAGTTATATTCAAAGGTTTGCTATTCTGATAGCTGTGACAAATGTTTAGAAATCTCTTCTGCTGATCGGTAGGCTGTGGGCCAGTGCTGGCTTCGTCTGGCTGACTGAACGACGTGAATTCGTACTATACGTGGATGTGAGTAATGAATGTTGTTGCGGTAAGGGAATGAATACGAGTGTGTTTACTTTCGTACTCCAATTGAGTTATCAAGAACGATAACAGTGCTCCATTTTTCTTATAAAATTAGAATCTTACCACGTCGTGTGATCGAATACACATGTGCATTTTGAGGCACACGGGCGGAATGAATTATGATTGAAGATGGAATAGTGTCCAGCCCCTTTTAAATATTAATTTTGTGAATATTAGTGCGGAAGACAAGTTAGGAATTAAGGAACTGGGCAGACCATTTACCT
This sequence comes from Acheta domesticus, assembly GCA_031308135.1. Taxonomy (NCBI): domain Eukaryota; kingdom Metazoa; phylum Arthropoda; class Insecta; order Orthoptera; family Gryllidae; genus Acheta; species Acheta domesticus. The sequence goes on along the minus strand of JAHLJT010002406.1, from coordinate 143,551,117 downwards.
GAACTAAAGTTAGAACAAAAACAAATTAGTCGAGGCAAGAACTTGTGCAGAACTTTTAAATGGGATATTTATAAAAGGAACAGCTGGTTATGCGGATGTGAAGTTACAAATAAACTTTATTGTTTCCCATGCTTGATTTTTGCTGTAAATAAGAATGTGGGCGTGGTCAACAACTGGAGTAGATGATTTGAGTAATTTGTCGCAAAAAATCAAGAAGCACAAAGAATCTGCTGCGCATAAAAACTCTTGCTTAGATTTTTTCTGTACTAAGGAGGATGGACATCAGGCAGCAACTCAGCAGTGCCATCCTGCAAAACTTTGAGAAACAATGATACCTTCGAAAAAATCACTACATACTTTCAAGAATCATTGACTGCATAAAGTTCTGTGGCGAGTTCGAACTTGCATTCCGTGGTCTTGATGAAACATCTGAGCGTTGAAAAGGAATGAAATTAGAGGCTTTAATGAAAAAGTAATTGATATATTCGCAGACAAGAAAGAAAGAAGAATGGACTTCCAGTACAAGCAGCCCTGTTGTTGATTTATCTGCATCTTTAACAGGAATTCTATTGAAAGGTATGTGCAAGAGCTTTTATTTGTCTTCCAAAAATAATTGATTTCAATTATCAGTGTATCTTTTATAAACTATCTTATTACTATTCTTCAAATATTTTGTTGTTGCTTATATTATCGAAGACGATGCCGTCCCTGAGATTTAAAATTCGAATACTTGTGAACCCCCAGTGATTAAGAGCACGCGCCGCCACTGAATTATGCGGTATAAAATGCAGTACATCTGGCAACATTGGTCAGAAGTGACGCCGGTAGATGCCTTGCGGAGATACTGATCAAGTGATAATTACATCATTACATCATGTAAATCAATCAGGGTTTTCTTTACCTATTGTTGCACTAAATGGCAGTAAAAACGAAAATCTATATATTAAAAGACGGCCGGAGAAAATAATTAACGATAATAAATAAATCTTCTCTAAAGAACAATCATTTAAAAATTGTTATAAATAAATGCACACATTTTTAACTGTTCAACAATGAATCTGTTCCCCATTTTTGTACATTCGAGAATTTAATATCAACTTCCGAAGGCTAACTTAACATTAATTAATTCAGGCTAATTAAACATTTCGCAGGAACAAACATCACAAATTATTAAAATAAAGTTCCTAGTCCCAATGTCATATCTACCTGTAGTGAAATAGTAATTGCTGTGCTTTTTTACTGCTAATTATAATATTAATGATATATTAGTCTCTAATATGCTTAAGACTCCTCAAACCTAACGCAACAATGTATGGCCGAGACAAACACTAAACGTTTCAGGCAACCCGCTACACACGGTAGGTATTTTTGCCGTATATCACCCGCTACACGGTGTTTCTCCATATTACGCACCTGCTCAGGGATGTGCAGAATCTGCTATTAAATGTGAATAACACGGAGAGAGACGGAGAAAGAGAAAGAGAGACGGAAAGAGAGAGACGGAGAAAAAGAGAGAGACGGAGAAAAAGAGGGAGACGGAGAAAAAGAGAGAGACGAAGAAAGATAAAGAGAGACGGAGAAAGAGGAAGAAAGACGGAGAAAGAGCAAGAGAGACGGAGAAAGAGATAGAGACGGGGAACGAGAGACGGAGAAAGAGAGAGAGAGAGACGGAGAAAGAGAGACGGGGAAAGAGAGAGACGGAGAAAGACAGAGATTGAGAAAGATAGAGACGGGGAAAGAGAGAGAGGGAAGGAGAAAGAGAGATTAAGGGGCAGAACAACGTCTGCCGGGCTCAACTAGAAACATGTTTGTCTCCGCGTGTTAGCACATTTTGCTCGGCGCGGACAAGTTCCTGCGACTTCCGCCCACCTGGGCACTCTTTGGAGTGCTTCCGCTAAATTATGGGAGTTCCATGCCAGACCAGGGTGTCATGGGGGCGCCAATTCCAAAATTCGCGCGTCCCACTTAAAAAAAAAATCCATCATCAATCAATCAATCAATGAAATGGAATGAAGACATTAATTAAATCATTGTTTCCCCGCGCCTTGATGCATGTGACAGCTCTTCCGCCGCCCTGCCAGGTTGCAATCAGCTACCCTCGCCGCCGACACCGGTGACGTCACTACATCACCACCGTCATCGCCGCCACCAACACCATCGCGCCGTCGCGCCCGTATCTCTCCCCCTGCCTACGTCCGCCCCCCCGCCGCCAGCTAGCCGGCTGCCCGCCCCCTCTGAGCCCTGCCCGGGGTCGAACCCGGGGCACCGCCAGAGCATGTGCGGCCAGCGGGCGACACAGCTGGTGGAGTGTGGGCCAAGCGGATGGAGCTATGGTGGACCGGGAGCATGAAGCATCCACGGCGGTGAAGGGCATTTTTCACGATTTCTGCATTGAGACCCTCTACTGGACAGCGGTGTGATTTGTAGGAGCGGTGGTGCTGTGACTGTGGTGTGGTTCGACAACCCGGCCATGTGTGCCTCGTAACCTTTCAATGTTACATTCATTTGGTTTTTGTTTGCTGTGTTAGTCAGGTAGCATCGCTTGGTCAGTGTGTGCCTTTAATTTTGTGTTTCGCAACACTGCAAGAGTTTTGTGAAATTGTTAAAGTTTTGTGAAATTATTATTAAAGTTTTTTGTATTCTTTGACACCGCGATACATTGTTGCGTTAGGTTTGAGGAGTCTTAAGAATATTAGAGACTAAAATATCATTAACACTATAATTAGCAGGAAAAAAAGCACAGCAATTACTATTTGACTATAGGTAGATATGATTAGGAACTTTGTTTTAATAATTTGTGATATTTGTTGCTGCAAATTGTTAATTAGCCTTAGTTAACTAATGTTTAGTTAGCCTTCGGAAGTTCATATTAAATTCTCGAATGTACAAAATGGGGAACAGATTCATTTTTGAACAGTTAAAAATGTGTACATGCATTTTATAACAATTTTTTAAATGATTGTTCTTTAGAGAATATTTATTATTATTTGCTACTAATATTAATTAATTTATTATTTGCTCCTGCCGTCTTTTAATATATATATATATATATATATATATATATATATATATTATATATATATATATATATATTTTCGTTTTTACAGCCATTTAGGGCAACAATAGGTAAAGAAAACCCTGATTGATTTACATGATATAATGATGTAATTATCACTTGACCTGTATCCCCGCAAGGCGTCTACCGGCGTCACTTCGGACCAATGTTGTCAGGTATCGATATATGAATGATTGATGTTTCCCCTATTTTTAAAGTATATTAGTAAATCTGCATTCATTAGAAGAAATCCGCATTTTCGAACTTAAAACTTCGCAATCGGAAGTTTCACATCTGGTAACATTGCTTCTGACCCCAAAAGCAGAACGGTGTAGGGATGACATCTCTCACACAATAAGTGGTTTCTCATTCACTACAATTTTCGGCCATTATTTTTATTGTTTGGGCGTTAATCGTAATTTTACAATTATCATTTATCTATTTCGGTGTAATTTTTAAATAATTTATGATTAATTTGCAGGGCTGTAATGAAAAACGTCGAAGCCATCATTTTAAATAGCAAATTTCGAGGTGAGAATATATTACTGCCACGGATCCCTATTATACCCACAGATGTGCCAATTCAATTAAAACGTCTTCAATTCCGTTAAGATTGGCATTTGCGATGACTATCAATTAGTCTCAAGACTATCAATAAGTCATATATCTGTAAAAAGGCTGATTTTGATGTCCCTCCTATTCGCGTCTCAGTGAACGGTTTTAAACGAACGAGGTACCAAAAAAAAGAGAAAAATGTTAGGAATAGAGGAAATTATATATTGAATAGATAGCAGCTTTCCTTTATTAATAAAAAGCTATGAAATGTGAGTTGTTTGAAATGCGCGGCTAGAATGGAAACGGGAAGACGGCGTCATGCGCATATTGGGAAATTGGCGGGAAGTGGTAGTGCAAGATGGCCGCGCTTTGAGAACGTATTGCTTTGCGAGTTCTTGCTTGATCTGCAATTGTTAATACCAATGATATTATGATTATTACCAATTGTAAGTATTTAATGAACTTTCTTATATACTAGCTGAACCCGTGCGATTATATAGCACGGAAGTAGAGCTGTAGAAAAGTTACCAAGAAAAAGTATTTCAAGATCTTTACACATACATGGATAACAAATACTTATTTTATCGTAATAACTGTGATGTTTAATGTCATCACTGAAATTTTAATGTTATGTATGTAATGTGTATACATTTCGTTTGTTTGTTTTGATATTACTAATCATAATTGGACGACGGGAAGTTTGTAAACTTTTGTTATTTTGAACTGCTGGGTAAAATTTATTGATAGTCCTGTTAGTAAATGATATTGCTTTGATGATGATGATAATAATAATAATAATAATAATAATAATAATAATAATAATAATAATATTGGTGAAATAGAGGTGAGGTGTGTGTTATTTTATTTTGTTGCAAGCTGAATTATTTGTGTAATTAATGTTCTGTAAGTTGTTAGTTGAAAGTACTTCCATGGTAAATACTATCAGTGTTTGATTTATAGAATTTTCGGTGACGGAACGCGACACAAAATTATTTATTATTTGAATAGAAATAGCTATAATACCTATATCATAATTCAATAATCATAATACCTATTAATAGTAACAGTGGCAGCACTGGATTCATGAGAATGAAATTATTATAAAAGAAAATAAAAAAGTAGGGTTTAAAATTACATTTTATCGTTTTTAATTATAATTTCATTACGTTCGTATAAATGATACAGTTAAATGGAGAATTATTAAATTTTGAGTTTACGAAAGTTGGTTAATGTTGCCAAGTATTTTTCTCGGGGCCCGTCGCTATTATTTTTGTTTGCGAGGTATCAGAACAGCATTGCCAGAGGTACCGCATTTTCGGCGCAGGGTTGTCAGATTGGGCGGAATTCCGCTTTTTGCGCTGGAAGACGGCTCTGTCTCTTTCACGGAACAAAAATTGACGTAGCAGAAAATCACCCAATGGGCGGAAGTGCATCAAAACATATGCGGTTTTGGGCGGGTTTTCAGATTATGACGAAATTTTCACAAAACAATCACAACGACGTTGACAGTGAGTTTAATGTTTTAGTATTTTCTCTACACCTGATATTTCATTAATCATTTGTTAGTTCGTTGAAATTTAACTTGAGAAGTAATATTAGTTTTTAGACCTCTAATATAGGATGTGTTCTAAAAGTCGTAGCGTCTTTGTCGTGCACAACATGAGTAAATCAAATATATTAATTCTGTAACACAGTATAATTTCCGTTCATATTCTCAAATAACTTCTGTACAAAAACTTCAGGATCTCAAACTAGAAGTATAAAAGCTAAAAGTCGTGCATACTTGGCCTGTATGAATTCTGTACGAATTTGCCACAAGATTCTGCTGGGGTCTACCGCGAAACAATTGAATTGAGCCGTTTGAGTATTTTCATTGGTAGTATTTCTGTGTGTGCTTTCTTGCTATGATCTTTATAACGTATTAATTAACCATGAGGATTACAGAGGAGAAAAATACGAAGGCGGGAATGGCGAAAGAGGTAGTTTATCATAATATCAATTGACACAATTGCACTTTGAAACATAACCATAAAATCGCAATGGACGATTACCGTCGTGTGGGTTAACAAATTCGTTAGTGAACGATTTTCCCGCTAGAGACGTTTGAGTCAATCTAAGGTTTCAGCATGAAAAATTATGACAATGTGCAAAAGTTTGTAGGCAAAAATCCTGCAGTCTGTACGTTTTCTGTACATCCAATCTGCACGAAAACTGTACTGTGAATATTTACCGCTCTTAAAGATCTTGGTAAATACGAAACTAATGTATTGTTGTAGATATGCAATATTTTCTGTCCTAACTTTCCTATACCACTTACTGCTGTACGATGTAATCGCAAGGGTTCAGCTAACAACATGATGTTTTACATGCAGGTAATAAGTTATTTCCTGTAGTTATTTATTTATGCTGAACAAATTTGATATAAATTTGTTGTGTCTTTGCAATCAGAAGAAAAACTCCGTTTCTCACAAACATTTATTTTTCACAACATAAATATACAAAGGGTCGCCGATAGGCGAGCTGGGTGAACCGAAGGCTCTGTTTTACGGCCGACGGCCGTGGCGAGTTGTATTGTGGGGGCCGTGACAACGGCCGCGGCGAGCAGGTAGCGTCGCCGGTCGTGAGTCGTGGCGGCGGCGGAGCCGTCGCCCAGGTGCCGAGAAGCTGGAGCGCGGGGGCCAGGTAGAACCCGCGACAGCGTGAGGCCGTTGGGCGATGCCAGGCGGAAACGTTGCTAGCCGAACGTGGCGACGGCAGCGGGGCCGTCCGCTCGGCAGTAGTGAGGCCGGGGAGTGGCCGCGTCGCTTGCAGAGCGTCGTGGCGGCGGCGGGGCCGGCGCGGCGAGGCAGTGGCGTTGTAGATCGCTGTTGCCTCGGCGTGACGAGTCGGTAGACTCGGTCGGTTGGCTCGTACTGGCGGATGCGTGGGCTGGTCCTCCGTTGGTCTCTCGCAGACGCGTTGGCAGATTCGTAGCTGGCAGGTAGACGACTGGTAGCTGACTTTCGCTTACCCGTTGTCCACCGGGCTTTTATACCCCGGTGGGCAAATGGGAAATCGAGTTCTACGCTACGGTCAGTGCGCAGCGCGTTTGTGCTGCGCCCTCTTGACCGAGTCTTTGAGTTCTGCTAGCGCGCGCCGTTTAAGTAGTCGGCGCGCACACAGCAAAATTGAAACAAACACTTGAAATTTACGAGTATTACATTGAATTATATTATACTTATCACAAATATTTCTCAGATAAATTACTCTGCCTAAGTAAACTAGGTTATGAAGGGGAAGCTCATGAAATTTGTCATATCGTACTTGCAAATTACATTAAGACAATGAGCAAATTCCGCAATGTAGTACATAATTTAAATTGATTCTTTTCTAAAGTCCAAATGCTGTTCAAAAGGGAAATATCCTCTCTGGGGGCGCATTTGTGCTTCGTAAAAATAAGGCAGAATCAACAAGAATGCGAATGTTCTTCAATGGGACACTATTTTTCTTACAATTTCCGAAATTTTTTATCTACCTCTGAACAGGTGTCACTCTTAAGTGTGCTCCATTTAGTAACTTTTACTTTCCCGTATGCATACGTATATACGTATATATGGATATATGTATAGTGCGCTTTTTACAACTCTGCCACTCAAGGCCTATGTCCTCAATGGAATATATAATTTCGTGTCTTTCTCAGTCCTACCGCTAGATTTCGCATTGATCGCAAGCACTGCTTGATACTGTATGGCCACTGTCATGCAATATCTAGCGGCGCGACTGAGGAAGACGGGAAATGCCGGTAACATGTTCCATCGTGAAGACGGGCCTTGAGGGGCAAAGTTACAAAAACAGCAATATAGTATAGAGAAAGTTATGTTATGCTGCGTGAAAAAATGGCGGATTTTCGTCAGAAAAAAAGTCATTGCCTGGCCCTGTTAACGAAAAAGTGGATAAATCCAGTTACTAAATCCCTTAAAGAAAAAAATCCCTTAACATGTGGTGTGGCCAGAATCCCAGTTTGTGGGCTCTTGACACCGAAAAACTAATTGAAAGCAAAAGGTCCGTCAGTCTGTGTGTCCGTCCGTGAACACCAGTAACGCCTAAACCGTACGTAGAATACTTTTCAGATTGAAGAAATCCCTGTCGATCTGGCTCGAGTCGAACCTTTGAGATTTGAAAAAGATTCTGTAAAATTTGGGGGTACATGAAATCTCCCGGATATTGTCAACATTTTCTCAAAAACTTCTCCAAAGTTTTTCTTTAAGTTTCTTGCAAAAATTGAGTAAAATACATTTATTAAGGTGGCATAGATTCTAATTTCACGGTTAACTCTGAATTTTTCGAAAATTGCAAATGTCTGAATTTTATTCGGCCTTTTCCTACGACTACAAAATTAAAGATGGAGATTTTTCCTTCAAATAAAATTTGTTCTCCATAGTGAGATCTTTCATTAAGGTTATGTACATTTTTTAAAAATATTTTAGTAGTTTCGGGGATTGTTCACATTATATTTATGTGTACATGTGCTTTAAATAATGACAAGTAAAGTCTGTCGATAATGTCCAGTAATGTCTCTCGATCATGCGATGTCTAGCGGCACGACTGAGAAAGACGTGAAATACAGTGAGTTATTCTGTCGTGAAGACGGGCCTTGAGGGGAAAAGTTATAAAAATCGCGTGAATTCAAGTGCGCATGAAATGCGAGGATCTTGAGAGTTCAGAGATCCTACCAACGTCTGCAGATTTGAAATGAACAAGTAATACTTACTTATCTGGTACAGGGGCGCTACAAGAGCATTTAATCCCTTGAATATCTGTAAGTAACCGAAAGGAGTGTAACTGAAACTTTGTATACACTGCGATAAACAATAACACAATATTGTACAATACAAAACAATAACACACTAACCACAGTTTCTGGGTTGATGGCCCCCATCTCGATCAGGTTTTTCGTCCAGTTTCCCTGATCCTTGAGCAAATGCTGAGATGGTCCCTTGTTTTGCTTCTGGACATAAATGTAACTTCATTATTTGTGCACGTCCTCTGAGTTTCAGTGGGAAATATAGTTATTCAAATTATCGTTTTTCATATTATCGCGGCAAAAAGTATTATTCTTTCATGAAGAACATGAGGGTTCAGGGCAGGAATTTATAGCTAATTTACATTTGAAAATATATTTTATTATATAGGAGCGAATATTTTGTCAACAAAACTCGAAAAAACCTCTCTTTTCTGTATTCAAAATTCAACTAAAATATGGTTTAGGATAGAGACCACAGAATTATGAAAACGTGCACAAAATTCACTTCTCCCCATAGCTCGTCATACGCAGTTTTTAACTGTTTTTGACGTAAATAAATAAAATATATCGTTGACAGTGTGCATATGTAATTTTTAGGCAACATGGTACAATTACAGGGACGACTAAAATACATCAAAAGCCAATTACTGCCGCCACAAATAATCTACGCAAATGGTTACAAACAAGTTACGCGTTCAAATTTTAAAAGGGAGACTTTTAAGCGTCCTCACAAAAATTAAAGGGACGTCGGGACAATTTACGTCAAAGCGGGACGTCTGGTCATCTTAATCCAGCCACGTTTCTAATAGCGCTCTGCAGAACATTGTAAATTCTACTTGAAATGTAGTCGGCTCATGTAATTTAATTTTGTCTTAATCCGTTACTTGGAAAGTACGATATCACATTGCATTTTATGGCATTCAATCAGCCCGTAGTTGTTCTGGAAAAAATTGCAAAATACGAAAACAAGAAAAGAAAAAAATAAACATACACCTTAACTTTGTATTGTAAACCGAAGAAAATGAAGCCTCCCACTGTGTTGCCTTTCACTTGTGTAGTTCAGCAGATCTTCTTGCTGTGGCTTCAGTTTTTAAATGTCGAAATAAATATCCTTGACCTGGCTTACAACTTACCACTTGAGGATTCAAAGATTGAAATTTCTGTGACATTTTCCAGGTTCTCCGTAACACATTATGGACTTTGCATACACAATGCTTCCACTGAATTGTGAAAATATAAGTTCAAAACTCTCTTATTGTATTTAACCAATTATTAGCTGGACAATCAATCTACCCTGAGACAATTTTCTACCCAAACTCCAGAATGGGAAGAAAACCATCTCCAATTGTTACATTTCTATGCCAAGAGAACAATAATATGATTTACAACCCTGGACTATGTACCCAGTTATATAGCGAAGACCTTCAGTTGCACATTTCGAAGTGGATTCCGACGGGCACGATACGGGAACCTTGATGTCATATCGTGTTCTACCTCCGAGTCATGCTGTACCCACATTCAGTGCTTATTCCACATTTGAGTTAACCTGGTAAATAAGTAAAATGTGAGAGATGCATTAACATCTTGGTCAACAACCACATGACTAGAGCTGTTTAAATGTTTGTAACATTTCTGCCCATTATAAAAATACGTAAGCGACTTTTGAATTCATCAGGAGATGTTGATCCTATGTTCGTCCTATTGCTCTTATCTGAGAAAACAAATGTTCCAGGTAGTCTTGATTGAATCGAGATGTAAGGACGTATTTGATGTGTTTTTTTCAAATTCTTTGTGACAAGATTTCAGAGAACGAATTGAAATTATGAATCCTTTTTACTTTCCCGTATACGTACGTATACACGGAGTGATATACGTAGTATAGGGAAAGTTATGTAATGCTGCGCGAAAAAATGGCCAATTTTCGGCGGAAAAAAATTAATTGCCGGGCCGTGAAAACGAATAAGTGGATAAAACCAGTTGCTAAATTAAGAAAAAAAATCCTCTATCTCGTGGTGGGGTCAAAATCCATGATTTGTTGCTTCTTTATACTTAAAAATCGATTGACGGCATTCCGTCCGTTTGTCCGTCTGTGGTCAACGCTAGCGCCTAAACCGTTCGGTCGATTTTCTTCAAAATTGATATTCCCCAGTCGATCTGATTCTAGTCAAAGCTTTGTGATTTTGAAAAAGATTCTTTAAAATTTGGGGGTACTTTATATGAAGCCCCCCGGGGATTTTCAACATTTTCTCAAAAACGGCTCCAAATTTTTTCTTTAAATTTCTTGTATGAATAGAGGAAAATACACTTTTTAACATGGCATAGGTCCGATTTTCACGTACAGCTCGTCGCTTTTCACGTACAAGTTTGAATTTTTTTCGGTGTCTTTCTCCAACTACAAAATTGAAGATAGAGATTTTTTCTTCAAATAAAATTTGTTCTGCATATTGAGTTCTTTAATAAAGGTCATGTAAATGTTTTTCACAATTTTGGTAGTTTTCGTGCAATATTGCGTGCAATATGTGCAATTTTAAAAAATTACAAAAACAAAATTTTCTCAAAAACGGCTCCAAATTTTTTCTTTAAACTTTTGGTAGGGATAGTGGTAAATGTACTCTATCAATGACATAAAAGCCATTTTGGTCTATGGGTTGGTTTTTTCAAAAATTACAAAAATGTAAATTTTTTTACTTGTCTCTCACGTCGTTAATATTTACATTATCGGCGATTTTTTTACATTATTATATTTACGAGTATATATGCTTTAAATAATGTAAAGTAAAGTTTCTCGAAAACACTACCGTTTTCTGTGAAAAGTAGCTCAAATTTCGGCATTTTCAGAAATGCTCAAACGCCATATATGGCTGCAAATTTTTTCTTGAAACTTTTGTAAAAGATAGTGATAATTACACTCTTTAATATGACGTTAAGTTTATTTTGAGTAATTTTTTTGTTTTTTCGAAAATTATATAAATGTAAATTTTTTGAAAGATCTCTCACATCTTTAATATGCACATTATCTGCAATTTGTAAAGATTATTATATTTGTGAGTATAAGTGCTTCAAATAACTTCAAATAAAGTATTTTGAAAACTCAAACATTTTCTGTGAAAATGAGCTTCAAATTTCTCATTGTTAGTTGTGCTAAAATGCCATTTTCTCTTAAACGGCACACAATTTTTAAAAGAAAATTGCCATTTACGGCTATTTTTTTGTGTTCTTCAATATTCTTAAATAAATATTTTCGTTCTACCAATAGGAAACCTAAAAATTAAGAAAATGACAAAGAAATGTACTTTTGGCGGTGATAGATGGTAACTGGCAAGAAAGAGTATGTGGCAATTCCGAATAGCTAGCGAAGACCCAAGGAAATAGAAAACTAATACGAGAAAGTCTGTGCCATTCTCTAGCACCACTAGTTATTTCTCCAGACATAAAATGCAGGCACGTCACAAAAAAGCAAAGTTTTTGCAAAATCATCATCTTGGCACAGTTTGAAAAAGCGAGGTAATGTTGTCTGAAGAGGATTTTCTAAAACTTGCAGAATATTATGCTGGTTGAAATACACCCTTTGACCATTTTCTAAGTGCACCGCCAGATGAATTACACCTGGGTATCTTTCACGAATATGCAGCTCAAATATTCACCAGAAGGTTTCCGATGTGCTCAAGTAGCGACCATTTATGTACTTTTCAATTTCATTGCAATCATTTTGTACAGTAAAAGTTGCTCGATCATTACCTTTGTTAACATACTTAGTAATGAATTTGATTGCATTCACAGAGTGACAGTATTCTACATTAACATGAGCTGAAAAGCATCTGCTTAGGACTGATGAATGCGGAACAACCCAACGATTATCCACTTGTGTGTCAGAATGTCGGGAAAGTCTGTGCCATTCTGTTTCTGTTTTTTGACAAATAAATAAATAAAACAAATACGGTCATGCTTAATTTTTTCAAAATACGAGTAGTTTTTCTTTAATTTTGTGACAAACGTAATAGGCCGCTGTAAATTTACTGCGCTTCGGACAGTTGGATGCGTCGTAAATTAGAATGTGCAATTTTGTATATTATTTCTTTCTTCGTTTCTTACATTCGAACTTTGTTATAGACTTACACATTAATATTTTAGAAATTGTTTATTTTGAAATATTTGAAATAAGTAAAAAGAATTAATAGCTCTCAGAATAGCGACAATGCAGGGTCTGCAACAATGAAATTCACTTTGCGCTCGCGAATATCTGTGAATTAGTGTCATTGTTGTGACCTAATGGAGCTGTATGAAAAGGAGTTATAATTGTCTAATTTATGTTGATATTTGCAGGCAAATATTTAGTTTTGCACCAAATGCTGTGCCATTTGTAGTGAGTAGAGAATTTGTTGCATGGTTTTAAAATACTCTTCCCTAATCATGGCCCAATGGAAGGCATTTCTATATTTCCAGGGTATCAGGCTTCTTTTTCCAATACAGTGTTACAAGACTTTTGCATTCTATTTTTGTGAAGTTGTAGAATTCACATAGTTCTGACAACACTGCAATGGAAATAGTGAGTTCCAAGCGAAGATGTTAGTAGCGCATAAAGTGCAATATTACAGTACTACTTAGCTGTTTCCTCTAATACGGGAAAGTAGGTGCTGTTGTAGCACCACTAGTTTAAATGGAAGTAAGGTGTTTCTTTTACCAAACTGCATAAAATGTTTTCAGTAATTGTTCTTGAGCTTCCATTTGCATTCCAAAAGCATTTGCAATAGGACAACCGACTGATTTCAGAGCTCTTGGATCCGTTATGTCAAACACATAATTTACTCACTTAATTAAATTAGACATTTCTTGTTCATTAGGCATGAATTAAGGTGAGCAACATGATTTGACAGTAGTTGACATGCAAGATGAACTTTTTGATGGTCCCTACCAAACATACTGATATGAACAGGTGTCAATTTTGGGCATAATTTAATTTCCCTGCAGTTCATATAGCAAATCTCGCAAGTAATAGTCTTTTGTAAAACGGAGACTACATATAATGACATGTTGTACATTAAATGAGTCTGCGCGCTTACAAAAATGAATCTATTTTCCTCTCAGAATAGGATCTTGCGGAAACGAACGATACACTACATCACTTCCTTTAGTTTATTGATTGTGGTTTTTCACTAACTGCCATTGCACAATTCGGCATGTTCACAGAATATAATAAAATTAGTACCTCATCTAACCTAACCTCATCTTGTATACATAAACACACACTCCAAAACACCGTGTTTTTACTGACGCTGTAAAAACAAATAAGTTAATGTTGTATAATCTAAACCCTGATAATGTATATTTTCCGCATCACCAATATTTGACAAAATGTGACCAAACCGCAAACAACAAATACGCGCCAGCATTTCACATCACAAGTTGCTTGAACTTTCTCAACTGTGACGTCATGCGCAGGACGACCAAAATGTATTCCACTGCGCAGCCGAATGAGCAGAAGCAGGGCTAGTTTTCAGTGTGTCGAAGGGCGCGATAAACCCTTCGGTGAAAACTGAGAAAAAATAAATAAATTACTTACTTTCATCACCTGAGGCACTGTTAAGAGATCTCAGAGAGTATGTCCATTGTCCGTTCGTGTATAACATCGATGGTCCTTGCTTATACGCAATAATAACGCTACTTAGAATTACTTTCCTTGCCTTACCGCATTTATAATCAGTTACAATTCGTGCAATATAATTGAAAATATTTTAAATAAATAAAGGATGTTGTCCCATATCAAATATATTTATTTTACCCCAAGATATTTTCGATCGCGTAGCAATCATCAGAGCTATCTACAAAAGTTACAGAAATACGTGAAATACAAAGAAAAAATAAATTTTACAAATTATTCACAAATATCTGTCTCACCAACGATCTTGTTAATAAAAATATTTTAATATTCTTTGAAACGCTACCTAATTTATTTAAATAGTTCGTGTTATTTCTACTTTTAGAAAATATGTTTTTCGGGATATGCACAAGATTGTTTATACATTTTGAGGAACAGACATATTCTCACTTTAAATCGTGGTGGTCTGTCAGTTCTACACAACTTGATATTCAAATAAAAAGGCATATTACTGAAATATTCCCAGATCTTGGATCTTGATTTTAGAAAACTGAGTTTTTTATCCACTGATTTAAGTCACAAACGTATTTTGTGTTTTCTAGGAGTGAAGGGAGTATTGTTGGATACTCAATTATATTGTTCTACATCTTTGTTTTCGTGGAAACAAAAATATTGACACAGTTAAAATAGCAACAGGATCTGCATCAAATATTACGTTAAATAGTAACTTGAAAATGAGAAATGATATATTGATAGTTATAACTATCAACATATCATTTCTCATTTCAAGTTACTATTAATAATTTGCGCATCATGTATACCACCTTATATACTATAGTGTATAAGGTAACGACTGGTACTCGTAACATTACCATGGGTGAAACATTAACTTCAAAGAATTTAAGTAGCGCGTTCTGTAGCGTAAACGTATTTTCTGGCTGAGTTTCCATAACTATCTCTCTTACAAACATTATGTACAATCGTTCGTTGCATTGGGTTACAGTTGTAACCTAAAATGTCCGTGAATATGTATGGTTTATTGTGACGCAGCCAAATCTCGTAATCGAAACTTCGTTAATTTTCGATTAATTGAGTTGAAATAAACGATATAGATAAGTAGGGGAGATTTAGGTTAACTGGACCGGTTAGATTAAGAGGTCCATGCTTTTAAATGTTGGTGGGAAATGTTTCCTGCCTTTTCCACTGGATGGCATTCGTAGGATGACAGGGCTGATAGTCTAAGCCACAATCATAAGTTGCAGGCCTTGATTTGTTCAGTACAGAAAGGAATTTTTATTCTGAAAGGTCCAAAGTTTTTTATACCACTCATCTGCTTTGCATTATTATTGCGATTGAATAACAACTACAAGAAGATTATTCACACCAAATTAATTGTTCGTATTTCCGATCTGTAGTAGTGTGTTTTGTTTTTAATAATACGTCCCGGCTTGTGTGTTTGCGGGCATATAATAGTTATTTATGTATCAAGGGCGTTAAGTAGATGTTTTTGCCCCGAGGGCGACTTCCAAACCCGAGGGCCTCTGGCCCGAGGGGTTGGAAGTCGCCTGAGGGACAAAAACATCTAGTAATGCCCGTGGTGCATACAAAACTTTATGGTTTACTAGTCATTGGTGAATAAAACGAGAATTCGAAACATTTTATATTTCTTGAGTCTAAAGTGAAAAGACGCATTGTAATAGTCATTTGTCAATATGACGTCAGATAAACAAAACAGTGTATATCTAATTTCTATTGCATAATCGTTATTGAACTGATTTGTTCGTACAAAATGAAAGAATATTGAGAAGTTCCTGCGGAAATTCTCTACTACGGACAATGGTTTCCATTAAAATCTTGAGAAATATATGAAACTGTTTATGGTGTATTTGAGATTTACCAGTGTTAATAACAGTGTAAATTGGTGTGATGAAGCGACACTTTTAGGTTATTGGCGTCTGTTGTCAAACGTTATTTAGAATATGTCAGAACACCAAAAAATAACATTTCGAGGATGTTAGCCGTTGTGCCTTATCTATCTTATTACTTCCACTAGTACTGCTACTGAATAGGAATATAATTATGTCTCTCAAAAAGGTGATACGTAACAGTGAAATGCGAGTGTTTGATGGCAATTATAAATTCACGGAAACATTTCAAAATTGCAATTTTCATATAAATTAAATAAAATAAGGTTTGGAACGAATTATTTTATTTATTTGAGCATTTTGCCATTTATTTACTGTATTTGCTTGCATCTTAACTATAAAAAATCAAATTCATAACTATGTTCTGTGTGTTGTGTTGGTATTAGAGCGTGCCATGAAGTATTCAAAAGGCCCTAGGGCATAAAGAATCAAATGCCCGCAAGGGTATTAAGTATACCATTACGTGTTTTGTTTTAGGTCCGTAAACACACAGCAATAAACTAGTAAACCATAAAGAAAATAAGTGCTGTGGGGTTAACTGGACCGCCGGAAGGTTGGATTAAGTGGACCGGTGCAGTTACCCTCTTACTTTTTTTCGGAAGAGGAATTTGTAGATTTGCAATTATTAAATCTGGAATGTTATATAATTGATTCGTCTTTCATTATTTTAATAATTTAATTCATTACTACTGTTATTTCTAAGTTTTAATTTTAGATGCCTCGTCTGAGAAACGGCTCGTGGCCCGTTTTCTCATTTAGGTGCAAAAATATTATGACAATGTGTAGAAGAATGATTTTTTCATTAAAACAGTCTATTAAACGTAATTTATTTTCACAGCTTAATTTAATTTCCAGTCTACTTAGCCTTACCGCTAAGGTTAACTGGTTCTATTGCAAATGTATAAAACATTCCGTTTTAGACAATAACTGTACGCACAATGATGTTTGTTTCCACAATATACAGAGAAAGACTACAAGCGAAATTTCGCGTGTATTGGTCAAGTAAATAACATTTTAGAACTAGTTAAAAATGTGGACCAGTTAACTTAACTCTCCCTTAAATATCTCATGTCCTATACTCGTTTTCACGTTAAGAAGGCACAATGGGCTCTTATGGACAATGTTATTCTTACGGAAGAATTTCGTGCACTGTTGCCAAATCGATTGTTGCAAAATTAAGTTGAAAAAATATAGTCTTGTAGAGAAAATTACGAGGAACACGATGGTAATCATGAAAAATGTGTCACTCGTTTCCTTTTTAAATAAAATAATGAAAACCTTGGATTTCTGCGGAACTGACCTTCTAAACACTTATTTATTCAAACCGTTGAATCACATCCAAATATTGGTGGAATTATTTTGCAAAAAAAAGATCCAATACTTCGTTTACCTCTATTGGAGTCAACGCTTTCATTTTATCAATAGGTCGAAATGTGTGTTTTTAAAAGAATGAATTATCAACGAAAATGTGTAAATTTTTAATTTGCGCATTAGAATATATCGTCGCTGCCATATTTTCGTTCTTGAAGTCCAATTAAAAACTTCCAGCGACAAAGTTTTTGGAAAAATTATGAAGTTATTTTCTATTATCACCCAAAGGTGATATTTGGATGCATTACTTCTGCGTTTATTTGCCGTATATCTGCTGTTTATGAAATATATTTGCCGTTTGTTTGAAGTCGAGCCGGGCCGTGGCGGTGGCCGAGCGCAACGTGAGGCGACGACGTAAATATCGACGCCGCGACGCGACGAAATACAAGGCATAGAGGCGAAATTTTCTGACCTTTGGGGCTAAAAGGCAGGGTCTGTTTATTTGACGTCAGCAGGGGAAAGCACATACCAAAACTATACCCGAATAATCACGTTAAGTTGTTTCGTAAGTTTCATCTTGTTGGATGTTCTGGTCAGTCGATCTTTGCTGGTGGATGTGAGTGGTAGTTGTAAATGTGCAGTGATGTAGACAAGTAGATAAATAATTTAGTCTGTGATCAATTGTGAAGTGTTTTAATATTAAGAGATAAACATTGATCGGAGGAAAAAGGGCGAAAGAATGAAAAGTGTCGAAAAAAAAATTTAAAAGTATACGAGTACTTAAAAAAAATCATCCAAAGCGCAGTCAATCTTTCGTTGTGAATGATCTTTGCAAAGAAACAGACATTAGGCGTTCGTTCTATAGAATAAAAAAGGAAAATGAGAAAGGAGAAATAACAACCCCGAAAAAAAACAAGGGCTACTGGACTGAAGTATAGAACAAGTAGGGAAGTGAAGTATGATGATTTTGTACGCAGGCCGATACGTCGCAAATTCCACGCATTTCTTTTTAAAAATGTTCCTACAACAATCGAATGTGTATAGTGCGATTTTTCTAAGAGCGACTCTCAAGGAAACTCAAATCCCATCTTCGCGATGGAATATGTCACGGCATTTCGCGTCTTTTCTCGGTCTTGCCGGTAGAAGTCGCATGATCGCAAGCACTGCTTCATACGGTCGCGATCGTGCGAAATCTAGCGGAGCGAGTGAGAAAGACGCGAAATGCCGTGACATATTCCATCGCGAAGATGGGATTAGAGTTTCCTTGAGAGTCCGCTCTTAGAAAAATCGCAGTATAATGAAAGATGTTAATGATGTTAAAGATTTACCAAACTTCAAATATACTACGTTTTATCGCCTACTGAAAGAAATGGGTTTTGAATTTGAAAAGCGAGGGAAAAAGGCTCTACTTATAGAAAGGAGTGACATAATATTGTGGCGACATTCATACTTACGAAAAATGCGACAGTATAGAAATGAGGAAAGGAATATAGTGTACATAGATTAAAGTTGGATAAATGTTGGACATACTGTATCGAACGTTTGGAAGGACAAAACTGTAAAAACACCAAAGGATGCATTTTTGGCTGGCTTGTCCACAGGTCTGAAGGGCCCTGCAGCTCGGGAACCGAGATTTGTATTGCTACACGCCGCGCCGGTGGCAAGATGGGATTGATAGAGAGAGCGATACATGTTTTCTTGGCGAAGAAGAATTCTGGTGACTATCATGACGAAATGGATAGTGTTAGATTTGAACGGTGGTTCAAAGAACAATTATTACCTAACATAGAGCCAAGAACTGTCATTGTTATGGACAATACGCCCTACCATTGCAGAAAAAAAGAAGCAATTCCCAGCTCCAATTCTCGTAAGGAAGAAATTAAGAATTGGTTGACATCGAAAAACATTGTATTTGCAGAAGATTCTCTCAAAAGAGAATTGCTCGATGTCGTGCATTCTGTGCGCGGACAATCAGTAATAATAATGTGGACTTAATTGCACAGGAGTATGGGGCAACTGGTTGCAGATTACCTCCATATCATTGTGAACTTAACCCAATTGAATTGGTGTGGAGTCAGGTGAAAGGGCATATTGCTCGAAATAACACTAATTTTAAGGTCAAAGAAGTGGAGATTTTGATTCATAAAGCGTTTGAATCCGTCTCCCAGGAGCAATGGATGAATTACTTGAATTACTGTAGGCATGTTCAAGGGATCGAAAATAATATGTGGCAAGCAGATGAACTTCAGGATGACATCCAGTCTCTAATCATTCGGTTGACAAACAGTTCTTCCAGCAATGACGACAATTCTGCTGGTGATAGCAGTGAAGAGACACCCGAAGCCTCGATGGAGGGTATCAAACCATTATCCAATTAAGGTAAGAGCAACTCTCTGAAATAAATGTAAAATTGATGTTTTATTGCCTTTTTTTCGCTAGTTTTCGCAGAAAAGATTGAGTTCTCGAGAAGCTGTCTGACATTATTTAAAGCACATGTACTCGTAAATATTCTAATGTGAAAAGTCGCCGGTAATGTAAATAAGTATCGACGTGAGGGACAAGTCAAAAACATTTCGTTTTTGTAATTTGAAAAAACAAACATGTAGAGCAATATGGCGTTTAGGTCATCTCATAAAGTACATTTAGTGCTATCCCTACCAAAGTTTAAAGAAAGAATTTGGAGCCGTTTTTGAGAAAATCTTGTTTTTTGATTTTTTACAGTAGTTCATATTGCGCGAAAACTACTACATTATACAAAAAAATGTAAAGAACTCACTTTGGAGAACAACTTTTAAGATTATTCAACAACAAAATTTTTTGGCGCCATTTTTTTGAAAATGTTCGAGGGCTTCATGAAAAGTACACCCCAAATTAAAATATCGGTTTCAAATTCAAGGAGCCGCGAGATCAATCTGATCGATCGGGGAATATCAATTTTGGAGAAAATCCGCAGAACGGTTTAATCGCTAGCATTGTTTACAAACAGACGGACAGATGTTTTGCCATTAATCGATTTTTCGGTATCAAGGACCCACAAAACAGTGATTCTGGCTGCACCACGTGTTAGGGGATTTTTTTTCTTAATTTAGCAACTGGATATATCCACTTTTTCGTTATTAGGGCCCGGCAATTTTTTTCTGCCGAAAATGAGCGTTTTTTTTCGCGCAGCATCACATAACTTTCCCTATAGTACGTATATACATACGAATACGGGAAAGTAAAAAAAACACTTTTTCTTTATCGTATTTTATCACAATGTAAAACAGTTAATAAAACTTATTTTAGACTAAGTTATCAAAGCTGTATTTGTCCCTATTTAGAGTATTTAACTGTCAAAAATTAAAAAAGTATAATATTGTTCTGATGCATATCTACGCATATTTATGTTTTTCTGTTTACTATCCAACTCTCACACATTTAATAATTGCCAGAGACTTGGAAATAAATAGAGGTGGCAATGTTTGACCACTGCGGGGTAACATTGCCACTTTGCTTGCTTTTGAAAAAGTAATTAAATCTGTGAAATTATGAAAGCTGAGACTTCAATATTTTGAAGAAACATTGTACTTTGGTGAAGGATTAAATTTACAAAAATAATTATTGTAAAGTTTGATGCAACAAAGTAGATTTAAAAAAACAAAGTGGTGGCAATGTTACCCCCCCCGTTCTCGTAAGGCTTACAAGATGCTGCAATCGTTAACATTGATGAAACTGGTGAAGTTAAATGATTTGCACACATTATATATTTTTTAAAAAAATATGAGTAAACATTTGCCATCTTTAGTTTCCTATTTACAAAAAAACTCAATTTGTATCTTAATAAATTAACTTGGATAAAAAAACAATAGATATTCTTGCATTGGCCACCATAGAAAAGCATACCTCTTATACTTAGTTAGATATTTTATTTTGGGGGGAATTAGTACCTCATCAATTGAATCTCCCCTTCCCTCCCCTCAATAATTAGACGCTACTGACTCCCATGTATTCTGCACGGAGGAGAGGCGTGTAGCGGGGCGTACGGGAGTTCAGATGCAATGTTGCCAGTGCTTCTGGGCGAGGCCTTTATTAAAGGCGGCCATGGTATTGTTCCCTTGAAGACTGTCTGTCTCTTAAAGAATTTATATTGCTAAGCCATTTATACTAGTTCTAAATGTTTGATTCCTGTGAATAAGCTGACAAGAGAAAATTATGATAATGAGATAATTATACTCGTGAATCCTCTGAACGTTTCTCTACATTTGTGAAGAACCAGATAAGTTTAATTCTGTCCGGTTGAAGAGTAATAGACATGTGTATTTACGAACATCACGTAAATTTCTTAAAATCAGAAACCCTAACAAGATAAGTCGAGTTGTCTGGTAATTCACGCTGTATCGATGATTTGAGATCACTGATCGAAATCAAATAACTTGAGTTGTCTCTTCTTTCACGCTAGAAGATTAGTTGAAATAATCGCAGGAGACAAATATATTAGTATAGTCATCTGCTTCTTTACGTAAATGTGTTTGTTGAAGAGGTCATGACTAGACCGGATTTTTATGTAATTATACATATTTTTTGTCATATTACAGTGGTATCAAGGGCTTCTATTGTGGCTGTGGGTACCACCGTAGCAAGCCACGAGCTTCTCTGTTCAACTAGTGTCGGGAAAAGGAACTATTACGAGTATAGTAGTAATCCCGCTGTTTTACAATAGGGATGTCGTTATCTCTGGTGGCGGGGTGATGAATTGTGTGGAGGGGCGATTTCGTCGTGGCACTCGTGCCACGGACTCCCGCTCGTGGCATCGACCTTGACAACACTGTCTTTACTACTTACCATTCTCAAAATTTTAACCTTGACAAACTGTCGCCGTTCTAACACAATATCCATTTTTTTCGTTACATATTTGATACTGTCTTACCTATTTTACATATTTCGCTATTTTCTCAGCATATTTTTTTTATTTTATCAATTTCTTACATATTTATATGAAAGAAGTATTTTCAAAAAATCAGCATTTCTCCTACATTATTACTGCGTTCTTCTGTGTACTCTACTCAAGGTACGCTTCCTGAAGACGCAGTCGAATAGTCTCACAGTCCGACGCGCCTGTTTCATTTATCTCTGTAGCGGGAAGTGCGCATCAGCTACAGATAATTCTCACCTTTAGATGTGAAAAGTATCATTGACGCCGCATTTGGTGACCTTTAACCTTCCCAATTTCCAAGAAACATCAGCGATCGCCGTCCTGTGACAAGCACTTTGATGAGAATATTCCATGCTGTAGTGATTGCTGGTCGTAGATTTCGCCGGCTTGTACGATGGCTTCTATTGCGTCTAGTCTGGCTGCTAAACTACATTCCTGGATAACAATTTGGAAGGTTTTTACTACTGATGGGAAAGTTGTATGGTGTGTGGCGTCATAACAGACGCCTTGTACAAAATTAGTTACGTGCATTTAAGAGACTTGAAATACACATGGGAATAAGATGCGGGAGTGTACTGAAGGGACGCTTCGCAAAACAAAGGGCTATATTTGGGCGACGAGGAAACATCCGGACGTGCGCCGCCACGGGGACAGGCTTGTGAACCCCGTCGACAGGATGGCCGGAGAAATGCGGCTTGTAGAAGCGCAGAAATGACGCAGTTCCGGAGCCAGGCCAGAAGGTATACCGAATAAGACGGCCCCGGACGAAACTCCTCCTTCTTCTGTTTCTTGGGCAACAAGAAACAAGTGTGCATCAACTTGTGCTTTCCAAATGATTTTTAAAACGTTTACTTTGTTTTAAAATTTGTATAGGAAATTTGTTATAAGTGTAAGTTCGTATTACGTAAATGAGTTTTATAATTTGAATTTTTTAAATATTACATATTATATCCGATTGTATATATTTATTACGGATTCTGACTGTTTTCATTACATATTTATGTATATATTTTGACGTCTCATACTACATACTTTTCCGGTCTCTAGTCATGACCAATGATCCAATTCTGCGAATTGTTTAGACAAGGATGAAAATGCAGATCATGACACCGGAAAACGCAGATAACCTCTTGGCGACTTTGCAGATCTGACACTTGGAGAGATTTTCTTAAGAACAAACTCTATCAATGAATCAAAGGGTATGGCCCTTTCAAACGTGAAATCATAGGCAGCCGACAATCACATATAAAAGAAATAAACTTTTGATATACATTCATATGGACTCGCATGACTTTCATCATGACGCGAAAATACTTCGGTTGCTCAAGCTTTCGTGAACCAGTGACGGTGGCGCCTCAACAAACGGCATTGGGCAGTATTTAAATACGTACATATATTTGAAATACGTATTTTAAATACATTTTGTATTTGAAAAAAAGTATTTTTGAGTTTTTTCGACATGTGTTTTAGAGATTATTTAAATACATAAAATAGGTGTATTTAAGAAAAAATACTTAAAATACACTGAATACTTAAAAAGAAATACTTTAAATACAGAAGGAGATAACGACGATAGTTTCTTTTTGTTTTATTCTCCTGGTGAATGGAAACAAACGAAACAAACATAAGTGCCCTTATCAGCTGTTGAATTTGAGTTCTCTTCATTTTTAAATGATAAATCTAAATCATTAAAAATTCTGGACAATCATCCAGCAACAAACTAGTGGTGCTACAGAATGGCACAGACTTTCCCGAATTAGTTTTCTATTTCCTTGGGTTTTCGCTAGCTATATTGAATTGCCACAAACTCTTTCTTGCCAGCTGCCATCTATCACCGCCAAAAGTACATTTTTTTGTATACCAGTATTATAAACAACCCTTTTACATTAACAAAATCGTTCATAGTATGGCATATTATTGCACGAATCATTAAGTCATCGCTATTTCTGCACGAAATATGAGCCATCACTGACGCAATAGTCACGGCCCCTCTATATTTTCAGTTATGGAGTTTAAAGAAGGCAGTGGTACCATATAAATAGATTGCAGTGTTCGCAGTAAAATCAAAGACGTTATGAAAAAACTTACTTTTAAAAATTTGGATTACAGCTGCATTTGCCACGATTGTAAAACAAAAAAGTTTTTTGTGTTTAACATGTAAGGGTCTTAAGGAAATGTATTTTTTACAGACCTCAACATAATTAAATTCTTCACTGGATACGATAGTAAATATTCCGGGCTTCTCATTTTTGTTCACTATCAAAACAGAACCTTCTTCTTTCACATAGTTGATGCACAAATTGTACAATTCGACACGTCTACAAGCACCAAATATGCCAATAATAGCAATGATCACCAATTACAGTCACATCGAACCAAAATCGCCGTTTTTTGGAGTATCATTACAAAACTTTCTCTATACTACGTATATTACTTGTATATGCGTACGTATACGAGTAAGTAAACTAATGGTAATACAGAATGGCACAGACTTTCCCGTTAGTTTTCTATTTCCTTGGGTCTTCGTGAGCTATTCGGAATTGCCACATACTCTTTCCTGCCAGTTACTATCTATTACCCCCAAAGGAACATTTTTTTGTCATTTTCTTAATTTTTTCGGCTTCCTATTGGTAGAACGAAAATATTAATTTTAGAATATTAAAGAAAACAAAAATCTAGCCCTAAATGGAAATTTTCTTTTAAAAATTATGTGCTGTTTTAAAGAAAATTGCGTTTTAGCGCTACTAAAAATGCGAAATTTGAAGCTCATTCTCACAGAAAAATTTTGAGTTTTCAAAACACTTATTTGAAGTTACTTAAAGCACTAACACTCACAAATATAAAAATGTTTACAAATTGCTGGTAATCTGAATATTAAAGATGTGAGAGATCCTTTAAAAAAATTACATATGTGTAATTTTTGAAAAAACAAAAAATATCCTCAAAATAAATTTTACGTCATATTAAAGGGTGCAATTAGCACTATCCGAATTTTTTAGCCATTTATGAAAAAATGGCGTTTGAGCGTGTCTGAAAATGCGGAAATTTCAGCTAGTTTTCACAGAAAATGGTTGTGTTTTCGATAAACTTTGACATTATTTAAAGCAATGTACTCATAAAAATAATTCGCCGCTAATGTAAATATTAACGACGTGAGAGACAAGTCAAAAAAATTAAATTTTTGCAATTTTTGAAAAAACAAAAGAATACAGCAATATGGCGTCATCTCATAGAGTACATTTAGCACTATCCCTACCAAAAGTTAAAGAAAAAATTTGGAGCCGTTTTTCAGAAAATCTAGTTTTTGTAATTTTTTAAAATTGCACATATTGCACGCAATATTGCGCGAAAACTACTAAAATTTTCAGAACAATGTACATGACCTTAAACAAAGAACTCATTTTGGAGAGCACATTTTATTTGAAGGAAAAATCTCTATCTTCAATTTTGTAGTTGGAGAAAGACGCCGAAAAAAATTCAGTTTCACAATATTCGAAAATTCAGAGTTATCCGTGAAAAATCGGACCTATGCCATATTAGAGCCATTCCACGTCAAATCGCACAAGAGTTGACACGACATTTTTTAAAATGTACGATATTTTTTTTCTTGACATCAAAAAAGAGACATGTATTTTTTTTATTTGCCTGAAAATTAATTATTTGTGTAGTTGTGGCTATATTAAATTTTGGAATTTACAGGAACTTCACAAATAAGATCAATTATCTCTCCCAATGTACTAAATATAAAAATTTCTGGTTTGCGTCATTTAATACTTTGAAATGTTTATCTTATTCCTCTGTAAATAAATTTTTCAAAAAATATTATTTTCATTTTAAAAAATGTATTTTTTCAAAAAAAGTAAAATTTCTTTATAAACTCGATGAAATAAAAATTTGAAAAAAATATAGGCGTGTTCCTTGTTCAATTTTCTATAAAATACAACACGAAAAAAATGGGCACTCCACACATACAGTTCTAAGAAAATCAATTGTAACTATGAGGGCGCGCTCTGCCTACCCATGCACTAACGAATTGTGTTCGGCCAGTCTTTGATGCAAGTGCAGAAGAACTAAAAAAAAGAATGACCGTCTGCCTGATAAGGTTTTCAAGAGTTATTAGCAGGCGCGGCTCGTCATTAAAGGCTGTAAGGCGGAGCCTCTCCTAGAGAAATCGCCGTCCAAAAGAAATTTAAAAATATGTTTACAAATGTATTTATTAATTAATAATGGAATTTTGAGTTGTATTATGTTACAATCATATCAATTTTTTTCTTTGTCGGTTCGTTAACGGCCGTCCGTAACGCATTTAAAGCTGTTGACAGGGAAGAGAGAAGCGTTAGGCTCCCACTTTATTCTCACATAAAGCCTGTATAAAACGAGGAGGCGTGACGTCATGCATTCACGGCAGACCCTTACCAGCGAACGAAGGCTGCGGCGAGACAGCCTTCGGTGGAGCCTAGGGTCTGAAGAACGGCGGGCTCACCAGATTGCATTACTGTGCAGCTCCACGAGTAGCATTGCGCTTCAACTAGTTTTCCCAGTATGCGGTAGGAGCGCTATACTTGGGTTTTTCTTTCTTGACGCATGAGGTCTTGTCTTCTGGGGCAATGTACTTAACATAAACATTACTGGTTGTTTCATTCAATTTTTTGAATGTGTATTTTATTCATCTGTAAATTACTTTCTCAAAAAATAAATATTTCATTAAAAAATTGTAATTATTTTTGAAAAACGAAAATTTCTTTATGAACTCTCTCAGATTAAAATTTGAAAAAATAGGCATATTTCTTGTAAAATTTTCTACAAAACATAAGAAAAAAGTGGGCACCCAAAACTTATAGATAAAAAATCAATTGTAATTATGGTATTCGGGCGCGTGGTTCCTGCCCCTGCACTAACGAATTGTGTTCGATCAGTCTTGGATACTAATGCCGACGAACAATAAAAGAATGGCCCTCTGCCTTATTTGGGTTTCAAGAAACATTAGTAAATCTATGTTCACTCTTTCCCCAGAAGGGATGGGTGACAGCAAAGCGAATGCTTT
This sequence comes from Acheta domesticus, assembly GCA_031308135.1. Taxonomy (NCBI): domain Eukaryota; kingdom Metazoa; phylum Arthropoda; class Insecta; order Orthoptera; family Gryllidae; genus Acheta; species Acheta domesticus. The sequence continues at coordinate 143,523,936 of JAHLJT010002406.1, read as the reverse complement.
TCTCGTGTCGGCGAAACGAATTTTACTGCGAGTCCCTTTGCGTCGTAGGGACGGGGTGCCCTCCTGACCTTGCTCGTGAAGTACAATCGTCCACTTGTCAAAGGACATGGTACAATTTTCTCAACATTAGTCGCAATACTTATGAAGACAAGAGTGCTAGTATTTGTTCTGTGAATCGTGTGTACACTGTGCAACACGAGTGGCGATCAGCGTTTGAAATAGATGTTTCAATCCATTGAAACTTTCTGATCACGATTTTTAAAAAAGAAAATCTCCAAGACGCGTAAACCACGATTTGCTGGTGAATTTACAGGAGTCATTAGATTGACGAATTTGTGATTCATTTCGGAAGAAAGGGAATCGGTTTCCAAAACGGCCTTTTCTTAATGAAGATAGCATCGATTAGTGGCACAAGTGGCATTAACGAAAGTAGCGGAACGTCCAGTGAAAAAAGTGGAAATCAAGGAATTTAAGCTCTTTTAAGCCAATTTAAGCTCTTTCAAGCCAATTTAAGCTCTTCAGATAGTTCAAGTGTCTGCGAAATGAATAAAGAGAAGATAAACATGAGTTTAATTGCATTAGGAAAAACCACTGCCATGAATAGAAAATTGGAACAAAATGGCATCCCCATGAGAAATTTTAGAAAGTACAAAGTGCCAACACATAATTTTTTTCACATTGAAGATTATTCGACGTCCATCGAAAAATCAGACAAAGATACTATTTAGTAACTTATCGATTAATTTCACTCAACAGATGACATGACGTTGAAAATTTATATTTTGACAATTTTTAAAAGTTGGACATACAATAAAATTAAACGACTTTTTGCAGCAACCGAACGCATGCTAAAAGTGTCTAAAACGTTGGCTGAAGAAAATGGAATTTTGTCCGGAACTGAAGTAAATTCGGTAGGGCATTAAAACTGTGCATTGTGACGAAAGTTCAGGAATTCTATGGTGCGCGAGTACTTGTATTTAAAGTGAGTTTTGAGGACCCGAAAATTTCAAAATGTCAGTCAAAATCTGAATCAAGAGTCCGTCATTTAATTATTTATAGATTTATAAATTATTTATAAATATATTAATATTATTTATATGTATATTAATACGCATTAATATTATTATTTATAAAGTCAATCCTGAAGTTTCACCACCTCAAGAAGTACTTAAATTACTGCTTCATCCAAAGAAACCGACGACCAGTAACGCAAAAAAACGTGTCTATTGCAGAAATCTATTGCACACTGGTTGGCAAAATATTAATATCTTTTAAAGTTATTGAGATCCCACTTTGATTTTTTCTGGGCTTATTATCAATACTTTAGTGCGTTTATAAATATTTTTAAAAATTTTTAGCTCATCGAGTTTACAAAAATATTCAAGTTTCAAAATTTCAGTTTTTTTAAAAAAATTGAAAATTCAAAAAATAAACATTTTGCAAAATCTTAAAAATTAAACATGTTTTTAAGTTCGAATGGAATTTGAACGGAATTTCTATATTGGTGTATTCAAATGTATATATTTTTAAGTTAGTGATGCGCGTCATTTTAGCAAATTTCATTATACAATATTTCCGAAAATAATAAAGTTAGAAAAAAATAAAAATACACGTGTTCACTTATTTGATCCATATAACAAATAGAAAAATTAGAAAATAAATAAAAATATGAAGGTCAAATTTTGGTCTTTTTGTGCGATTTGACGTGGAATGGCTCATTAATAAGTGTATTTTACTCTATTCATACAAGAAATTTAAAGAAAAAATTTGGAGAGGTTTTTGAGAAAATTTTGAAAATGTCCGGAGGGCTTCATGTAAAGTACCCACAAATTTTAAAGAATCGTTTTCAAAGCCTCAAAGCTTCGATTAGAACCAGATCGACCGGCGAATATCCATTTTGGAAGAAATCCTACGTATGGTTAGGCGCTAGCAGTGTTCACAGAAGGACGGACGGACAGACAGACGGACGTTTTCCTTTCAATTGTTTTTTCGATATCAAGGACCCACAAAATAGGGTTTCTGTTAGGGAATTTTTGTTTCCTTAATTTAGCAACTGGTTTTATCCACTTTTTCGTTATCACGACCCGGCAATGAATTTTTTTCCGCCGAAATTCGCCATTTTTCGCGCAGCATTACATAACTTTCCCTATATTATGTATATCACTCCGTGTATACGTACGTATACGGGAAAGTAACTAGTGTTCTACAGAATGGCACAGACTTTCCCGTATTAGTTTTCTATTTCTTTGGGTCTTCGCTAGCTATTCGGAATTGCCACATAATCTTTCTTGCCAGCTGTCATCTATCACCGCCAAAAGTACTTTTTTGTCATTTACTTATTTTTCGGATTCCTATTGGTAGAACGGAAACATTAATTTTAGAATATTAAAGAACACAAAAAACTTGTCCTAAATAGCAATTTTCATTTAAAAAAATTATGTGCCATTGTAAAGAAAATGGCGTTTTAGCGCTAACTAAAAATGCAAAATTTGATGCTCATTTTCACAGAAATTTGAGTCTTCAAAATACTTTATTTGAATTTATTTAAAGCACGTACACTCACAAATATAATAATCTTTACAAATTGCTGGTAATGTGCATATTAAAAATATGAGAGATCTTTCAAAAAAATTACAATTATGTAATTTTTGAAAAAACAAAAAAATATCTCAACAGAAACTGCACGCTATACTAAAGACTGTATTAGCACTATCCGTTACAAAAGTTTGAAGAAAAAATTTGCAGCCATATATGAGAAAATGGCATTTGGGCGTTTCTGAAAAATTCGAAATTTTGAGCTACTTTTCACAGAAAACGGTTGTGTTTTCGAGAAAGCTTACTTGACATTATTTAAAGCACATGTACTCCTAAATATAATAATGTGAAAAAAATCGCCGCTAATGTAAATATCGACGTGAGAAACATGTGAAAAAATTTACTTTTCTGTAATTTTTGAAAAAAACAACCTATAGAGCAATATGGATTTTATGTCATCTGATAGAGTACATTTACCGCTATCCCTACCTAAAGTTCAAGAAAAAATTTGGAGCCGTTTTTGAGAAAATTTTGTTTTTGTAAATTTTTAAAATTGCACATATTGCACGCAATATTGCACGAAAACTACTTGAAATTGAAAAACATTTACATGACCTTTATAAAAAAACTCAATATGCAGAACAAATTTTATTTGAAGAAAAAATCTCTATCTTCAATTTTGTAGTTGGAGAAAGACGCCGAAAAATATTCAAACTTTCACAATTTTCGAAAATTAAGAGTTATCTGTGAAAATTGGACCTATGGCATATTAATAAGTGTATTTTACTCTATTCATACAAGAAATTTAAAGAAAACATTTGGACCCGCTTTTGAAAACATTTTGAAAATCCCCGGGGGCTTCATATAAAGTATGTCTTCACCGTCTCTCTCTCTTTCACACCGTCTCTCTCCGTTTTATTCACATTTAATAGCAGATTCTGCACATCGCTGAGCAGGTTCGTAATATGGAGAAACACCATATAGCGGGTGAAATGCCTACCGTGTGTAGCGGGTTGCCTAGGAAGTTTTGTCCGAAAAAATTAAAAAAAAGTGGGGTTGACCACCCTTATCACTAAGGGGTATAAAAAATAGATAACTTATTCTCATACCTATTGAATAAACATAAAATTTCATCAAAATCGGTCAAGCCGTTTCGGAGGAGTATGGTAACTAAAATTGTGACACGAGACTTTTATATATATATATATATATATATATATATATATATATATATATATATATTCTAACGCAAACCCGCCCCGAACACCCAAATTTATTTAAATTTGCTAATTCTCTCAACAATGGTTGAGCGTCTGGGCGGGTGCGCAGATATCTGCTCTTTCGAGGTTACTTATATCTCAGGGCAGCGGGATCTTTGGGGTGTAGAGAGCAACCCAAAACACAGGAACACAAATAACAGTAAAAACAAAGTTTAATGATTTCAAAAATAATAACTATTTCTACTACACGTGTAACTCGTCATCATTGTCTTTCAACTTTCCAAATAAAATCATCAACTCACACCGTATCCTCTTTAAATCAAATAACCAAAACTCTTCAAATTTTAAACACAATTACTGTTCATGGAAAAATTAAGAATTCTTTAAAATAAAAATGACTAAATTGTGCTTGCACTTTTGACCTCAATCACTGCCTGCGCTTACTAATCTCACTTCAAATTCGTTTTAATTCTACACCTCTGATCAATAAACGTGCTCTGCAGCACAACTTCCTCCACACTTTGATACAATTATTACCACATCAATCTACTTTAACTCATGTACAAAACCAACAGGTAACCAGGCGTCAAAATGGCTATTGCTTTTATAACTGCAACATGAAAGTTATTCGCCTTCACAGTCTAGAACCTCCCGTATAACTCCTAACATTTTCTTTACCTCGCCATTCCTGGTGAGCTGTCCTTGTCTTGGGTCGCTCGCTGTCGCGTTTGCTGCCGGCACATGCGCTCCGAGCTGCGGCCTCGCGCCTAGCGACCCGCCGCCTTCGTGCCTCCGTCTTCGGTCTTCAGCTCCCGTCGCCGTCCTTCTTCCGTCTTCCTCTCCTGGTCCTGTTCTTCTTCTATCTTCCGCTCCCAGCTCCGTCGTCCTCTTCTGTCTCCCGTCCCGGTTCCGTCTCCTTCGTCCGATCACGACCGGTACTCGCCCGTCTCCAGATCTCGTTCGGGCGCGTTCTTTTGCTCACGCCCAGTGTTATTCGTACGCCAGCGTGAGGTTTGGTTCTCGCCGCGTACTAGATCTCTCCCCCCGTTCCAGCTGCAGATTTTATGGCTTAATCTGAGCGTCAACTTGTCGCAAATTTCACAGGCGACCTCTTTCACGGTGCCGTAATTGCAAAATCTTTCTTGAATATTTTAACAAATTCGCGGACGACTAACTAGACGCCTTTCTGACGTCGGACACTCCTAACTAAAATGACGTTCTTTCGCATAATCTTTCAACACCGGCTACCGTTACTTCGGAGAGAAACTGCCGCCTCTACCGACGAAAAACTTGAGAGAAGCTACCGCTTCTTCTGACGAAAAACTAAAGAGATGCTGCCGCCTCTACCGACAAAAACTTAAGAGGCCCTTCCGCTTGCGGATTAGCGTTTTATGCCCTCGGTTTGTAGGGGCAACGCGGCGCCTCCTCCTCCCCTCCAGTTAGTGCGCGTCATTTTCTCGCGACTTGCGATGAACGTTGCGGACGATAATTTCCTCGTCTGCGGGCGCACCCCCTTTGAACTGCGCCGCGCTCTCTTCCCCGTACCAAACACCATAAAAGAACGGGGAAGAGAGCGCGGCGCAGTTCAAAGGGGGCGCGCCCGCAAACGAGGAAATTATCGCCCGCAACGTTCATCGCAAGTCGTGTGTATATGCAGTGCCCTCTGGAATACAAAGCCTGGCGACGATTTTGTGACGTAAGCACGAATAGGCCCACGAAGAGACTCTCCGGCCGGATACTCCGTGTGTTATGCGTGTTGCTATGTTGTGATTTTTCAGCAATTTGATTATTTTTAATTACGGAAATTCGAACTTGGTAAGTACAAGTAGTTTCTGATTAAGTTCACTTTACGTCTTAGATCTAAAATTAAGGCAAATGTAAGCAAATGATATATTTGTGCTTCAATTTGTAAAAACGTGTTAAGAACAGGGGCGTAGCGTCCATAGACGCGCTAGAAGCGCCGCTTCCCTTACGAATTTCCATCACAATTTTTTACATTTTAAATGTATTAGTATCCGCTTATCAAACTCGATGAAATGTTGGAATATCTATAGTTTCTACTTTACCGGGATTTCATGGTTTCTAGTTTTTCACGCACTTCTTCGTATTTCCCTCTCCCTGAAGATTGTCAGAGGAGGCTATTGTAGTTCGAATAGGGCGGGCGGCGCGTGAAATATTGTGTACCCTGTGCGAGGCTACAAGAAGCGCAGCCCTCAGGAGACCTCCGTGGTTCAGATGGAATAGTGAGTTTGGCTTGTGAAGGACTGTGATTGAAACGTGACTACTGAACTGTGAATAAAGCGTGAACCGGGCATCAAGGCACGTGTAAGTATCAGCGTTCATAGACAACTCCTTTTTTAAAAATTTTGGAGATTTCTTCGTAACTGTTCGAACGTGTTCCTTGCATAGGTTATTGTAGGCAGACGGACGCGCTACGGGCCGGCGCTTCCAGACCATTATGGAAGGGGCTGCGGCTGCAACCCGTGCCGGGCGTTCGAACGGTGATGGAGCATCGCCGTCTTTATGTGGATGTGCAATTGAACATTTAAAACAAAATACATTTTCAAGCCTTTCTTTTGAGGAAAAATCAAAAATTATTGCGACTGGAAAACCTACACCAGAACTTCATATTGAGTGCCATTCGAAAGGGAAGAAGAATTTCATACGACATTTTCGTGCACAAATCTACGAGAATGTTCCGTGGATAAGTGGGTGCAGAAACACAAATAAATTATTCTGTTGGCCATGTTTATTGTTTTCTAAAGAGAAATCCGTGTGGACGCAAGGAGAATTTGATGATCTTCACAATATTCACAAAGCACAGGCTCGCCATGAAACTTCAGTTTCTCACATCCTATCCCTAAAAAATTTCAAACTGTTTGGAAAACAGAGAATTGAATGCAGTCTCAGTGAGCAGTTTCGGTTGTCTGTACAACGTCACAACGTAGAAGTTTCAAAGAACAGAGATATGTTGACTCATATAATCAGAGTTGTTTGTCTTTTAGGAAAACTAGGATTGGCGTTTCGCGGACACAATGAAATTGTCGAGTCTCATAATCGAGGCAACTACATTGAAATTCTTAAATTTTTGGGTAATTATAATACTGAACTTTTAGCTGTTATTGAAAGCAACAATGTGTTTCGTGGAACATCTCCTGACGTCCAGAATGATATTATTGCGGCAGTTGCGGAAGTTATGCACAGAGAAATAGAAAAGGAGATTTCTGAGGCTCAATTTGTGGCATTAATATTTGATGAAACGACTGATGTGACCATGAAATCGCAACTCACAAGCGTGTTGCGGTATGTTTCAAAGAATGGCGTTCAAGAAAGATTCTTGCATTTCACTGACTGCAGCAAAGACAGATCCGCATCTGGATTATTAGAACATGCAAAAGGATTATTAGCACGTACAGTGCGACACAAAGTAATAGCGCAAACGTATGATGGCGCAGCAGTTATGGCAGGGGAACATGCTGGACTTCAGGCCAAGTTAAAGATGATTTGTAAAGAAACAATATTTGTGCATTGTTATGCTCACAAATTAAATTTAGTCTTAGGACAATCTGCTAGCTGTATTAAAGAAGTGCGAATATTTTTCGCCTCTTTATCAGGATTAGGAGCATTCTTTTCTAAATCTACTAGGCGGATTGAAGCTTTAGACACTGTAGTGAAAAAGCGATTGCCATCAGCTGCACCAACACGTTGGAATTTCACCAGCAGGCTTGTACTGACTGTGAAAAATCATACGAGCGATCTGCAGGAATTATTTGCTTCAGTAACAGAAAATTCAAGTGACTGGGACGCTGAAACTCTGTGCTCTGCTCGTGGCTATTTTAATCTTTTGAAAGACTTTGACTTTAATTTTTTCTTAACTTTGTTTTCATGTTTTTTCCTCATTATGACTCATTATTTAAAATTTTACAAAATAAGTCCAATCATATTATGTACTGCATGAAAAAAATTGAAGATTTTGGGATATATCTGAAGCAGTTTCGAGACACTTTTGAATGCTTTTGGGAAGGTTGCAACAGAGAAAGAAGCGAATTTCAGTGCATCAAGCGAGCCAGAGTAGAAAATACAGAGAATGAAAAGAATGTGTACAAGAGACTGTTTATAGAAGTTATAGACAACTTAATATGTCATGTATCTGATAGATTTTCTGATACTTCTAAACTGAAATTCCTAAGCCTTCTTAACCCAGATCTCTATTTAAGTTATCAGTCGTCATTCCCCAGTGAAGCTTTCAATTGTCTAATGGATGTTTATGGAAGGCATTTTGACTCTGCGCGATTGAAAAGTGAGCTCACAGCCATTTATTTTGATAATGAGTTCCACAAGAGTGTCAGTAAAATAAATGATTATATCAAGCACCATGAACTCACAGATGTCTTTCCCCAAACATACATACTGACCGCTTTGATTCTCACTATACCTGCTACAAGTGCGTCGGCGGAGAGGTCATTTTCTGCTCTCCGGAGAGTAAAAAACTATCTTCGAAATTCACAAAGCGATGAAAGACTTTCTCGTTTGTCCTTACTGAATATCGAGAGTCAGCTTTTAGATTCGATGATGACAAAGCCATCGTTTTTTAATGATGTCATTGATGTATATGCCCGTAAACCAAGAAGAATTGCACTTAATTTTAAAATGTAATTGTTAAAAATAAAAGTTAATAAATTATAATATTACTTTGATTTTTCCTTATGAAACCTTCCAATATGACTCCTTTAAATTTAGAAACGTGAAAAAAGGTATATAAAGGAGCAAAATGCTCCTGCGTCATTATTTAGGGATATTTTGTTGAGTTGATTAAATTTGAGATTTATACAGTATGCTTGGACTTTCTCATCTAATATAAAGACGTTGTTGAGGGAAAGTGTATCAAGTAATAAGGAATAGTAAAGCACGTACTCTTTAGTGAGAAAATTAGCATTGAGGTTTCCAGATTGTCCTGTTAGTAGGACTGACTGCAGTGTGATGGCTATGTACCGGTCGAATTTTACTAGCGCAACACATAAGGGAAGATCTATGTTTATTTGATAAAAATTTTTTTACCAAAACAGATCATTCTAGATTCCGGATGAAACATCTCTCCAGAATGTAATTTCGTTCTATTCTCTTGATAGAGAAATATTTCTGTGTATTTCTTGTTTCGCTTATCGACGAATAAAACTAACTAAAACATTTCCAAGTACTGAAAGAAAGATATTTACTTTCTGATAACAATACTGAGAATAAAAATACTTTTATCAAGAAATGTCCCATGAAAAGTTCCATTAACAAGGTACTTTTAATTAAATAGTTCCTCGAACCATCCGTAAACGATGTAGGTTGAATACAGAATATGCCGCTTCCCCTCTTAAAAAATCCACGCTACGCCCCTGGTTAAGAAGCTTTTAGGTTATTGTGCATATTGATCATACAGTGTTTAGGACTTACGTGATTACACAGTTAACAGATGTTAATAAATTCGGAACTATTCAAACCCTCATTGTTTCATTTACAGCCCATCACAATAACTTTCAAGTGTTGTGTGCCCAATTGTAAAGGCAACTACCGAAACGGCCCTGCTGTTAGTGTGTTCGGCTTTCCCAAAGAGAGTGCGTGGATCAGAGCTATTTACAGAAAGAAAACTTTCATACCCAACAATAACTCAAGGGTAGGTATTTAAAAATACTTTAAACTTGCAAACGGTGATAATGATAGTGATAGTTTTGGTGATAGTTATTGTAATGTTGAAAAATGGATTCAATCGTTGCCTCATCAACAAATAATAAAGAATCATTCACATATCTAGCACAAAATATTACTTCATTTTGACTTAAGATTACTGTGTCTGCTGCATAACCGATTCAGAAAAGGGATAACTCATGGGTCCACCTATTGAAGTCCCCTGTTTTTGTTTGTAACAAGAATTATTGAACATGAAGAATTTGTTATTTAACATTAATCTAATTGCTAGCGGGATCTCCTCATTCGGTATTTTAAATGAATTTTCCTTACTAAGTTTTTCTTTCAGAGCTTCAAATATTACGTTATGTGGGATGTCTTATATGTTTTAATATATACATAATTGTTACGTGATATGTCAACTCAAAATCTAGCATGCAGCATGATTCTGCTTCTGTACTTTTCTTTCCCAAAATATTTTAAATCGCCTATTCTGTAAAAATAATTTTTATATGTATTAATGTAGGAATATGAATGCATATGCATTGAGAAACTACTTAAATGTTTTGTTGTGTTGCACAAAATGTGTATTGAGTAATATATGTAAATTGTGATATGATTTTCTTCAAAATAAATTACTATTCCTAAAATTAAAGTGTATTTTTATTAACTTCCGATTCTAATTTTGTTGATAGTTGTAGGAAAAGTTTTATTTTTTTCTTTCGAAGAAACATTTTCCTGAAATAAAAGCAACGTATTTCTAAAAAATAAATCCTTCGATTTTCGTTACCAAAATCTGTTGGTGTAAAATGAAGTGCCAGGGAGAAATATAATGTGAAATGCTCTTGCTATTAACTTCAGCATAGATCGTAGGCCCGCGGCGGGGCTGGTGGGCCTACTCATCGTGACGTCATTGGCAAGATGGCTGCCCGTCGCCAGGCTTTGTATTCCAGAGGGCACTGGTATATGTGTGTGTGTGTGTATATATATATTTGTCATATATATATATATATATGTCATATATATATATATATATATATATATATATATATATATATATATTGGTATGTAAAATCCACTGCTTCATTGTAATAAGTTCCAATATGGGAGTCAAGTTAATATTTATCTTATTGGTCAATGCGTTGACCAGCAGTTCGCTCTGAAATAATAAATGCCAGCCCAACTGGCTTCAGACAAACACGAGTGCTCGGATCTGCGTTCCCAGCTAGGACGGGAGCTATCGCGGGAAGTGTCACTTGTGGTGGGAGGGGAGGTGTTGAGTGAGTGCTGAGCAGACAGACAGCGCCTTTGGCGAAAGGACAAGAGAATAACAAGAGACCGGAAAAATATGTAGTATTGAACGTCAAAATGTGTACATAAATATGTAATGAAACAGTAAGAATATGTAATAAACATGTAAAATCCGATATAATGTGTAGTATTAATATGTAGTATAAAAAGCATTTTCTTAATAAGAAATTGCATTTAGAAAAACTGCACAATTTACATCATACAACTTTCTCGTCAGTAGTAAAAGCTTAATCTATTGTAATCCAGGACCGTAGTTTAGCAGCCAGACTAATCGCAATAGAAGCCATCGCACAAACTAGTGAGTTGTACGACCGGCAAACATACGCTGTAGCATCTTCATTGAAGTGTTACGTCGGCAACCGCAAAGGGTCCCCCCCGATAAGATAGTAAAAAGTTCCCCTCAACCAAATTACATATGAGTGGTTACACTATAATTCTAACATAAAAATAATATTTTTGAAAGGTTTCTTAGCCTCCGTCCCACCACCCACACTCCTATACAGCCAAAAACGTGTTTTTTTAATTTCAATTTTTTTCGACAACTTAACATTATTTTATCAGACTGAAAAAAATATGGTAAATAAGAACACAACCTGGACTATTAGAAAACATTTTTCAGTTTTTTCTCAGGCCCAAATTCAAACACAAAAAAATATTTTCGAAAAAAAATATCAAGAAATATTTTTTACTGTGTCTTAGAAGCCTGGAACAGGCTCGAAAAAAATGTCAAAGGTTCCTCTTAAAACACAAATTGTTGTTTATTTTTTTTCAGATTTTTTCGATTGCTGGGCTGTAGTTAAAAAAATAAAAACCATTTTCCCGCCTTTAAAACACCTGGACTTTCAATATACTTTGAAAATGACTGCAACGGTTCTGTGCATTTATTTTGGTGTTTATTATACATTTGTATTCATTGTTGTAGCACCCAATAAAGTTTTGATTTTGGAATATACTTAAAAAGTATCATTTTTAAAGCTTTCTAATCGTTTGCATAATTAATCGCACGCTACGGAAAGACGATAGTTTTGGCAATTTATAAGAAACAATCGACACAAGACCTTGTAAGTGTGATACTGGTGGATAAAAAATTACACCTCATCCTACATCAAACATATTTTAGAAGAAAAAGTAGATGTTTGCAGATTATGACATACAAAAAAGATTATTGCAACACACATTATAATGGCAAATGACTCGGAAGCGATGCTTCCTAGGCCTTTTAAATCAGGTTTGCTTGTCTCATGGGGACACGACGAGAACAAGTAAATTCTAACAGACGACATGTTTTGGGGGACGGGTAGATGACAAATGGGGAAATGATAAGGGACATTTCGTGTGCAGGATAGATGGGTGACAGTGAGGAGGTGAAGGGGAACAGATTAGGCCCCGATTATGTTGTTGGGATGTATTTTTCAAAATACCACTTTTATGATCATCCTATTTTACAATTTTGCATATTAGTTCTTTGGGGTGCGCCCTTTCCATAGCACAGATGGACAGAAAAGAGAAACCGATATCAATGTAAAATTAAATTGAAGGAAAATACTGAAATTATCTTTCACGATAAAATTAACGGGACTATTTTAATTTTTGCGAATTTTTATCTCAACGCTCGGCAATATTGGAATGAATTCTCTCGCACAGTACCGGGTCTATAATGCCGTAAACTACTTTTCGGGGGATGGAAGTTTGCAGTTGGGTGCTACATTAAATCAATTTTCAATTTTCGTACAATTATTATTTACAAAGTGCAGAGTTTTCGCACGTGTACAGATTGTACGAGGTTACAGATCAGAAAACGCGGTGTCAAAGATATTTTGGAGACCTAGATTTCCCCAATAATGTAGGAAAAATGCTGATTTAGGAAAAAACAAAGAACATCTTTTCCCAAAAAAATAGAAGAAATTGAAGAAAATTGATAAAATAAGAAAATATATTGTGAAAACAGCAAAATATGTAAAATATGTAATATAGTACTAAATATGTAAAAATATGTAACAAAAAATTCGATATTGTGTTAGGAGGGTTATGATTCGCCAAGATTACAATTTTGAGAACGGTAAGTAGAAAAAACAAAAAATATGTAATTACATAAAAATCCTGTCTCTAAGAATAACTGTCACAACGGTTTGAGGATCGCATCGTTTATCGCGAACTCGATGACAAATTCCCAGTGAAGTTGAGGGGAAGATACGAATTGGGCACAACAAACGCTTTGGTCTTTCATAGTCATTTTCTTAATTCCAGAACTGATTAATATTAATTAACATGTAAGCAAAAAACATACAAATTTCATTAGCTATTCAAGCATTATTCATAATAAAAGAGGTTCTAGAAGTATAATACAGTGAAAAAGTCAAATAAAGTACATTTTGTAGTACAATTATTTGATCCAAAATAAATTTTCAATTGGTTCATGCCCCATACATCCACGAAAAACGCATATTTTTCTTTTCTATTTTTAATGCATGTATTGCTCGCATTTTTAAAATAAAAACCCAATTTAAATTTTTAATTCAAATTATAATACTGATTCAATATAAAATACTTTCCCTAAAGAAACATATTTTCGAAATTTCGTCTAGTGTTTGCACGTAGTGTTTTTACTAAAAGATTTTAAGGTGCAAAAATACAACTTCACACTGTTTTGTGATTTAACTTTTCCGATGACAACAGCAAATGGATTTTCAATTTCACTCTTCATCGTCTTACAATTATTAAACCTATTCAATTGCTTTCGAGTTCTATTCGCCGTCTTGCGTGTTTACACACACTGCTCCTTACGAAGGCCGGAGAACGAAAAATAATTCGCGTTGCCCTTCGTGTCACGCGCTTTGGAGCCGATAGCTGCCGGTAGTGATGTCCATCTCCTCGTCACAACGCAGCTCGGCGGCAATTTTCCGGGCATGGGAAGTAACTTTCTGAGTTAAGTAGGCCTGCAGCTACACAATAATCTTACAGTAGAATTCATTTGTCTTCCAAAGTGTTCGTGTCAGTGAGTGTCTATTAACCTACGTTTTCTAATTACTCTTCCCAGTTAACGTAACAATTTCTATCATTTATAATGAAGCGTTTTGAAAGTGGCTGTGCTAAACGAAAGAAAGTTAAGGAACGAGAAGACAATGTTAAGAGAATTCCGAAACTAATTATTTCAATTATACTGTCAACAAAAAGGATAATATTTCATGTGATAATGGACCGATAAATCACATTCCTGTCCCATCAACTTCGAATTTACAGAACAACAATTTACAGAAACCAGCAGAAGTAACATATAATGTGCTAGAATGTAAAAAGTGTATGACGTACAGTAAAGAATATGTTCAAGAGCAGGTGACAGACTGCTTCAGGAAACTATGTAAGTACCATTATTTCAGAAAACAATCACTATTCATCGGACCCCGGTCTTTGGCCACATACTGATGACATCTTACGGGATTATTGGAAGAAAAAGGACCTTCCGCTTGTCAAAATAAAGAAAATAATTTTGATAAATTGGCCCATTTATATCAAACTGGAGATAATATGGAAGAAAGACGACTTACTCAAGTGATGTTCTCGCAACTATTGCCAAACGAAGAAATTGTACAGAGAGAATGGCTCACATCGTGTCTTTTTAAGTATTCTGTCTTTGTTAGAATTGAATAAGCTGGAACGATACGATTAATTGTTTCTATTTGTTTCTGGCAAATGCGGCCTTTATCATCTTGGGAAATTTTTCTTTATGATAATGTCATGATCTCAACGCCTGATCTTGGGCAGCTATTAGAACTGCTTCCGATTCTGGCTTCATCCTTTCCCTTTTAAGCTGTATAAATGATTGATCTTTATTGATCTGCACCTTGTCTATTCTTTTCAAAAATTGTCCACGGAGTGGCTTGTCTCTTCACAATTTCTTTAACATTTAATTGTCTCACATTTCACGTTAAATAGCATCGTAACCTCAGTGTCTGTTATTGTTATTATTAGTATTACATGCGCCCGGGGCCTCCGCTTTCTTGGCTCGGCACTGAAGGCCCTTATTTATTGGTAGTGATGCAGCTCTAATTTGTAGAGGTGTATTTATCACTGAATGGTGTACACGCGCATGCGCGCGCGCGTGTGTGTTTGTGTAGGGGGGTGCCTCAGAGGTTCTAGAAACGGCCCTGCTTAAGTAAGTCGTTTTTGACAAAAACTGCTGATTCGTAAATCAGGGGACAAGGTAATGGTAAAATTCCTAGATTAATAAAGAGAAACTTACAAGAATCACGTGGGTGGGATTTGCTTATTATTCGTACACTTAGTTGATGTTCTATGTTAATAACGAGATAATTAAATTATGTTTTCGAGTATTTGCGTGAAAAAACGAATAACTCTTATTAAAAGGTAAACACACTTAATTCTACTTTTGAAAATATTATCAAAGAAAGAGCTGTAAAACACTAATTGTGTGTAAGTTTCGTTTGAATATCATTAATCTCTGATTTAATGAATCAGTTGAAAGTTGTTTTTTACTCTCCTGTAAAATTAAGTTTTAATGACTTATTAGCTTATTCACGGGTCAAAGAAATAATCTGTTAATTACACTTGAAAACGGTAGTTCTTTCACATACATATTTTACATTAATTTTCCATTCAATGACTAATTGAATGGAAATCTCAGAATTAATCTCAGAATCAATTCTCTGAATCAATCAAAGAAGTCACTGTTGTTAAATTAACAGGGTGACAAGCCACACTTTAAAGTCAGAGTTCAATATCAATAAGGAAAGGGTAAATGTTTTGCTTTTTGCTTTCCCCTGCAACAGAACCATATTATTTTTATACTTAAGGAAAAACAAATCTTTCAAGAACTCATGAAGTTGAGTTGCAGTGAAAAACTACTTAGTTCAGCTCCATGCCTGATCATCTGGTCAGAGTTGTCATTTGGAAGAGAAAAGTAACCTAAATCTCACAAAATTCTTTTTCAGTGTACAGCAGCAAAGCGTCTGCTGCTAGTGGATTCTTGTGAAAGCAATGATCAAGAATTTGCAGGAGATCAACGCCAGCAAGATCGTTTTCGTATTCAGAGAAATCTCCTTAAAGTTGATGTGTACCTCCAAAGCTTGCGGGTACGGTCTGTCAGTCAGACTCCATCCATGCCTCCACAAGTGTTTGTGGCTGCCTTAGGAGGAGGACTAAGTCTTTACTTGGGTCTATCTCTACTTTCACTCCTTGAAATAGGAGGGCTAGTAGTTTATTTCTTCAAGAAAACAATTCGAGCAGCAGTCATTTGCTTAAAGAACTTGAAAAGGAAGGATCACAAACACCATCATTCATCACCAAATCCTTTTTTGGTAACAGGTAAATGATAATTAATTTATTTTTGGTAGTCGAAACAATAGTATTAAACATACAAAATTATGGAAAATGAATAAGAAGCATGTACTTCTTTAGATACTGAAATACTTTAGCTACAAAATGCATAATTGAAAAACTAATAACTAACTATTTACTAACAAAGCTATTTACTAACATTCTGATTGACAAATTCCTATTGATTCATTTTTATAACAGAGTAAATTGTTGCATATCAAGAAAAGTTTTCAAGCTAACTTCCAGCAATTCAAATGGCATGTATTTAAACAGTAACAAAACCCTTAAACAAACCACAAGTTTTCTGTTCAAGAATAAATTCTCAAACTACATATTACACATTTGAACAAAAGGATAGTGATTCAGTGACATAGAAGAAAGATAAAATTAATCAAATTTTCTCAACAATGCAAGCTATGCCATCGCTATAATCATTATATTATCCTCACCAAAATTCTACAGAACAGTGTACAATGAAACCTGACCTAGGGAATTACCAATAGTTCTGGTTAAATTTGCTGTTAATACAGATTGCCACTTAATCAAGGTTATTAGGCTAGTAGAAGTGTAAGTCAAATCTAATTGTTCTAATTGCTATATAATGAAGTATTCATTATATATTCATAAATCATATTCTTGACATCCACCGCAAATATTTTTAAGTGGGCCAGTAATGAGATGTTTTCAAATAAATGGCATTGTCGTCAGTGAAATGCAACATGAAAATCATTTTTTTTCCTTCAACTCTTCATTCACAATTTATGTTGAATGAAACGTTCACTCATATTAAATACGAGTGAAGTGAGAAAGAGCTCAGGCAAAGAGATTGATCGTCTCATCAAGTCAATTTTCTTTTCGATAAGATAATTTGCGACTTTGTTGTGATTGTATAATAAGAAATAAAAAAAAGAAAAACATTCTCAGCAGGTTTCTTGAAATTTTGATGGTTGTCTTATAGTTGGATAAATATGATAAAATTAGATACACAAAACAAATAATAAAATTCTTTCCATCTCTATTTTCAACAAAATTGTTTCTAGTACTAATAAACATTAGTTCACAGACACCAATATTATCATGTTTCCAGTACTATTTAAAAGCAAAATAATACAAACACTTTTATTAAGAAATTAGGATTAATAATAATTTAATAAAATATGAAAGTCACCATGCCAGGAACTGACTTAATGATATTTTCTTTGCAGGAAGATTCACGCTACCACATAAGCTTGTGCATCAATCCAAAACTGTATGGTAATTTGAAATTTATTATTTTTTTATTTTTGCTTATCCTCGCTTCTTTTTGCTGCGATCTTTCCAGTTGTTATATTGCAGATTTCTTGCTTCCATCGCTTTAGTTACTGCATACTTCCAGTGTCTCCTTGGTCTCCCTCTTCTTCTTTCAGTAGGGGTCCATTTAACAATTTTTTGGTCACCCCTCATCTATTCAATACACATGCCCATACCATCGCAGGCATTTTGCCTCTACAGTGTCTTCTATGACTTCTATGTTCAGTCTTGCTAACACATCTTCATTTCTTATTCTGTACTGAATAGTGAGCTGACAACAAAGTTGCCAATAACCCATTGTGGTTGCTCTTAATTTTTTCTTTAGTTATCCACACTTCTGCTCCATAGGTGACAATGTTCTCTATAATAGACTTATATCTCTATCTTCATGTAGGGTCTTATTTATATGCTCCATAATGTATTGTACAGTTGTTTTGTTACCTGTTTCCCTTTTCTTATTCTTTCAATATAGTATTTTCTCGAGTGTAGGCCGCGTCCGTATATAGGCTGCACCCAACGATCTTTGACACAATAATTGAAGAAAAAATCTCATGTATAAGCTGCAGTGAAGTTCGCCGAATAGTACGGGAATCGAGCCGCTGAGAAGTTTGACGTTGATGAGAAGAATGTGAGGCGGTGGATTCAAGACAAAACCGCATTGAAAAATACCAATCACAATAAATGTAATTTCGAGGTAAGAAATGTAATTATCCAACAGTTGTAGAATTGTTGGAATACGTTCGGGAAATCCGGTGCAACGGTTTTGCCGTTCTCCAAAAGATGCTACAGTTCGAGGGCAGCAAAATCGCCAGGAAACGGTATTATCCCCTGTACCCAGAGATTCGGGGGGGGGGGGGGGGCAAGGGGGGGCAACTGCCTACTAACTGCCAACTAACTAGACCTCTGATTTTAGGGCAAACGCCTATTTAGGATGTTGTGAAAAGTAATTGCAGATGTTTACGAATCATGAGAAAATAGATGTACTGAAAGCATCTAATATGTCTAAAATGTCCTAAAAAGGGCGTTTGATGTCTATTTTAATATGGTTTTGCCTAAAGCAAGTGATTTTCAAGAACGATAGTATTTTATATGCTAAATTTGGAAATTCGTTTTATGGAAACGCAAAAACTTTTCCGAAATGCAAATATTGTGTGATCGAACACCGCACCGAAATCTTTCACTCAAAATACCGAACAAAAGAAGCCCTGCAAGTCAACATAATAAGGATGTTTCACGCTCGTCTCTGATCAGCACGCACTTCTTGGGCAATTGCACCCATTCCTGATGCAGCTGCGCTGTTGGCAGGTTGAGGCTTATCGCCGCAGCGCGTCGTCTGCGTCCAGGCGAGGAAAGTGACAGACAGGCCAGGCAAAAGCCTGCTCTCAGACAGGCGTATATCACAAAATACTGTTCAGTGTTTAAATGGGTCGTGTGGTAGAAGTGTTTTGGGGGATGAGAAGAAGGGACGAGTGAAAAAGTTCCTGGAGACGCGAGCACGAGAAATGTAACTAAATTTGTTTGCTCCTATAAATCTGTCAGTAAAATGTTCATTTTCAGCCTTAAAAATTATTTTAATAGACAAGAGAGCCTTATTGAAAAAAAATTGGAGAAAAAAATTGATTCTATCCTATACTGCTAATTATGAATGTGAAGAAAATATGCTTGTAGTCTTTTTCATAAATGTAAAAATACTTTTTCCTGCACTATAAAAATTGCCTAATTTAATCCTTTTGAGACAATTTCTAAATGCCAGAAATATAACTTTTTCATGTCTATTTTTTTGTCTGGCTTAGTCGTTCTGTAACTTGTTTTAAGTGCCTCAAACGATTTTAATCCCTTTTAAAGCCTAATTTCGTAATTTTGCTGCCTATTTTAGGTGCCTAAATCGAATCTTTTTTTGTGAGTAAAATTCCGAGGTCTACTCATAATACTCAAATTTCTACTCTCGAAAAGAAATAGTATTCCCGTTTATTAGATGGAGATAGAGTTAAAGGTGGTGATATGAATCATTTATACAATATGAGCCTCCTTGGTATCTTTTCATTTATCGCAAACATTCTAGCAGGAACAATTTCTACTAGTTTGATAACTCCTGTTGCTAATATAGCTTTGTAGATAAGTTGTATGTGCGAGCTGATGTGAAACAGAGGTGTTCGTGTTTTCTCGGTTCTAAAAGCTTTGGAAGGTATGCCTTTGGCTTTTAATTAGAGTTGAGTTCGCTTAGACCGATTCTGATTTTTAACGAATTAAATAAAATATGTTTTAAACGTTGTTTTTATGCATTCAATCTCTAATTTCGAACTATCATGGACCGGTTTTAGTTTGCAGAATTTTAATATGGCGATGGTTGTAAAACGAGCGTATATATACATATGAGCCCCAAACTTCAACTGGCTTGTATTACATACACTACAACTTGTGTTCGTACTATTCTTGTTTTAAATGCCACCAAAGATTCTAGGGCCAAAACAAAAAGGAACTAGTGGAGCTACAGAATGGCACAAATTTTCTCGTAGTAGCTAATTTCGTAATTTCTTTGGTCGGGGTTGACTTTTCGGTCGTGCCCCATCCTTATGCCAACAACCATCTATCGCCGCCAGACCATTTTTTCACCTTTGCTCAGTTTTTCGGTTTCCTAATGGCAGAACCGAAAAACTACTTTAAAAATATTATTGAAGAGTAAAACTTCGTCGTAAATGGAAATTTTTGTTGAAAAAATTGGTGCCGTTTTTACGAAAATGGCGTTTAAGCGTTACTGTAAATGCAAAATTTGAAGCTCTTTTTCACAGAAAAACCATTGAGATGTCGAAACACATTACTGGAAGTCGTTTCAAGCACTGCCACTCACAAATGTGTTAAGCTCGTTTTTACGGAAAACTATTTCGATTTCGGAATAGTATATACAAACCGCCGATAATGTGCATATTAAAGACATGAGAGAAATTTCAACAAAATTACATTTGTGTAATTTTTGAAGAAACAAAATAATACAGCAAAATGAATTTTATGCCATCTTAAACACTGCAATTAGCATTATCCGTACAAAAGTTTGAAGAAAAAATTTGGAGCCGTTTTTGAGAAAACTGTGTTTGAGTGTTTCTGAAAATGCGGAAATTTGAGCTCATGTTTACAGAAAACTGTTGAGTTTTCAATAAATTTTATAAGACAAAATTGAATGTACATGCTCACACAAGTCGAAATAAAAGTTGAGGCTCATATTATCACCTTGCACAGAAGATTGCATTTTAATTAAATTAATTTATTAATGTAGATTTCAAAATATCTATCCTACAGTTATGTATAAACATTTTTGATCATAATAAACAACAAAAATTTTCAATATTTCGATGTATGATTCACTGAGAAAAATGCATTGTTGAATTTACAGTTCGGACCGTTCAAATAACAAAGAGGATCGTCACTTCTGTGTTCAACTAATCTAATTAATAACATTCAATAATAATCAATTAAATAATTAAGAAAATTGAAAACAGTGTATGTAGTTAATTAATTAAACAATTAATTAAAACCATTCGTGTAAACGAATTTTTCGTGTTCACAATAGCGCCCAAATTTCGAGATTTACAAATTTTGAGACTTATATGGAAAATAACCGTGTGAATTGCGCTGATGAAACAGTACAACATAAGATTTATAATAAGTTATTTACTTATTTGAGCATTATTTCATTTATTTATTATATTTGCTTGCATCTTAACTTTAAATAAGTCGAATTCATAAAAGTTTTTATGTGTTGTATTGGTTTTACAGTGGGCAATAAAGTATTGGCAAGGCCCAGGGGCATAAAGAATCAGAAAGATCCGCAAGGGCATTAACAAAACCATTACATGTTTTGTTTAGGTTTTGTAAACACAGCAACAAACCAGTAAACCACAACAAATATACTATAGATACTTATACTTGACTTTTGCCAATACTCGTGGTAGTATACTTGTACAATATTGCCAAGACAAATTATTTATTTATATTATTAAATATTACTTTTAAACAATAACACTACAAAAAGTAGTTATTTAAATCATTTTTAAATGTAGTAAAAGATTTTTGAAACAGTGCTGCAGGTAAGCTATTCCAATACCGTATCGTTCTATTCACAAATGAAAACTTTCCTACATCTGTTTGTTGTTTTTTCTCCTGAATTTTATAATTGTGGTCATTTTTGCCAGTGTACGATGCCTTTTCCAGCTTATTTCGAATTTCTTCCCAGGCTTTGCCTTTCCCAAATACGCTCTATGTATTGCCAGCGGTCTTAGTTTCCTTTGCCTTGTCTCTAATGTTTCCCATCCAAGAATAGATTTAATGTTCGTATTTTTAATGTGTTTGCCTACAACTAACTTAGCCGCTCGTATCTGAACGCGTTCAATGGGGATTTCAAAGGACCACAATGGGGATTTAGTAGTGATACCAGATGGCATGACCGGGATGCTGCAACCTTTAAACGTGGCAATTAACCGTGGGCGGAACGAACGGAAACCACTACTCCGACCGGCCTCAGGAAGGCCACGGTGACCGAGGTGTCTGTAGATTTGGAAGAGAGGGCATACATTTCAGGCGAATTGGTTCCTAAAAGTTTTAAGATGTGCGGCATTTTAAATAAGATGGACGAGAGCGAGGACGATATATGTTCGACGAAGACGAACATTTCCAGCGATTTTGAAAGTGACAATGAACGAGGGGTGATCCGGGAGTGATGAAAATTATTAAATTTAACTTTAAGATATATACTACGTTCATTTGTGAGAAATGAATGTTATTTTCGGCATGCAATTTTGTTTTTCTTCTAATGATATTTTAAAAAGAAAAATCTCATGTATAGGCCGCAACCCCATTTCACGAGTTCCTTTTCGAAGAGAAAAAGTGCGGCTTATACACGAACAAACATGGTAATCTCAGCTTCACTTTCACCATTTTTGGTAAACGTTACTCCAAGGAACTTAAAGCTGTCAACTCCTTTGATAATACCACCTTATAGCTCAACATTTCTGTTTACTTTGTCAGCTACAATATATTCAGTTTTAGAGATATTTATTGTTAGTCCCCATTTCAGGTATTCTTCATATAGCTTCCTCATCGTCATTAATATCGTCTTCATCGTCTGCCAATATCAATTGGTTGTCAGCAAAAAGCAAAGTGTAGTTTGTCAGTTCCGATTGAAGTTTCCATATTCGCGCAAGTTCGCCGCTTTCTCTCCAGAGTATATATTAGATACATTTTGAAGTGTGGGAGTGATTGCACATCCTTGCAGACCATTGTGGCAGGGAATTCTTCAGATATTTTTGACCTATCTTCACGCGTCCACTACAATTAGCATACAGTACATTCACTGCTCTTTTATATATGTCGCTAACTCCATTTGCTAACCACAATTTACAGAGAGGAATGTTGTCATACGCTTTTTCTAAATCTATGTACACCAAGTGAGTTTCAAGGTCTCTTGCTAATTCTTTCTCCAGGAGCAGCTTTAAACAGAAAACACAATCCATACATGATCTTCCAGCACGAAATCCATTTTGTTCTTCTAGTAATTTGAAATTGTGTACATAATCATCCAGACAAAAATGGGGTAAATAAAAGAATAAATAAATTAGAGGTACTACAAAATGGCCACGACTTTCTTATACTAATTGTAACTCTTATGTAAAATTGTAATAATTATATTGCAATTTATATACAATTAATATTTCAGCCACCTCTTACAAAACTGCCCTCACTAAGTGGTTTGAATTCAACAAATTTGAAATTTGACAATTCCCTAAAATCTTGTAAGACTTAATGTAAGACTCTTGTAAGACTCGCAATTGTAAACCTGGAATCTAAGCTAATATATATCTGAATAATAATCAACATAACTTTTTGTTATTGAAATAGTATTTTTCATTTAGAATATAAAGCATTTTCAGCTTAAAAACTTTACCTCTAGAACCCATAAATATAGACTAAGTTTGTAGAAAACACAAAATTTAGAGAACATTTCCATTAACAAGAAGGTTTACATTTGTTTCTGATTTATTAAATATTGTCTTTGAGCAAAAAACACTCAAGGGCCATATTCAAAACATTTAGTGTTTTCTTATTTTTTAACCTCTAATAGTTTAATAAAAAATGAGGGAATTCTAGAAAGCCTCATTTTGAATAAAAGCCTCAAACAAATATGAAAATTTTGGGGAAGACAAATTGGAGGTGTTTAAAAAAATGGTTGGTTGTTTTTTGAAATTGGTTCATTTGTATTCCAAAACTTTTGGAATTTCTTGAAACAAAACTATGTAAAGCTTTTACAAATGCTATCAACCATGAAATACATATGTAATGTAAATATTAACCTTTTAGTGGTCGCGTGGATTACTATTGTAACCCAGACTTAGTCATTCGCTGTTTACAGCGAGAATTGACAAACTTTTGGCATGGACTTTTAAGTACCTTTCGTAGAGGGCCCCAGTTATTAAATTGTAGTGAAATGTGACTAGCGATAACTGCTGCTCTAGCGATAAGCGCCGGAAACAGTCTGGATTTCAAAAGTAATCCCCGCAACCACTCGCGGTTCAGTTTCTGACCTAAGCTGAACACACGGGACTTAACTGAGAATACGAGAAGAGATCGGGGGATCAGCGGAGACACCAAAGAGCTACGTGGGACGTGGACGTCAACGAAAACAAGAGCACTCGACAGTACTGCGTAAATTGTGTCCAGTGTGTGTTCTCATATCTGTGTAAGGTAGTATTGACATTGAAACACATCAGAATATAGCCTCTAGATGTTTAAACAATTTTGTCAATCTACTTTATTAAATAATCGTAATGCAAAGTATTTCAAATGCACAAAACCATACAGCACAAGACTTTCCAAGAAGAAACATTTACTCACATGTATTTGAAAATATTTGTAAAAGGCGTGGATTTATGTGTGACACTTCATAGAATTTGTAACATATCAACGTAAAAAATTAATAGTATTTTGTAACTGGTCAGTGTTTTAAATACCATTACTCGTCTATATTTGAACTAAAAGACGATTTGTTTGTAAAATATTCTTAATAAGATTTTTTAAAAAAGTGGATTACAATAGTAATCTATGCGACCACTCGCGTTCCAATTTTGAGCGCGACCGCTAAAGGGTTAAGGGCACGCAAATTTTAAAAAAACAATTACATAAGCAAATATTTTGGAAAATTCGTGTTTTAATCAAAATTATACACATTTTATTTAATTCAGTACATAGCGTGTTAACTACAAAAAGTTACAGAAAATGTTCAGGTCCATTTTTAAAAGAAATCTTGTTTATGTATTTTGGAAAATTGTCACCATCTGACAGAAAAATTCGTCAAAAATAATTTGAAAGGAGGGAAAAACTGCTCATGAAATTATATAGGGGTCGTCCATAAATTACGTGTTAAAGAGGGAGAGAGGGGGATTTGAGTTAGTGATACGCTGTGTTACATAGGGGTAACGCAGGGGTCACCAACAAATTTTCTCCAATCGTACAGGTGCTGTCAGTATCACCAACTTATTTTAACTTCATCATTTATTTTAATATATAATACAAATAAACTAATAACAATGCTTTTTACTGTTGCATAATATATTTTTTCTTGCTGTAAATGGGGAGGGGGTTACAAGCGTTACGTAATTATTTAGGGGGTTCAAACACGCATTACGGGGGGGGCGAGAGAAGATATTCAAAATACTCCAAATTTGCATTACGTAATTTATGGACAGTCTCATAAAGATTTAATTTTAATTATATCTTTAAGAAAGAAATTAAGAAATAAATCTCAAGCTTTAATAATGAAGGTGTAAGAGAGGTTCAAAGAAAGTTTAATTTTTTTTTCTTCAAATATTTAAATGTAATAAAAATTACACCTTGCTCATATTTTAAAGTATATGTTGGTTTATTTGAAGACTTTTACAGAAAAAAATTGGATCCGTTTTGAGGAAACTTTTGAAATGTACTATGAGCTTCAAATAAAGTACACACTAAATTAAACTAGTGGTGCTAATGGCACAAACTTTCTTATACTTGTCAGTTTTCTAATTTCTTTGGTCTGGACCAGCCTTAAGGTCTTGCCCCGTCCTCTTCCCAGGTGCCATCCATTACCGAACTTTTTTTTTTCTCAATTTTTCATATTCCTAATTGTAGAATGGAAATGTTACTTTAACAATATTACAGTAGAGTAAAAGCTCGTCCTGTATGGAAACCTTCACTGACAAATTTGTAGCCATTTTGAAGAAAATATTTTAAAAGAAAAATTTTCCACAGAAAACTTCTGAGCTTTCAAAAACCTTCACTGGAAGTCATTTGAAGCACTTCCACTCATAGAGGCCAAGCACCTCAGAGCTTCAATTGAAACTAGATCGGCCAAGGATTTTTCAGTTTGGAAAACAACCTATGAATGGTTTAGGTGCTAGTGTTATTCACAGACCGACACTTTGAAAAAAGCTACTTTTTCGGTATCAATGGCTCACTATTTGTAAAATCTGACTACATAGCGCATTCGAGGGAGTAATTTAGTACATATTAGAATACGATTTATGCACTTTTTCTTTATCAGGGCCTCACAATATGAGTTTTTCTGTTAAAAAATCACCTTTTGGCTCAGCATTACATAACTTTCTCTAACTACGTATATTACTTCTTATATATGTACACATACGAGAAAGTAAAAATAAATTTCAAATTCACATTGTGCATTAAGTATGGCCAGACCAATCAGAAAACATTCATTTTGGAGAAAATTCTTTGTAGAGGCTAGTGTTGTTAACTGCGATGCTTAAGAACAGACATTTGGGGTATGTACTAATGATTTTTCCAGATATATTATATATAGTATTGCTGCAAAGTTGATGTATTTGTATTTGATGACAATGAGTGAAAAGCTAAGGGCCATGTATATGGCATCTTAGATTTACACAACATTGGGCTCCTGAACTTACAGATTGCAATATCAGGTGAGAATCAACTAAGTGAGGCTTGAGGCAGGTCTTACATTTTCTGTCATCATATTCACAATCTTCCTGGAATTTGAATGATCTATACACCTCTTTTCAATCTTTCACACAAAATTAGTTTTTGTCGTGAAAGGTTAGAAGTTGAGGGGTGGGGGAGGGGGGGAGCTGAATAGCGTCTTTTTCCTCCTCAGAAGAACTACCCCAGCTTCAAGTTTAAAATAAAACTGTTGGATCTGTTCATTCCTTCATCCTCCATTAAGATCATCCCGTTAACTCTCCGACACAACAAAATTTAAAAGAAATAATTTTCTAAATCAAGCATTATTTTCTGAATAATACCTATAAATAATAAAAGCACAATGTTCAGAATTTATCTACATTGCAATTTTTAATAAGAAAAACTAAAATGTTACGACAAAACCTGGGAAAGGAAACTCACTGAATTATTTTACTTAAACATCAGAAAAAGAAGGAAATCATTATGAATTACAGTAAACCTTCGTTAGCACGAACTCACTTAACATGAAATTTATCGTAACACGAACAAAACTTCGATCCCAGCAAGGGATTACGGTAATACGGACATTTATAATACTCGGTTAATACGAATTTTTATAACACGAACTCCAATTATTTCGGTCTCTTGAAATTCGTGTTAATTCGGGTTTACTGTAGTACCTTATTTACCTGAATATAAGATAAGATTTAGCCTAAAAAATTGCATTTCAAAATAGTCATCTTATAGCCGGGCAGATTAAGCTCAATCAGTTAAGATTTACATTTTTACCCTGTCTTTCCATACCATGAAGAAACAAGAATCCTGACGTACAAATACGCTGCAAAGATAACTAGAGGGCAGATTTGATGATCTAAAACTTCGCCATAAATGATCAATAAACTGCTCTTAATGTATTTTAAAAATGCCCTAAAAGCAAAGAAAAAGGACGTAAAAATGTTATCCAATCCAGTTCAAATAAACGACTCAACCTGTTGGGAACGGCACTGTGTAATAGAGGCTTCTATTCGTTCCAGTGAACTCAGCTTTCATACTTTTGGTTTAAACTGTTCTTTCCCAGAAATCTGTTTTTAGTAATCCTGAAATCGGCTGAACCGCCAATAGCGCTGACAGGGATCACAGGTTTTATTACACACTCACCAGCGGCGTGCAGTCAACCCCAGCACTGCTGGGGTAAGCAAGAATGAGAATTTAATAAATTTTGAGAATTAAAATTACAGTGGGGGGGCAAATTATTATACTCAGGACCAACATTTCATAATTTTTGTAATTTTGCTGTCTAATTGAATTAACTATTGACTGTTCTTTAGTAAATATAAGCATTTATTAATATTTTCGACGTTGATCACTCTGGTCAACAAAGCACATAACTCTTCCATGACCTTTTTTACATAGTGTGTTCACGTGACGCATGAATGCTGATTGAAGTTATTTTGAAATTTTTGGTCTCTGATCTCTTCGGTATTGTTATTCAGTATTTCACGCAATATACCAGTATTTCATGCAATCATACCACAGATAATGGAAGTTTGACATTTACTGCACGATTTAATGTATTATTTGATATTTAATGTCAAGAACATGATTTAAATGAATATGAACAAAAAACTTTTTTTTTTCAATATGTCATGGGTAAATGTTTTGATCTTACACCACGAAAAAAGGACGAATTGCTATATTGATTCGTCATTGTAAGTACACTTAAAGAGAGATTGCTAACCCAAACTCACACCCGCAATTATGAAAAGAGGTTTAATTTTGCTAAAACGTAATGGAATTGGTTCCATGAAGACTAGAACAAGGTTTATAATGTGTTTAAAAAATTAAAACAGCCAACAAGGACAAAAACTTTTAAAACTATTATTGTGCAGAGTGTTTCTCAGAGTAGTCGTCAATCCAGATCTTGCAAGACAGATTCAGTTCATTCAACGCAGGCGTACAATAAGAACTGCATTGTGGAACGAGTAAAACATCCTCTTTCTGTTCTGTTACGGTTAGTTATTAGCTGCCACGGCAAAGGAAGGCTCTACTTTGTGCAAAGAATCATGTGTCAGGGCCAATACATGAAGGTGTTACAGGAAAAATCTCTTTCCTCGGGGAAAAGAAAAGTTCCCGAACGACTTTGTGTTCATGCACGGTTCGGCTTGTCACAAAGCTCTAAAAATAAGATTTTCTCTATAAACACAACGTAAAAATCCTAGACTGGCCTGAGAACTCACCGGATACGAATCCGATAGAGAATGTCTGGGAGGAAATAAAAAACTAAATATGGAAGGATAAAATTGTTACAACTAAGAAAGAACTTTTCATGAAAATTACCAGTGTTTGGTAACATTATCCTTCACTGACAGAAAAAGCCGTAAAAATCATCATAAGCATGCCAGCACGTATCAAAGTTCTCCAGAAAACCAAGGGAGGGTTTACAAAATACGCAAGAATTTACTTCCAAATTCGTAAATAATTTATTGAAGTATTAAACCATAATTTTATATTGTATTCCTTCCTTAAATACACTACGAATAAATAAAATAAACCAAACAGTTTTTTATAAAATCCGTCGACACATTTACGAGTAAACGTCAAAATTACCTCAAAAACCACTTGAGTATAATAATTTGGCCACCCACTGTACATTGAACTGTATGTTACATGATCAAAAAAATTGCACCCACTGTACACTCTACTGCTATCTTTGCTGCGGACCACTGCGCCCGCATTGCTCTGATTCCAGCTCTGAAATCTTCGCTGGGGATGAGAGGTGCGCGCGCACCTAATTCGATGGATCAGAGGAAGGCGGAGATCGGGGGCAGCCGCAGCCGGTAGTGCTCCGAATTCAGTTAGCTGGGGATGGATGACGTTTCTCCCACTCCCACTGCTTCAAGGCCAAAAAAAAGACGTATAAAACTGGGTCATTTCCTTTTGTCATTACATAAAATGAACTTCTATAATAAACGGCTTTTTTAAAGTAAAAAGCAAAAAATGACATTTCATTAAAATCCGCCCTCTAGTGATAACTATCACGATTATCTGTAATACTTAATTATGTGGATGATTTGTTATTAACTGTGGCATCTACTGTGAAATTGCCTGGCGATACAAACGAATATTTTTGAATGGGCTAGTAAAAAGAGAAACTCAAAAGAATTTCACAGTAGTGAGAAACACTGTGAATATGAATAACTAGTGGTGCTACGGAATGGAACAGACTTTCCCGTATTAGTTTTCTGTTTCGTTTGGTCTCGGCTAGCTATTCGGACTTGCCAATACTCTTGCCACCTATCGCCGCCCAAACTACATTTTTTGACATTTTATTAATTTTTCAGTTTCTCAATAGTAGAACAAAACTATTATTTTAAGAATATTAAAAAAACAGTTAACCCTTGCCCTGAGTGGCCGTTTTCGTTGAAACATTTGGAGCTGTTTTCAACAAAATGACGTTTAGCGCTACTGTAAATGCGAAATTTTAAGCTCTTTTTTACAGAACATTTTTGAGTTTTCGAAAAACGTCATTTGAAGTAATTTGAAGCATTTACACTGCCAAATTGAATAGTGTTTACAAATTGCTGGAAATGTGCATTTTAACCGTATGAGAGAACTTTAAAAAATTACATTATTGTATTTCTTGAAAAAGCAAAAAAAAAAAAAACCCCCAAATTAACTTTACGCCATATTACAGAGTGCAATGACCACTAATCGTTCGAAAAGTTTGAACAAAAAATTTGGAACCATTGTTTAGAAAATGGCGTTTGAGCGTTTCAATGCGCAATTTTGAGCTAGTTTTCACAGAAAACTATTCAATTTTCGAGAAACTTTATTTGACATTATTTGAAGCGCATGTACACATTAATATAATAACATGAAAAAATCGCCGCTAATGTAAATTTTAACTATGTGAGAGACAAGTCAAAAAATCTACATTTTTGCAATTTTTTAAAAAACAACAACAAAAGAATAGAGGAATGTGGCGTTAATCTCATCGCATAGAGCACATTTAACACTATCGCTACCAAAAGTTTAAAGCACAAATTTGGAGCCTTTTTGAGAAATTCTTGTTTGTAATTTTTTTTAAATTTCAAATATTGCGTCCAATATTGCGGAAAAACTACTAAAATTTTAAAAAAATGTACATGACCTTAATGAAAGAACTCACTTTGGACAAATTTTATTTCAGGTAAAAATCTCTATCTTCAATTTTGTAGTTGTAGGAAGACGCCGAAAAGAATTCAAACTTTTGCAGTCTTCAGAAATTCAGAGTGAAAATGGCACCGATGCCACCTTTATAAGTGTATTTTACTTTATTCTTACAAGAAATTTAAAGAAAAAATTTGGAGCCGTTTTTGAGAAAATTTTGAAAATGTCTGGGGAGCTTCAGATAAAGTACTCTCAAATTTTGAAGGAAGTTTTTCAAAATCTCAAAGCTTCGACTAGAACC
Source organism: Acheta domesticus (assembly GCA_031308135.1). Taxonomy (NCBI): domain Eukaryota; kingdom Metazoa; phylum Arthropoda; class Insecta; order Orthoptera; family Gryllidae; genus Acheta; species Acheta domesticus. The sequence goes on along the minus strand of JAHLJT010002406.1, from coordinate 143,493,162 downwards.
AGATCGAACGGGGAATATCCATTTTGGAAGAAATCGCACGTATGGTTTACGAGTTAGTGTTGTTCACAGACTAGGACAGACGGAGGAACGGACGGACGTTTTGAAAACACCCACTTTTTCGATATCAGGGGACCCCAAAACGTGTATTTCTATTGAAAACTCGAAATCGATTTTCCGCAGCATTACATAACTTTCCCTATACTACGTATATTACTCCGTATACACGTACGTATACGGGAAAGTAAAAATTGTTGCCATGAAAAGTCTTGCGACCGCTTGGCTCCGCGGCTAGCCTCCGACTAGCTCCCACGGCCCAAGCCAAGCAGGTGCTCGCTGCTGCCGGGTGACGCAACGGCGAGCCCTGATTGGCCGGGGCTAGGGAGATCCGCCGGAGACCAATGGTCAGCTTTATTTGAATGAGAAGGGACCCAGAATACATGAAAATTACACAGATTATATAAATTATGAGCTAACATGAGTAGCATATATGAATGACAATGACAAACACTTTCTAACAAATTAAAATATACAGCGGAATTGTCCACAAATAAATGTACATGCACAGCACTGTCTGTCGCTGTCCGCCAATGGCGAACAGTGAAGCTTCAAATTCTGCCTCATATATACTTTGTGCATATAACCATTGCCAAATCTCAGTACGGCCCGTAGTGAGGTCCGTGAAAGCGCAGGATGTCGCGCTCGCGTCCGAGTGGAGCACGTTGGTAGCTTCGGCCGGAGTTGGTATTTGGCGGATGTATCCGGCGCAGCCACGGGAGGGCGGCGCGCGGGTGGTAGCGAGTCAGTCGTGCCAACGGGAAACTTGCTGTTGAGGCGATAGTAAGCCAGGCAACCACGCCTGCATAAGAGAGCCGGAACCGCGGTATGCGGAGCCACGCTGCAGGAACGTTTGCCACGTTGCGCACATATTGAGGATCGGTATAGATATGTGCATGCTTTAAATTGAGCCAAACACCTAGGAATTTTAACAATTGTGTTGGTTGCAGTACACTTTTCACCTCATTAATCTCAAATCCGCACTCGCGGAGGCGACATACGTCCGCCCTGAGGGATTCAGGGTGGGTGCTGAGGAGCAGTATGTCGTCATAGAAGACGAACGCGGCGGAAGTGCACACCTGCCGTGTGGCGGCCCTCATCGCCGTTTGCATGAGCAACGGCGACAAGGACCACCCATCGGCGGGCACGCAAAACGCCACGCCCGACTGCCTATCACGACGCCCAGAAAATCCCTGAATTGCGAGGTGACCGGCACATGGTGAAAACCATCACCCAAGTCCACCTTCACCGCCCAGAGATTTTCGTTGACCGCCCTCAACACCTGAAAGGGGGACGGTAAGAAGAGGGGGGAGGAAAGTAATGGTTAGTCCATTCGCGCATATTGTAAATAATGCAGAATTTTCCCCCGGATTTCGGGACTGCGCCCATAGGAAAGGCGTTTTTCAAGTTCGGGATTTCGCACTGCTCGAGGATGCCGGCGGCACACATACTTTGCACAGTCTTCAGGAGGCGACGGCTGGTCTTCCGGATGCACAGCGGCGCCGATGTAGGGGGGCAATGCTGGACACCTGTAGCAAACAGGGCGTGGCGCGCCGTAAATTCCATGGGAGGAATTGCGCGTCGTGGAACGCGGCGGAAGCTGGTAGGCCAAGTGGAGACGTCATCATCTGTAGGGACGTCCTCGTTGCGTGTTTCTTCAGAGGCGGTGTCGGCGCTCGCGGCCTCCAGTATCGGGCGCCAAAAATTCCAGTCCACGGGAATCGCGTCAGGCGGTGGCGCGATGACTGGAGGCTGGAGCGCGTCGAACTCCGACAACAAATCGGCGATGTTGAAGTCATCCTCTTCCCACGTCGGGGCGGGTTGGAGAGGGGGTAGCTCGACGCGGCGAGGGGCGGCTGATGGTGCCGGCGCGGCTCGCACGCACGCGAAGCGCTCCAGGCAGGCCGGCTGCTTAATTAGCCGACGATGGCGCCGTCGCGGCCGCGTTGAAAGGGGCGCCCCCGCCCCCTGTTCGGCTGGCGCTGCTGTGGCGGGGGGTATGCCGCCGGAGGAATCTTTATTGCAATGCCCAAGTCTTCGGCTTCGGAGGCATTCGCGGCAGCTACTCGCCAGCCATGCTTAATAGCTATCACGAGCAGCCGCACGCGCTCCGTTACAAAAAACTGGTCCTCCGGCGACATGTCAGGGAATCCAGGACGCATGACTTTTAGGAGGCGCGCCTCGACCTGGTCCCGCTTTGCTAGGGCGAGGTTGTCCGCCTGGGTGGTATTGAGGATTAAGGTTCAATGTTCATATTAATTTAAATTCTCAAGAGAACAACATAGTTATAAGAGTAATGAATATCAATAATGTCGCACTAAGTAACAGTTGTGTTGATTAGCGACTTTACATTGTTTTTCAGTCAGTCATAAGCTGTATCGAAAGGTATTTTACGTTAAATAAAATAAGCTGTAACTGCATTTGATGATTTCGATCTACTCTGACAGGCGGAAATCCAGTCCCTCGCCGCGTCGAGCTGGAATTTCTGCGGCTCAGGGAGCTGGGACGCCTGTAATAGCGCTCGGATTGTCGACGGCTGCGTCATTGTTGCTCTCGAGGGCTGGGCAAACTCAGTCAGAAGTGTCTGGCGGTTACTGGTGGTTCGTGCCCCGGACGAAGTGGACCGCAATGGCGCTGCCGGGCTTAGCTGCCGCCGTGAACGTGGGCTGGCTTCGTGGGCTGCCGCCGGAACGTTTCTTAGTTCGAGCCTGAGTGGCATCGAGGCACATATTATTTAGAAACACTATAATAATAGTCACAATTGAATAAACATAGTCCACGGAACTGGTAGTATACGGGAAACACACATAAAAGGTACAGAGCGTACTCTTCTTGCGACCGCTTGGCTCCGCGGCTAGCCTCCGTCTAGGTTCCCCGGCCCAAGCCAAGCAGGTGCTCGCCGCTGTCGGGTGACGCAACGGCGAGCCCTGACTGGCCGGGGGCCTGAGTGGCATCGAGCAACACAATGACTGGTTGCAAGGACTCTCAGTTCAATGTCCAGGCTGTGAAAATCTGCATTCACTTTTGGAAGAGATGGAAATGCAAAAGAGCACATTGATAGAAATACGCATTCTACATCTAACCACAGAGACAATGATAAAACATATTTACTTAGCAAAAGCTTCTAATACTTGGAAGATATATTCTCCCTCTCAAATTACTTGCGAAATGGAGATGCACGAATTCACAGTTCACAACTTGGACATTACACAACGCAAATTTGAAATACATTCTGTTGAAGAATGTGAAAGAACTAAGGAAATAGAGGCAATGAACAAGAGCGCAAGGAAGAAACTCTGGTGCCTCAGAAGGGAATTCATAGGTGGTGTCAGATGAAAGACGAATGCAAATTCAGCACGCCAAACTTTCAAGAGGGCCTAAAAAGTCAAAGAATGACACAACATGGGAGAAGGAACAAAAAGAAAGAAACAATGATTTATGGGATAGTGATGAAACTCATGATTAAGATGATTTTAAGAAACAAGAAAATTATGATAGCTCTGGATCTAGTTTTGACATTCTCATCAACAAGACAATTTTCTTATTTCAATATTTCCAATTTATTTACTAAAAGATAATAACTAGTTTTTTTTTTAATTTCAGGAAGCCTCTTAAAATTAGGGAGTCATCTTATATTCAGAGTCGACTGATATTCACGTTCAGGGGAATCTCGTTAGCACGTTTTCCCGCTTTAGTCCAGTGAAATGGTATCTGTTGGCACGAGCGGCCGAAATTGATTCAAATTTGGCGCCATTCGAGTAATTCAATTATTTTTAACAATCGTTGGCACTGATTACCAGCGCAGAACATACATACAGAACGTGGTGCGTTGGACCTAGTATTTTTCTCCCAAATTCCGCGCAATAATTTCCAACAAAAGACCAGAGTCGCTGTACTTAGGGAGACAAGTCCTTTGACGCCAACTTTTCAACTGTTAAATGCTTTCATACATGACCGCAAGACTGCAGCACTTACTGGTCACCTGGCAAGCCGGCGTTGCACAATTAGGACTTTATGAAAACTAATATAATTCGTTGAAGACGCAGCTAAATCATTGTTACAAAATTGAAAACTCCACATTAGTTGTTTCCCAACCGTCATCTTGTCAGCATATGGAACCAATCATTAGTGCGTGAGTATTTCAGTGCCGTGAAAATTGGATTTAAACTCGAGAAAGTTGGCAACGAGCAATAATTTCTAAGACGTTACAGCTGCTTACCGTAAAAATATTGCGTTGTACAGTGCCCCAGGGTCTATTAAATAAAATAAGTGCACGAAACAGTATTTCTCCGCGCCCAGAACAGGCAAAACTTGACAATCTATTCAATAATCACTGATTCTTTCGAATAAATATTCTAACAGTCGTAATTTCTCCCGGTTTTCAGAACTTCTGCGAGAGAATTAAAAACACAATCGTGTATCCCATTCTTCCGACAGCAGCTCTCCCAGTCAATCACTTAAAGCTGTTTCGCTGCCTAAACAGTATCTGACCAAGGACAAAATTCCGACAGTTTTTTTTCCCGAATAGAAACAGTTCTGTATGTTTCTGAGGATGCTGAATTCGAATTTGATGTTTGCCACCTCAAAAAGGTAGGTTTCACAGAGAAAAGTGCAGAAAACCCTAACAAATTCGCCCTTTTTTTAATTTTTCGCTTATATCTTCAAAACTACGCATTCTATCGAAACAATTGTTATTAACAAAGTTAAAGTGGATAAACTTTCCTACACAATGCATTTATAAACTTTAAATATGTAAAAAAACTGTTTAGGCGCTATGGTGCAATAAAATGGTTACTTTTTGGACCTCTGGCCAAGGCAGAGAATAGCTCTTTCCAACCATCCTATCTCTCGACGGCGCTCTAGTTTCACTTCACGATCGAAAAATGCGATTGTAAACACATAATTGGCATTGTTAAATTATTATTTATTTAAGCCTATCGAATCCTTTGTGGGCTAAGGCCTCCCGCAGAAGCGGGGATGTGAGTTGGTACACCAATATTATATATCAAAATTTTTGCACATTGATTTTAAGTTTCTTCCATACTCTTCCTTTTGTTTCTCAAGAAACCACTTTACACCCACTTCTTTCTTGAACACATCGGACTATCTCTTCTGTTGTCGTTCTTTGCGCCAGCCGTATCTCGGATCCCAAACCTTAGCACGGTGTGACCATCTGGTTGGATCTTGACGGGCAACATGACCGCCCCAGCGTCGTTTGAGCTCATGGACACTATCTCCAATGTCTTGTATTCTTATTTTCTTTCTGATTTCCTCGCATCTAATTTTATCTCTTAGTGTTATATGAAGAATTTTCCTCTCCATATGCCTCTGGCATCTTATTAGCATGGACTCCTGTGATTTTGTTAGCAATCACACTTGAAAACCGTATGTTAATACTAGTGTAATGCATGATTTTTTGATTGTCATGCTGACTTTTCTGTTTAATAGTATAAAGGAGAGACCTCAGAACTTTTTCCAACCTAAATATATTCTTTTTGTTTCTTTTTCTTTCTTTCCTCAAATGATATTGTCCCAAATATAGATATTCATGAACGTATTTCAAGGTCAGCATTTGCCACTCAGTTTTCTTAACATCATTCACATCTCATGGGCAGAGGCGGTAAACATAACAACATCATCTGCAAATCGCAAATTCGCAAATCTCTGTCCGTCAATTTTTATTCCCGTTTTTTTTGCCCATGTTAGGTGTCTGGAAACATCTTCTAGAAGGCAAGTGAATAGTTTTAGCGATAAAGCATCTCCTTGTCTCACACTACGTCTGATGTCAAAATTTGAAGGGAAGGCATGTCATGCCTTCCCTTTTTGGTCAGTTCTTACTTTTGCAGTACTATTTGAATATATTCTCTGCAAAATTCTTATGTTTTTTTTTGTTTTTTTTAACACCGTATTTATCTAGTGCGTTGAATTTTCTACACAATCAAATGCCTTTCTAAAATCGACAAACTAAAATCGGATCGGAATCCAGTCTGTTCATTAGGTTGTTGTTCGTCAAGTGTCCTGATTATTCGTCTGGTTATTATTTTCGAGAGTCGTCAAACCTGCAGTACTTTATTAAATAACTAGCTGGTACTCGGCGCGTTGCTGCCGCAGAAGAAATAATTGCGGAAAAATGCCTCTCCTCCCTCTCTTTTTTCTCCTGCCTCTCTTTCCCCTTGTGTTTCCCCCTCTCCCATTTTCCCCACTCTCTGCCTCTCTTTTCCCTTCTACGACTCTTTATCCCGTCTATGTTTCTTTTCCCCCTCTGTATCTCTTTCCTCCTCTGTGCCTCTTTCTCCCCTTTGTGTCTCTTTTCCCTCTTTGTGTTCTGGAAACATTCTGGAAAATGCTCGCTCGATCTCTGGAAAGACACAATGTACCCCTCTTATTAGAAGATTCATATGAAGGAACAAGCAACCATTGAATAAGTCGTTCATCCTTTTACCTGTTTCTCACGGGAAAGCAATCTCCATTTGTTAATTTTTCTGTAAGAAGTTCATTACTTGAGCTCTGTTCCCGCTTAAAAGGCGGTTATTCTTTAGGAGGCAGTGGAGGGGCGACACTACTACCAATTTTGGGAACTTAACGTGTTCTCATGGTACGTTAATACACGCTCAATGCAACTTGTTCCCTGTGCGAAAAACAAAACTTCTGTGAAGTTCCTGTTTCGGCATTTGAATTTGTCGACAATGCTATTATAGGGTAAAACGGAAATCTCCATGCCGTTTTCTTGGTGTATATGAGCCATTCCACGTCAAATCGCACAAAAAAGACCAAAATTCGACCTTCATATTTTTATTTATTTTCTAATTTTTTCTATTTGTTATATGGATCAAATAAGTGAACACGTGTATTTTTATTTTTTTCTAACTTTATTATTTTCGGAAATATTTTATAATAAAATTTGGAAAAAATGACGCGCATCACTAACTTAAAAATATCATACATTTGAATATACCAATCATAGAAATTCCGTTCAAATTCCATTCGAAATTTTAAAAAAATGTTTAATTTTTAAGATTTTGCAAAATATTTAATTTTTTGAATTTTCAATTTTTTTTTAAAAACTGAAAGTTTGAAAATTGAATATTTTTGTAAACTCGAGGAGCTAAAAATTTTTAAAAAATATTTATAAACGCACTAGAGTATTGATAATAAATCCAGAAAAAATCAAAGTGGGATCTCAGTAACTTTAAAAGATATTAATATTTTACGAACCAGTGTGTAATAGATTGCTGCAATAGACACGTTTTTTGCGTTACTGGTCGTCGGTTTCTTTGGATGAAGCAGTAATTTAAGTACTTCTTGAGGTGATGAAACTTCATGATTGAATTTATAAATAATATTTATGTGTATTAATATACATATAAATAATATTAATATATTTATGAATAATTTATAAATTTATAAATAATTAAATGTCGGATTCTTGATTCAGGTTTTAATTGTTATTTTGAGAATTTCTGGTCCTTCACAACTCACTTTAAATACAAGTACTCGCGTACCATAGAATTCCTGAACTTTCGTCACAATGCACAGTTTTAATGCCCTACCGAATTTACTTCAGTTCTGGACAAAATTCCATTTTCTTCAGCCTACGTTTTAGACACTTTTATCATGCGCTCGGTTGCTGCAAAAAGTCGTTTAATTTTATTGTAAGGAATCGATAAGTTACTAAATAGTATCTTTGTCTGATTTTTCGATGGACGTTGAAAGATCTTCAATGTGAAAACATTTATCTGTGTTGGCACTTTGCACTTTCTAAAATTTCTCATGGGGATGCCATTTTGTTCCAATTTTCTTTTCGTGGCGGGGGTTTCTCCTATTGCAATTAAACTCATGTTTATCTTCTCTTTATTCATTTCGCAGACACTTGACGAACTATCTGAAGAGCTTAAAAAACTTCTTTGATTTCCACTTTTTTCACTGGACGTTCCGCTACTTTCGTTAATGCCACGGGAGCCACTGATCTCGATGCTATCTTCATTAAGAATAGGCCGTTTTGGAAGCCGATTCCCTTTCTTCCGAAATGAACCACAAATTCGCCAATCTAATGACTCCTGTAAATTCACCAGCAAATCGTGGTTTACGCGTCTTGGAGATTTTCTTTTTTAAAAATCGTGATCAGAAAGTTTAAATGGATTGAAACATCTATCTCATACGCTGATTGCCACTCATGTTGCACAGTGTACACACGATTCACAGAACAAATACTAGCACTCTTGTCTTCATAAGTATTGCGTATTGCGACTAATGTTGAGAAAAGTTTACCATGTCCTTTGACAAGTGGTCGATTGTACTTCACGAGCAAGGTCAGGAGGGCACCCCGTCCCTAGGACGCAAAGGGACTCGTAGTAAAATTCGTTTCGCTGACCCGAGGAAAAGCATTCGTTTTGCTGTCACCCATCACTTCTGGGGAAAGAGTGAACATATATTTACTAATGTTTCTTGAAACCCAAATCAGGCAGAGGGCCATTCTTTTTATTGTTCGTCGACATTAGTATCCAAGACTGATCGAACACAATTCGTTAGTGCAGGGGCAGGAACCACGCGCCCGAATACCATAATTACAATTGATTTTTAATCTATACGTGTTGAGTGCCCACTTTTTTCTTGTAATGTTTTGTAGAAAATTGAACAAGAAATGAGCCAATTTTTTCAAATTTTAATCTGAGAAAGTTCATTAAAAAATTTTCGATTTTTAGAAATAATTACAATTTTTTAATGAAATATTTATTTTTTGAGAAAGTAGTTTACAGATGAATAAAATACACATATCAAAAAATTAAACGAAACAAACCAGTAATTTTTATGTTAAGTACATTCAGAGCGTCAATTAATCATATTTTGCAAAGTACGCGTAAATTTCAAAATTTAATAAAGGCAAAACTACACAAATAAACAATTTTCAGGTAAATAAAGAAACACGTGCCTCTTTTTTTGATGTCCAGAATGAATGCCATATATTCGTGTCATTTATTTTTTTTAAATAGTCGTGTCAATTCGAGTGAGATTTGACGTGGAATGGCTCGTATTTCAATTCGTTTCGCTTCCCATAAGAACATAGGTGACCCACAAGTCACCCACGATGTTACCCACAAAAATATGTATGACACAATGTCATACATTCTGAGAGCAGGGTGAACATCTGAAATATTAATAACTCTTGAAACCCTTATCAGGCAGACGGTCTTTCATTTTTTAGTTCTTCAGCACTAAAGACTGCATCAAAGACTGACTGAACACAATTCGTTAGTGCATGGGTAGGCAGAGCGTGCCCTCATACTTACAATTTATTTTCTTAGAACTATATGTGTTGAGTGCCCACTTTTTTCTTGTTGTATTTTACAGAAAATTGAACAAGGAACACACCTATATTTTTTCAAATTTTTATCTCATCGAGTTTATATAGAAATTTTACTTTTTTTGAAAAAAATACATTTTTTAAAATGAAAAAATATTTTTTGAAAAATTTATTTACAGAGGAATAAAATAAACATTTCAAAGTATTAAATGACACAAACCAGAAATTTGTATACTTAGTACATTCGGAGAGATAATTGATCATATTTTGTGAAGTACCCGTAAATTCCAAAATTTAATATAGCCATAACTACACAAATAATCAATTTCAGGCAAATAAAAAATACGTGTCTCTTTTTTTGATGTCCAGACTTAAGAAAAAAAATATCGTACATTTTAAAAAATGTCGTGTCAACTCTTGCGCGATTTGACGTGGAATGGCTCATATAGCGTTTTGCGGCGAGGGCCAATTAGGAGCTGCCACCTGGCGAAGGGATGCTGAACTAACAAGTAGGTTCCGCCAACGTATTTCAAGACACTCAGAGCAAAGTTTATCCGCGCTCTTTTCGTAACCAGCACGTGGGTTTTGGAGGGAACTGTTTATAAGTCTGACGCGGTACGTTTAAAATGCTGAATTCTGAGCTAAATTCTGAGGTAATTAAGGCCAAAGTTTATTATTAATAACTAATCTCCGGCAAGGCGCCAACTTCGAATCATTTATTGATATTTATTGTGCCAACATGTCTCTTTTCCCATTTTGTGTCTCTTTCCTCCCTCTGTGTCTCTTTTTCTCCTTTGTGTCCCTTCTTCCCCTCTATGTCTCTCCTTCCTCTCTGTATCTCTTCTTCCCTCTCTCTGACTTCCCTGTCTCTTTTCCCCCACTCTCCGACTCTCTTTTCCCCCTCTCTTTCTCTATTTTCCCTCCCTCCCTGTTTCCCTTTGTCTCTTTCTATTTTTCCCTCTCTCTATTTCTCCTTCTCATTTTCACCCTCACCCCTTTTCCCTTTCTCTTTGTCCCTCATTCTATTTCTCCCTTTCCTCTCATCAACTTGCGCCGCCTGCTCCCATTCTCCTTGACCTCGCCCCACGGCAAACGGCAACGCCCAGCAACAATGAAGCTCATGTGAATTGGGAATTGCCTTTAACTGAAGGGCCTTCTTGTGCCGTACCGCTTGCTAGTGGAGTTTTGTACTATGTCTATCTTCTTCTCGTAAGTGCAAGCAATAAGTTGACGAAGTTTTATCGCAATCGGATGCACGGTATGGCAGTACATTAAACGCGAACCATCAAACATGGATTTTTATAATATATTCGATTAATTTTCTCTAATTTTTTTTCGTGAATTTTTTTCGATATTCTAATAGTTATTCTGCTATTCGGAGCGGAGATGAATCCAACAAATCAGAAATAATTAAAATTGGTCATGTCGTTCTTGAGTTATAAATGGTTTAATTAACCCGACTTTGTCTTTGTTAGATTCTGCACGTCTTTGAGCAGGTGGGGTGATATTGAGAAACGTCGGAGCAGCAAAAATGTAATAGAATGTTCATTGTCATATAATTAACACAACTTTATTTTATATATTGTTATTTCTATTATTGCATCTTCTAGGCAGGTATTTCAGGCAGGAATTCATTTAATATTCCATCGTCTCATGGGGAGCGTTTTGCTTTCAGCTCTGAGATGGAGCATCTTACTTCACTTTGTAGTATAGGCAGTACTCCATTCGGATCCTTGTGTTTATTTCTTTCAGAATACTGAAACTGATACTTTCACACTACTGAATACTGACAATAGTCAGTTTGAGGTTGGCCTCGTTTGCTGTCATAGAGTTCTCTGAAATATTGTGATGCTAAGTCAGATATTTGTCTTTCCGTGATTTTGTTATTGTTGTTAATAATGATTTTGCTTTTGATTCCCAGTAATAAGTGCTTCTATATAATAAGTTATTTTTACTTTCCCGTATACGTACGTATATACAGAGTGATATACGTAGTATAGGGAAAGTAATGTAATGCTGCGCGGAAAAACGGCGACTTTTCGGCAGAAAAAATATTATTGCCGGGCCCTGATAACGAAAAAGTGGATAAAATCATATGCGTAATTAAGAAAAAAACTAACACTTGGTGAAGCCAAATTCACTGTTTTGTAAATCCTTGATACCCAAAAACCAATTGAAAGCAAAACGCCCATCCGTCTGTCCGGTGTACGTGAACAACACTAGCGCCTAAAGTTTAGGTACCCATATGCATACGATTTTTTTTCCAAATTGAAGAAACCCCTGTCCATCAGGCCTGAGTCGAAGCTCTGAGATTTTGAAAAACATTCATTAATTTTTCGGAGACAAGTAATTCAATTATACTTCTACTTTACTTGAAGCCCCCCTGACATTTTAAAAATTTTCTCAAAAACGGCTCTAAATTTCGTCTTTAAATTTCGTGTAAGAATAGAGTAAAATACATTTATTAAGGTGGCATACGTTGGGTATTCGCAATTAACTCTAAATTTTCAAAATGTTCGGGCTTTTCCCGACTTCAACTACAAAATTGAAGATAGAGATTTTTCCTTCAAATAAAATTTGTTCTCCAAAGTAAGTTCTTTCATTAAGGTCCTGTACGTTTTTGGAAAATCTTAGTCGTTTTCGCGCAATACGTACAATTTTTTAAAAAAATACAAAAACAAGATTTTCTCAAAACCAGCTCCACACTTATTCTTTAAATTTTTGGAAGGGTACTAAATGTACTCTGTGAGATGACATTAACGCCATATTGCTGTATCGTTTTGTTTTTCCAAAAATTACAAAAAAAATAATTGTATCTCACGTCGTTAATATTTATATTACAAGCGATTTGTTCATACGATTATATTTATGATTACATGTGCTTTAAATAATTTCAAGTAAAGTTTCTCGAAAACTTAACCGTTTTGTGGAAAGTAGCTCAAAATTCTGCATTTTTAGAAACGCACAAACGCTATTTTCTCATAAATGGCTCCAAATTTTTCTTCAAACTTTTCGAACGGATAGTGCTAATTGCACTCTTTAATATGACCTAAAGTTTATTTTTGAGATTTTTTTCCAAAAATTATCCAAATGTGATTTTTTGGAAAGATTGCTCACATATTTAATATGCACATTACCAGTTAATTTGTAAACATTATTGTATTTGTGAGTGTAAGGGCTTTACATCAAATGAGTTTCTTAAGAACTCAAAAATGTCCTGTGAAAAAGAGCTTCGAATTTAGTATATTCAGTAGCGATGAAACGCCATTTTCTTAAAAACGGCTCTAAATTTTTCAAAGAAGATTACCATTCAGGTCGAGGTTTTACTGTTCTTTAATATTCTTAAAATAATATTTCCGTTCTACTATTAAGAAACCGAAAAATTAAGTCGCTTAATTTGTTTCTTTTTATATCCTTTCTTAATATAGCTGCTTCTTTTCCTCAGTTTTTTAAGCATTGCTCAAAATACTCGTATTCATTACTTTCCCGTGTACATACGTATATATGGAGTATGGAGCTAGGTGACTGTTGCTTTTATCTGTGTTTTCTTGTATTTATTCCAATTTTATCACGTACTTTAACACGCATTCGTGACATGGCTACTGTTCGTTCTACTCTTTTTACTCTCTACATCCTCAAAGCCGACCTTCTGAAAGCCTTCACACACGTAAACAGTAATTTAGATAAACATATCCGAAGGCTGGAAGAGGTCGTTCTCTACAATGACGGTTGGGCACAAGTAGGCAACACTGCGAATTTTCCCAACCGTGCACCCGTGACTGCACATAAGACACAGACACCACATCCAGTCGCAATTCAAAACAGATTTAGTGTTTTAGATTATGAAACAGATTTTCCTCGCCTTCCTGATCCTCACAACCCTTCCCTTCCATCGACAAATACATGCACAAACCAACGCAAACAGGCTAGAAAGCGTGTCAAAACCAAAACACGTAAAGCTTCGCATCCTAGCCCACTTGAAAACAAAGCCATTCATACTGAGCCTAAAAAACAGGCACTTATTTTAGCTGACAGCCATGGTCGCCATCTTTCCTCCATTCTCAGTAGGAAGTTACCCCCCAACTACTCAGTCTCGTCTATTTTTAAACCTAACGGGAGGTTTGCAGACGTGACTGCAGAGTTGGACACTCACACGAAGACAATGACCAATCAGGACACAGTCTTTATCATCGGAGGGCAGAATGACATTAATTTGGGCGGTAACTTTACACCTGAACAACATGTAAACAAATTACAATGTGCCGCCCAAAATACTAACATTGTAGTCTCGACTCTGCCCTTCTGGTACAACAGGCCAACACTCTGCAGCGAGATTAAGCACGCAAACCAACAACTAAAACTGCAACTGAGAGAAACAGATGTAACACTTTTTGAAATGAATTTCCTCTCAGTAAAACACTTCACCCGGCATGGTCTCCACATGAACCTTGCTGGAAAACATGCAGTCGGTGAAAAGCTTGCACAATACATCATCAACTCCAGTCCTAAGCAGCCTCCTGCCAAAAATCCAACCCTTTCACCTTCCTTACGTTCCCCACCCCCCACCCTTATTCTGAACCCTCTTACCCCCTCCTGTGAACCTACTCCCGTTTCTTCCATTCCCACTACCAATGACGCCTCTATTTCCTCACAACCTGTGACTGCTGGGACACATTACAACCTTCGACCACGCACTCGAGGTAAAAATGGAGTAAATATATAGCAACTACAGTCAGATGCAGCAGCAAAACATTCGTGTAGGTACTTGCAAAAAATAAAGATATTGCACCATATGTTCAATCCCTTTCAAATAAAACTGAGTTTATCGAGGCAGCTCTACAGAGCGATTTAAATCAAATGGATATTTTTTGCTTTACAGAACATTGGTTATCTCCTAATGAACTTAGCATTTTCCAAACTCCGAACTTTTACCTCGCAGGCTATTATTGTAGAAAAAGAGAATCTCATAAAAGTCCTGCATATGGAGGTTCTTGTATTTACGTTAAAAATAATATTGATTCTATCTCCTTGACGGAATTCAATGAGTATTCCGTTGAAAATGTTTTTGAAATTTCTGTTGTACATCTTCCTGTGCTAAAAATGATATTGCTTTGCATCTACAGGCCTCCAACAAACAGAGCTGCAGATTACATTTTGTTCTTAGAAAAACTAGAGATAACACTAATCAAAGTCATCAATCGCTCTTTTGAATCCATTGTTGTATGTGGAGATTTTAACATTGATTTTCTGGTCGAATCTTGCGAGAAAGAGCGGTTTCTTAACTTAATTAATTCCTTCAATTTAGATATTACAATAAAAGTACCTACACGGATCACAGTAAATTCAAAGAAGGCAATCGATCAAATTATAATTAACAAAACCACTACTCGACATGAAATTGAAACAAAAGATTTAGGATACAGTGACCACGATGCACAAATTCTTACCATTATACGAAATGCGAACAATAACACAATAAATAATACACGTATGAGTAGAGTGTTTTCTAAAAGTAAAATAAAATTATTCATTGATTACTTGCTGCAGGACTCATGGGACGCGGTTTATAATACTACTAGTGAGATCCCGTGCGATTAAATCGCACGGTTAGTCAAATAACCAAACTGTTTTCTGCTTAAATTCTTTTTTTGTATTCCAGCATTATAAACAACCTAACCTCACTAAGATCACTAACCTCTCATATTTCAAGATTTCTATTCAATGTAGAAAATCACGTTCACGTGCTTACACAACCTACACTAAATTGAAACAAACAAAAATGCTTGAGATTGCATTTCCCGCCACCGTCCAAGTGTAATTTTCTTCCGATAGATCGCGCGGCAATCAGATATTACAGATCCCGAATTACTACTTTTTTTAATATTTAGGTATTTTTAACGCCCTTTTTCAATACGAATGTCACATGTGCAGGTGAAAGGAAACACGATTTTTCAATCCATTGCTTCTTTATACAGATCGGTTTCGTATGTCGCCCAATTTATTGAAAAGACCAAACATCCCTTTGAGAAATAATATATAAGATTGATACAAACGATAAATATTATTCTTTTTTTTCAACGCTTTCATTTCATTTTAACACTTGCTTTCCTCTTCAGAAAAGAAAATTAAATATTTCACGCAAAAACAATTCTTGGATAACACAAGGCATTAGAACATCATGTAAAAACAAACGAGTTCTTTCTTTCATTTCTAAGCATCATAACGTATCTCAAGATTTCCTCCTGTACTTTAAAAAATACAAATCATTGTTAAGGCAAAATGTACCGACACTAGTTCAATTTGTCGCCACCATGTGGCAGCACCAAGTTTAGTGAATTTTACTTTACCGATTACGTCTGAACAAATGGTCCGATTTTCGATCTGTAAACGGCATTTGACTCATGTTTATAATAGAATTTACGCTACGAAGCCCTTTTTCCAAAAAAACTAGCAGAAGCTCGATTTTTAAAATTTTTCTCGTACTTCCGGGAACAATTTCAAAAATGTGGGCTTATAGCGCGATGGCGACACGCTTCCAGAATCCAACGCCGTGTCAAACATGCAAATCGGATAAATAGGAGCGACGGTAAGTCAAATTTCGAAAAACACCTCACCCCACTCCCCATTCCCCTTCCACGCCGCCGGGACATCCCGGCATTCATTGTTGGCCGGCGGCGCGGTCAAGCCGGCACAGGCGAGCCGGGCGGCGGCCGCCGCGGCGCGGCGACGGGCAAGAAGGCTGAACTTTCGGGTGCAGCAAGCCAGACACCCCGTCACTTCGTTGATGCTTCCGTCACTTCGCATCTCAAGATATTTTTTCCCCACATATGAAACTAGTGATGCTGTAATAGGGGTAAACGGTCTCGTATCATCTTTAATAGTAGTATAAAACTATTACCTTATTCACATATTCCATCTTCCTTCGAATACCATCATAAGAATGTCTGAGGTATCACTGAAAACACCGATCCCGCTTTGGTGCTGATTTCAAAAAGAAAAAATCGAACTAATTGCGTAAATATCACCCATATTCCATCTCCTCACATCGTATTTTAGATATATTTTACTTCTAAGATCTTCCATTACCATTTCACTACCGGAAAAAACAAGCGGAGATAACGCAAGAGCTCTTTTATCCTACGATTCGATTTATCATTTCAAAACGGCGTTTGTCACCTTGATAGAATTCACCTGGTTAATCTTTTTCCCAGTAAAATAGCCGAATCGAATTTTTAAAATGTTTTTATACTTGCGGACATATTTGAAAAAGTGGTAAAATAGCGTGCTGGCGAGATGCACCCTGAATCTAACGCCATATCATACACTGAAATCGGATAAATAGACTTCTCTAGTCATGTAAAAAAATGATCTTCAGTAACGTCAAAATTCTGTTTTGCGGTACTGCTTGTCGATCTCATGGCTAAAGTCCGGGTCTAATGTAATTACATATGTTTTGTCTACTGTTCTCATTTGTAATCTAGGCGAACTGTTGCAATCCTAACAAAATATTTAAATTTTTCGTTACAAAGTTTGTACTGTATTACGTATTTTACATATTTTGCTGATCATTTAATATCTGCTTAACAGTATATTTATTATTTGCTAATTATTAAGGTATTTTCACAAATAACCAAATTTCTTGAAATTATTTCCGGAAATATATTTAATTAATTTTGAAAAATAGTTTTTATTTAAATGTGTTTATATTTTTGCAATGAGCATATTTTGTCTAATACTAATTCAGAATTGCTGACATTCCTATGTGCTGCACGTAAAGATTTCGAACAGAGTGCTTCAAAGATTCTCTGTTCGTGTCTGCATTTTCTACGTGCATCTCTTTGTTTTCATTGCTGATAGAGAGAAATAAAAAAAACAGTTGGCAGAAAAAGTAGTTACTTTTAAATTCGATATAATTAATATTTTATTAATGGAATTTCAAATTGTGAACATTTATTTTACTTTATCTCTCTTCTCAATCTTAATACGAAGAGAAAGTTATATCGTGCGCAGGAAAACTCTCAAAGCCGAGTCCTGATAATGAAAATGTGGATAAATCGTGTTGTTGTATAGTAAATTTCTTCCTGTAACTCGTGGTGTAGCCAGAATCCATGTTTTGTGGGTTCTTAATACCGAAAAATTGATTGACGGAAAAGCGTCCGTCAGTGTCTCTGGTGTATGTGAACAACACTAGCGTTTACACTGCGTACAAATTTTTCCAAACTGGAAAAAAACAACAACAAAAAACAGCTGTCGATCTACTGTCATTCGAAGCTCTGCAATTTTCAAAAAACGTGCATTACTTTTTGGAGATACATTACACGAACCCCCCCGGATATTTTAAAAATTTGCTGAAATATGGCTCCAAATTTTTTCTTTATATTTCTCGTAAAAATTGAATAAAATACACATGGCTTAGGTCCGATTTCACTGATAACTGAATTTTCGAAAATTGCAAAAGATTGAATTTTTTCGGCGTTTCCTACAACTACAATATTGACGATAGAGACTTTTCCTTTCTAAGAAATTTGTTGTACGTAATTAGTTCTTTCATTAAGATCATGAATTTTTTTAAAACAATTTTTGTAGTTATGGCGCAATCTTGTGTGCAATATATGCAACTTTAAAAGATAACAAAGCAAGATTTTTTCAAAATCGGCTCCATTTTTTTCCTTTAAACTATTGGTAGGGATATTGCGAAATGTACTTTAAGAGATGACATAAACGCTATTTTGCTCTATTCTTTTGTTTTTGCGAAAATAACACAATGAAACTTTTTGAATAGCCTGTCACGTCGTTTATATTTACATTATCGGCGATTTGTTCACATTATTAGATATATGAGCACACGTACTTTAAATTATATCATTTAAAGTTTTTCGAAAACTAAAAATTTTTTTTGGAAATGAACTCGAAATTTCGCATTTTCAGAAACGCTCAAACGCCAATTTTTTCTGAAAAGGTTCCAAATTTTTTGTTCAAAGTTTTTGTACGTATAGTGTGAAATGCACTGTCTAAGGAAACAAAAAAGTTTTGTTGTATTATTTTGTTGTTTTTCTTCAAAATTTACACAAATGTATTTTTTAAATATTTCGCATGCCTTGTATGCACATTTGCAGCGATTTGTAAACATTATTGCATTTGTGAATGGAAGAGCTTAAAATATCTTAAAATAAATTTAAAAAAAACTCTCAAGATTCCTGTGAAAAAGGGCTTCATATTTCACATTGCCACAGACGCTTAAACACCCTTTTCTTAAAAACGGTATCAAGTTTATGAATGAAAATTGTCGTAAAGGACAAGGTTTCAGTCTTCTTTAATATTCTAAAAGCAATATTTTGAATCTACCATTAGGAAACCGAATAATTGAGAAAACCTAAAAAATAAGTTGGGTGCATTAAATGGCAGGTGGCAAGATGGGGCAAGGCCATAAATCTAGCCCATGCCAACAAAATAGTAAATTTTACTACGACAAAGTCCGAATAGCTGGCTGAGACTATAGGAAATTGAAAACTAATACGGGAAAGTCTGTGCCATTCTGTAGCACCACCAGTTACTTTCTCGTGTTAGTTACTCAAAGTTATGTAATGCTGCGGAAAAATCTATTTCGAGATATTAACGGAAGTACTCGTTTTGGGGTCCCCTGATACCCAGGGCCGTCTTTGGGTTTGAAAGTACCCGAGGCACTCAGATTTCGGGGCCCCTAATTCAAATTTTCGGAAACATGCGTGTTTTTGCGATATTCTGTGTCAAACATGTGCAATTTTTATTTCCTTTAAACCATTTTTTCTTAGACACCTCAGAAATTTTGATTAAATTGGGACCTTAGCATAAAGGTAGCTTAAGAGAATGGTGCATGTCTCATGTTCGTTAAAATGCCTGGTTTTGCAAAAATTAAAACAAAAATGTCGGCCACTTCTTACAATACTCCGTATATACGTATGTATAAGGAAAATAAAAATAATTGATTTAAATATAATTTGTTATTGGAAATGCCAATATTAATTCAATTTTTGCTTCCTCACACTTTAACTTATCGACAATGCTACAAAGGAATTCCGCTTAGCGCTCGCAACTTAGCGACAACGCGCGGTTAGCCACCACGAGTTTGTACATTGTAGGTTCCACGAGTTCGTACATTGCTGTGTGTCTTCTGGGAGCAAATAAAAAAACCTCACTCATGGAAAACATTGCCTTTGATATTAACCAGCCATTCAGCAATACTGAAATTTGATGGATATAATTATTTGTGCGATATGAATGAAAAACTCAATAGCTAAGATGTTAGTAGCGCAGAAAATGCAATATCTTAATATTGCATAGCTGTTTTTTATAATTCGGTAAAGTACGTGCTGTTCTAACACCACTAGTTCAGTTTTGTTATATATTTTTTATTATCTATGGGGGCCCTTTGATCATGGGGGCCCTGAGGCACGAGCCTCGTCTGCCTGTGCCTAAAGATGGCCCTGCTGATACCGAAAGGGTGTATGTGTGTTTTGACTTTTTAACGTCCGTTCGTCCGTCCATCTGTCTGTGTCTGCCTGTCTGGGCATATGTGAACACCACTAGCGCCTAAACTATGTGTAGAATTTTTGCTCAACTGAATAAACCCCTGTCGATCTGGTCTGAGTCGAAGTTCTGCGATTTTTAAAAACATTCATTAATTTTTGGAGATACTTTTTATTAAGCCCCAGGGACATTTTCAACATTTTCTCAAAAATGTCAAACAGGATAGGTGGCTCAGTGCATCAACTGATGTCACTGCAATGCCTCTGACCGAGAGGTGCTAGGTTCGAGTTCCGACGGTGGCAGGATTTTTCAACACTAGCTTGTCAGTTAGATGTAGAATTCAACCGATGTCTGGAGGAAAATTCTAGCGACCGGCTGCTCTGATTGGAAGTTTTCCATAGTTTCTCCGATCAACATCAAACGAATGCCGGAGAAATACCCTAAGAAACGGACCTCCCGCGATATTTCCTTCCTCTTCCTTGTCCTATCTTCACACACACACACACACACACACACACACTAACTTGCACAACACTACCATACATGCTGGGAGACCAGTGGGAGGATTGGAACTTGTCCCGGCTGTGGGCCGTGCACTGCTGGTGGGAGATACCTTGTTAAGAAAGAACACGGCAAGCCGACAGGTAAATCGGTCGGTGATTTAGAGCTTGTCCCGGCTGGGGTGGTGCCCCGCTGGTGGCAGATACCTGGTTGGGAAGCCCCGCTAGTGGACGGAAGGTCGGCGCCGGATCTCGCCATCGGCACAGCGGGCAACATCTCTTCCACCTCACGATGAAATAAACATGCATTGCACTTACGGGACTAATGACCAAAGCAGTTGACGCGCCCAAAATCACTAACAATCAATCAAAAATTACTCCAAATGCTTTCCTTAAATTAATTGTAAGAATAAAGTAAAATACACTCAAGGTGGCATAGCTCTTATTTTCATTGCTGACTGATTTTGGGAAAATTGCAAAAGTTCGAATTTTTTTTCGGCGTCTTCCTACAACTACAAAATTGAAGATAGAGATTTTCCCTTAAAATTATATTTGTTCTTCATACTTAGTTCTTTCAATAAGGTCATGCACATTTTTTTGAAATTTTTAGTAGTTTTCGCGCAATATTGAGTGCAATTTGTGCAATTTTTAAAAATTACAAGAACAAGATTTTCTCAAAATCGACTTCAACTTTTTTCCTTAACCTTTTAAGTGCTACGTTTCTTTAGAGGTAGCGCGTCCCCCAGCGCTGGGGCACCCGGCCCGCTTGGGTCGCCTGTGGCCTGCTTTCTTTTCGGGCGCGCCCCCTTCGCACAGCGCGTAGAGCATTAAGTATATTTCGCATCCTTTTCTTGATTCGACCTTTGGGCAAGCATTGGCAAAGTTAGAAATGTCTTTTTTTATTATTTTTATCTTTTTAAAATTTTTGGTGTAGTTTATTTTGTGAAATGCAGAAGATGCTTTAATGTTTTTTTTAGTATGGTAAATCATAAATCATGGATACACACATAATGCTACGTCACATTACTCACACATATAGCTTGGTTTACAACGTAGATTTTACTAGAACATTTGAGGCATCTTCGCTGTTATTTTTTTGTGAATGTGATGGGATTATCGTAAGAAAGTAGCTGGGTCAAACGGTGTATCTCCTCACCTTTTGCGTCTCCCAGATTTTCGTCTTTCCGATCTAAACTTTTCTACGATTTTTGGATTACATCCAGATGACATTTTTTCATTAATAACTTTTCCCGTTATTAATTTTTGAATATCATGAGCATTCAACAAAGATAAATATAATATTTGAAAATAATGTATCCCACGTGATGGTTTTCTCCTCCCGAGGTGAGAATCGTGTCCACTTAATCTAATTATTCTATTCTTCGATTATAACCTAAAACACGTTGTGGTTTTATCATATTCTTGCCGGTTTTACAATCAACGCAAGTAAGACGTCGCGAATCATGTTGTCAATCTCTCTCCAATTTGCGGCATGTCACGAGTGTTTTTCACACTGACTACAAGCGTTCGTGTCCCAGTCGTGCAACAACGTAAACAACGCTGTACTTGAGTACCAGTTGTCAACATATATTGTACAGGTATGGCCCTTCACTAAATACCCCTCGAGAAGGGTGGCTACATCATTCTCAGACTGTCCTAACTCGTCCACGATGCCACTCTTCTTTCTAATGTACACAACAAAATAAGGACATCATCCGATTTATAGTCGCAAAAAGAAATGTAATTTTGCCGAATAAATTCGCAAGCTTTTGAAGAACTGGTTTTGACGTACGCGCGGTCTTCGGGTCGCATGCCTTTGTTAGTCAGCAGCAGCCGGCCGGCCGGCCGGCCGGCCGGCCGGCAGGCCGGCCGCCGCCGCCTCCGCCGCGCCCGATGCAGGGACTCGCTGACGAAATCTGCCGGAACACTCCAATAGTGACCTCCAAGGGCCAGAAAAAAAACTACAGCTAGGTAGTACCTACACACAGCCGTAGATGTCGTGCCATGTCAATATCTAATAGTGCTCCCTAGGAATAAATTCAGAAAGCTGATGATGCGTCGCGACGGATATATCCGTCTTTAGCGCTCATGGCACGGCCGACCCGCGCCGGATATATCCGGCATTAGCGCTGGGGGCACGAAAGTCTTGCGCCGGATATATCCGGCATTAGCGCTTAACAGGTTAAACTTTTGGAAAGGATAGTACCTAATGTACTCTGAGATGACATAAACGCCATATTGCTCTATTCCCTTGTTTTTTCAAAAATTACAAAAATGTAATTCTTTGACTAGCCTTTCATTTAGTAAATATTTTCTTTAACGGCGATTTGTTCATATTAGGGAACTTTTGCCACCTCGAACGTTAAGTACTATCGATCTTTTGCGCATGCGCAGATGCACCAAAGTGATGCGAATCGTTCACTGCGAATGAGCAGAAGATCGATAGTACGTAACGTTCGAGGGTGCAAAAACTCCCTACTATTACATTTACGAGTACATGTGCTTTACATTATGTCTTAAAAGTTCCTCGACAACTCAGATGTTTTCTGTGAAAATGAACTGAAACTTCCGAATTTGCACAAATGTTCAAACGCCATTTTCTCAAATTGCTTCTTCAAACTTTTCGTACGAATGCTATTTGCATTCTTTAAGTTAACATAAAATTAATTTGGCTGTATTTTTTTGATTTTTCAAAAATTAATAAATGTATTTTTAAGTGTCTCTCACGCCATTAATATTTACATTTCCAGAAATTTTATACATTATTACATTTGTGAGTAGAAGTGCTTTAAATGTCACCAAATGAAGTTGTTCGAAAACTCGAAAGATTCTTGTGAAAATTCCGAAGCTTCCATTTTCGCATTTACAGTAACGCTTAAACGCCATTTTCTTAAGAGCGGCTCCAAATTTATCAATGAAAATTCCTATATAGGACGAAGTTTTACTCTTCTTTAATATCCTAAAAGTAATATTTCGTATCTACCATTAAGAAGCTGAAAAAATGAGAAAAGTTCAAAAAATGTATTTTGGGCGGCGATAGATGTCAGCAAGATGTCAGAAGATGGGGAAAGATGGTAAAATTGGCCCAGACCAAAGATACTAGATTACTATGAGAAAGTATGTGCAATTTGTCCTAAAGTACGAAAACGTTTTAAAAATTCGATTCGGCTGTTTTACTTGGAAGAGGGGATTAACCAGGTGAATTCTATCAAGGTGACAAACGCCGTTTTGAAATGATGAATCGAGTCGTAGGATAAAAGAGCTCTTGCGTTATCTCCGCTTGTTTTTTCCGGTAGTGAAATGGTAATGGAAGATCTTAGAAGTAAAATATATCTAAAATACGATGTGAGGAGATGGAATATGGGTGATATTTACGCAATTAGTTCGATTTTTTCTTTTTGAAATCAGCACCAAAGCGGGATCGGTGTTTTCAGTGATACCTCAGACATTCTTATGATGGTATTCGAAGGAAGATGGAATATGTGAATAAGGTAATAGTTTTATACTACTATTAAAGATGATACGAGACCGTTTACCCCTATTACAGCATCACTAGTTTCATATGTGGGGAAAAAATATCTTGAGATGCGAAGTGACGGAAGCATCAACGAAGTGACGGGGTGTCTGGCTTGCTGCACCCGAAAGTTCAGCCTTCTTGCCCGTCGCCGCGCCGCGGCGGCCGCCGCCCGGCTCGCCTGTGCCGGCTTGACCGCGCCGCCGGCCAACAATGAATGCCGGGATGTCCCGGCGGCGTGGAAGGGGAATGGGGAGTGGGGTGAGGTGTTTTTCGAAATTTGACTTACCGTCGCTCCTATTTATCCGATTTGCATGTTTGACACGGCGTTGGATTCTGGAAGCGTGTCGCCATCGCGCTATAAGCCCACATTTTTGAAATTGTTCCCGGAAGTACGAGAAAAATTTTAAAAATCGAGTTTCTGCTAGTTTTTTTGGAAAAAGGGCTTCGTAGCGTAAATTCTATTATAAACATGAGTCAAATGCCGTTTACAGATCGAAAATCGGACCATTTGTTCAGACGTTATCGGTAAAGTAAATTCCTGCTGATGGTGCTGCGATCTATTGAATTTTCCTACAAGTTTTTTTCGGTACATTTAGCCTTAAGAAAAGTCATAAGGCAGGCTAAAATCATGAAACACGATCAGGATATTTGAACTCAAATAACAAAACAAAATCAATGTGGGATATAGTAAAAAATGCGACCAAACCAACTAGAAACCTTGTAGAGAATGTTGTTTTAAAAGATAACGATAGAGATGTGAACGATCCGGCAACAGTGGCTAGTCTCTTTAACCAATACTTTTCGAGAATTGCTGTCGATCTCACTAAGGGTTTTCAGCCACAAAATTCAACATCTGACGTTTCCCTAAAAATCTTAGACACTATGTTCGTTTCCGAAACCTCTTCCTATGAAATTCTCAAAATAATCGGTAAATGAAAAAATAAATATTCGGCCGGTTTAGATGAATTTCCGGATTGTTTGTTAAAGACGTGCGCGCCAGCCATTATACACCCGTTAACTCACATATTTAATGCATCCTTATGCACCGGAATTTTTCCAGATATTTTTAAAACAGCTAAGATTAGGCCGCTCTTCAAAAAAGGCAACAAAAATGAAGTTCAAAATTATCGGCCAATTTCTCTTTTGTCAGTTTTTTCAAAAATATTAGAGAGACTTTTTTATGTGCGAATGGAAACCTTTCTCAATAAACACGACGCGTTTTCAAATTGCCAACATGGATTCCGGAAATTCAAAATCTACGGAAACAGCCATTTTTTCTTTTCTTAAGGATGTTGCCTCATCATTGGATCAAAACGAAGCAACTATTGGAATATTTTTAGATCTTTCAAAAGCTTTTGACGTCATTGATCATAACATTTTACTTTCAAAATTACCTTCGTATGGAATCCGTGGTATTGCTCTAGATTGGCTATGTTCGTACCTTAAACAACGATCTCAGAAAGTAGAAATACCTTACTGGAATGATGGAACTTTATGTACACACCTTTCCGATTCTTTGCCAATTGTACGTGGAGTCCCGCAAGGATCGATTTTAGTCCCTATTCTCTTTCTATTATACGTAAATGACATGCCCTTAGCGATTCGAAACGGAAGAACAGTTCTCTTTGCGGATGATACAAATATTCTTTGCAACAAAGAAACCGTAAATAGTACAATATCAGACGTTTCAAATTGGTTCCGTAATAACAAATTAAAAATAAATGAAAATAAAACTGTTTCAATGCAGTTTTCCATATCAAATAAAAAATTCTGTACTCCATTGAAAATGAAAGGTGTGCCATTGACTGATGTTAATGTAACAAAATTTTTAGGTACATCAATTCAGTCAAACCTCAAATGGAATGCCCACTTAAATGAATTGAACACAAAATTAAGTTCATTATGCTACGCTTTCAGAATTCTTTCAAATTCCGTCAGCCTTCATACAGCTCGTTGTGTATATTTTGCCAATGTTCACTCCCGCCTGAGATATGGCATAATATTTTGGGGAAACGCATCTTATAGCTCACAGACTTTCAGATTACAAAAAAAAATTGTACGAATAATAAGCAAATCCAACCCACGTGATTCTTGTAAGTCACTCTTTATTAATCTAGGAATTTTACCATTACGTTGTCTCCTGATTTACGAATCAGTAGTTTTTGTCAAAAATGACTTACTTAAGGGCGGGAATATATTTTCAGCAAACGCCGATGTCTATAAGTATAACACACGAATAGTAATCATATTCACCAAGTGGCAGTATCAACAGCTCACTACAAAAAATTCACATACAATTCATGTACATTACTCTACAACTCTTTGCCAGAAGACATTAAACGATTAAATTCAATAGAAAAGTTTAAGTCCCAAGTAAAATCTTTTCTGCTGCATAACTGTTTCTATACAATTCGAGACTATACCGAGCATCAAAAAGGAAAGTAGAATTAATTTTAACAATGATAGTTAATGTAATTATTTATCATTTGGACTGTATAATTCTAAAGAACCTGTAACAAGTATTGTACCACAGTTTCTGGGTTGATGGCCCCCATCTCGATCAGGTTTTTCGTCCAGTTTCCCTGATCCTTGAGCAAAGGCTGAGATGGTCCCTTGTTTTGCTTCTGGACATAAATGTAACTTCATTATTTGTGCACGTCTTCTGAATTTCAGTGGGAAATATAGTTATTCAAATTATCGTTTTTCATATTATCGCGGCAAAAAGTATTATTCTTTCATGAAGAACATGAGGGTTTAGGGCAGGAATTTATAGCTAATTTACCTTTGAAAATGTATTTTATTATATAGGAGCGAATATTTTGTGAACAAATCTCGAAAAAAACCTCTCTTTTCTGTATTCAAAATTCGACTAAAATATGGTTTAGGATAGAGACCACAGAATTATGAAAACGTGCACAAAATTCACTTCTCCCCATAGCTCGTCATATGCAGTTTTTAACTGTTTTTTGACGTAAATAAATAAATAAATAATAATATAGAGAAAGTTATGTAATGCTGCGCGAAAAAACAGCAAATTTTCGGCAGAAAAAATTCATTGCCGGGCCCTGACAACGAAAAATTGGATAAAACCAGTTGCTAAATTACGAGAAAAAATCCCCTAACACGTGGTGTAGCAAGAATCCCTGTTTCGTAAGTCCTTGATATCGAAAAAACCAATTGAAACGAAAACGTCCGTCTGTGAACATCACTAGCGCCTAAACCACTCCTACGATTGTTTCCAAATTGAGGAAAACTGACTCTAGTCGAAACTTTAAGATTTTGAAAAACTTGAAAATTTGAGGGTACTCTTCATGAAGCCCCCACACATTTTCAAAATTTTCTCAAAAACGGCTCCAAATTTTTTCTTTAAATTTCTTGTAAGAATAGAGTAAAATGCACTCATTAACATGGCTTAGGTCCGATTTTCACGGTTAACTCTGAATTTTCAAAAACTGCAAAAGTTTGAATTTTTTCGGCATCTTACTCGAACTTCAAAATTGAAGATACAGATTTTTCCTCCACATAAAATCTGTTATCCAAATTTCATTTAGGTCATACACTTTTTTTGAAAATTTTGTTTTTCGCAAAATATTGTGTGCAATAGGTTGAATTTTAAGATTACAAACACAAGATTTTTTTAAAACCGGCTCCAAATTTTTTCTTTAAACTTTTCGTAGGGGTACGCTATGGGGTGACATAAACGTCATGTGTCTCTATTCTTTGTTTTTCAATAGCTACAAAAAATTCAATTTTTTGACTTGTCTCTCACGTCGTTAATATTTACGTTAGCGGCGATTTTCACATTATTATATTTATGAGTGCACGTGCTTTAAATAATGTCCTACAAAGTATCTCGAAAACGCAACCGTTTTCTGTGAATACTAGCTCAAAATTCGGCATTTTCAGAAACGCTCAAAAGCCATTTTCTCAAAAATGGCTCAGTATTTTTTCTTCAAACTTTTCGAACAAATAGTGCTAATTGCACTCTTTAATATGACGTAAAGTTCATTTTGGGGTAGTTTTTTTGTTTTTTTCAAAAATTACTCAAATGTAATTCTAAAGACAGTTTTGTTACCACCTAATTATGCGGTCCATGCAAACTTAAACTACTTCTGCAAATCTCCGACAGCGATGTATAATTCCCAAGAAAACGACAGCGATTGAGATAATTCAGATCCTCGCAGAAAATTGTGGAAATCTGAAACTTGCACATTATTCCACGAAGTATTTCATGCGCCAGCTCGTGAAATTTTATTCTACACCATGCTCCAGCGTGTGACTGACTTTTCAGCGATAACTCAGCCTTCTATGCATTGTCGTGAGATCGGCAGTCAATTGTAAAGATACTGGTAGTTTGGCAAATCACGAACTCATTGTAAAATAATTTGAACTGTAATATTTGCATGTTTATTACGTGTGCATAATGCTTTCAGGGAGTGGGCTATTTGTAATAAAACGTTGGAAGATGGAACGCACACAACTTATGTGTAAGTAAAGGGGTGAAAATATTTCGTTGAAGCCAGAGAGAGGCGACAAGTTTTTTTCATTTAAATGTAACTCACAAATTGAAGTAGACGGTGAGTATAGGACGCAACACGGAAATGAAAAAATTGTTTTCTGTTTACGTGAAGAGAGCTCAATAAGAGGCTGAATCACCTCAACTACGTTCATCTGTACCTGACTTTGTCTTTAAAACTCATTGCCTTATTTGTGGAAAGGAGCAACTACGAGAAAATTCGCGAAGAAACAAATCAAAAAGCTTCCCTCTAAACGAAATCTAGTATAACTTATGAGGAAATTACCTGTTAGAGAAACTGTTTTATGACACGCGAGAAATCATAATGATGATTTTGGACGTGCCTATAGTATATTGCGTAGAGGTAGTAAATGAATTGTCAGCTGCTGATGTACATGCAAGCAATGCACCGGTTCTCAAAGACGACAGGTACACAAATCATAGTCAGGCCCTATATAGATGATGTAGAATCTGCGATGGAAACAATTTTTAGTTTTCTTGGAAACAGAGAAGAGGCATACTAATTTACCATTGAAGAACTGATAAAAGTGATTGAAGGTAATTTTCTTCTATATCCAAAAATATTTACGCACGTGTGCTTTATGATGTATGTTTTACGGATTTACTCCGCGAGCAAATATGACCCTCCTAATTCTGTATCAAAGTGTTTATCACTTAACAATGCAATCATTTGTTTACAATAGTTGTTTTCAAGCATGATAAAGTGGAACTAGAGTGCCGCTGCGAGATAGACTGGCTGGAAAGAGTCGTTTTTCACAAATTCAAAGTTTATACATGCATTTTGTAGGAAATTTTATCTACTTTAATTTTGTAAATAACAATAGTTTCGATAGAAAAGGCTTAGTTTTGAAGATATAAGCGAGAAACTAAAAAACGGGCGAATTTGTTAGTTCTCTTTTGTTTTTTCCTCTTGTGTGTGTGTATGTGCAATTTTCTCTGAGAAGACGACCTTTGCTGAGGTGGCAAACATCAATTTCGAATTCAGCACCCTCAAAAACTTATAGTACCGTTGAGAAAAAAAAACTTCCAGAATTTTTTTCCTGAATAGGGCCTTTTTGAACACCATTTGATTGGACTACTTATTTTCAGGACTACCATCTGATTACTTAGTACGTTCATATTTTCACGTCCCGGTTCCAATTCCATCAAAGTATTCGTTTACATGTTTAACAATCCCGCTTAGCAAGTTCAAATTTTGTTTAGGTAAATTGCTTCGCGAAAGACATTTTCCTGTGCACCAACATCACCCTTTCCTCTTAGGTTTGTCACAATAGAGTTGCGTTGACGCATGTCACCTAATGTTGACGACGTCAGCTGCGTCGCTGCCTGCACATACGATTTAACGTGCGTCGTAGACTAGCACTGTATCTTATGCGAAACGACACATGAGCGCTCTTAGCGATGTGCAACGTACCCACAACTCAAGCAAGATGCACAAGCTACAAACGTAAAGAGTCGATAACACACGTGTTCTAGCTTTCAACGCGCGACGCCCTCTAGGCGATAGACCTTAATGTGCGTTGCTTTGAATGCTGTTTTTGTGTAATTTCTTTTTATTCATTGTCATTTATGAATAAATTAGTTCATCCCGTGGATATTTGCGTGCTATTTACGCATGTGTTTGCCACTTTTGCTGCTATTCAATTGTTATGTTGCTAAATTATACTACTAGAGCACACCTAAAGCGCCAAACGGTGGTTACTGAGTATTTTTTCTATAAGAAGCAAAACCATTGAAACTTAGCTGCATAAACCCCGTCAACTTCGATGCGGACCAACCACCGTTTGTTGTACATCGGGCCTCTCCCTCCGACTTCACCACAGGTTTATAGCAGCTAAGCACGGTTTTAGTTGAAGATTCGAACCGACCCAAGCCATGTGTACACCCTGGCCAGGAATGTACAATGACTTGTAGCCAGAAACCCTGTTTTGTGGGTCCTTGATACCGAAAAACCAACTGAAAGGAAAACGTCCGTCTGTGAACACTGCTAGCGCCTAAACCATAGATACGATTTCTTCCATAATGGATATTCCCCGGTCGATCTGGTTCTAGTCGAAGCTTTGAGATTTTGAAAAATGATTCTTGAAAATTTGGGGATACTGTATATGAAGCCCCCCGGGGATTTTCAAAATTTTCTCAAAAACCGCTCCAAATGTTTTCTTTAAATTTCTTGGATGAATGGAGTAAAATACACTTATTAACATGGCATAGGTCCGATTTTCACGGATAACTCTGAATTTTCGAAAATTGTGAAAGTTTGAATTTTTTTCGCCGTCTTTCTCCAACTACAAAATTGAAGATAGAGACTTTTTCTTCAAATAAAATTTGTTCATAGTAAGTTCTTTCTTTAAGGTCATGTACATTTTTTTGAAAATTTTAGTATTTTTCGCGCAATATTGTGTGCAATATGTGCAATTTTAAATAATTACAAAAACAAGATTTTCTCAAAAACGGCTCCAATTTTTTTCTTTAAACTGTTGGTAGGGATAGTGGTAAATGTACTCTATCAGATGACATAAAAGCCATATTGCTCTATCGGTTGGTTTTTTCACAAATTACAGAAATGTAAATTTTTTTACTTGTCTCTCACGTCGTTAATATTTACATTATTATATTTACGAGTATATATGCTTTAAATAATGTCAAGTAAAGTTTCTCGAAAACACAACCGTTTTCTGTGAAAAGTAGCTCAAATTTCGGCATTTTCAGAAATGCTCAAACGCCATTTTCGTATATATGGCTGCAAATTTTTTCTTGAAACTTTTGTAAGGGATAGTGATAATTACACACTTTAATATGATGTAAAGTTTTTTGGTTTTTTTTGAAATTACATAAATATAAATTTTAAGCATAACATAACATAAAGCCCTCCCCCCGACATTTTCAAAATTTTCTCAAAAACGGCTCCAAAATTGTTCTTCAAATTTCTTATAAGAATAGAGTAAAATACACTTAAGGTGGCATAGGTCCGATTTTCACGGATAACTCTGAAGTTTCGAAAATTGCAAAAGTTAAAAATTATTACTGCGTATTTCTGGAACTACAAAATTTAAGATATTTTTCTTTTAAATAAAATTTGTTGTCCAAAGTGAGTTCATTAAGGTCCTGTACATTTTTTTGAAACTTTTAGTACTTTTCGAGCAATATTGCCTGTAGTATGTGCAATTTAAAAAAAACGAAGATTTTCTCAAAAACGGCTCCAAATTTTTTTCTTTAAACTTTGGTAGGGATAGTGCTAAATGTACCCTATGAGATGACATAAACTCCACATCGCTCTATTCTAGTGTTTTTTGAAAAATTGCAAAAAAAATTTTTTTGACTTCTCTCATGTCGTTAATATTTACCTTAGCGGCGATTTTTTCACATTATTATATTTACGAGAACATGTGCTTTATATAATGTCAAGTAAAGTTTCACGAGAACTCGACAATTTTTTGTGGAAACTAGCTCAAAATTTCAGAAATTTTCAGAAACTTTCTCATATAGGGCTACAAATTTTTTCTTGAAACTTTTGTAAAAGATAGTGCTAATTACACTCTTTAATATGACGTAAAGTTTATTTTCAGTTATTTTTTTGTTTTTTCAAGAATCATATAAAATTAATTTTTTTGAATATCTCTCATATCTTTAATATGCACATTACCAGCAATTTGTAAGGATTATTATATTTGTGCGTGTAAGTGCTTCAAATAAAGTACCTAATTTGAAAGTTTTTCTGTGAAAATGAGCTTCAAATGTCGCATTTTTAGTAGCGCTAAAACACAATTTTCTTTAACACGGCACACAATTTTTAAAAGAAAATTGCCATTTAGGACTAGGTTTTTGTGTTCTTTAATATTCTAAAATTAATACTTCTGTTCTACAAATAGGTTACCGAAAAATTAAGAAAATGACAATAAAATGTACTTTTGGCAGTGATAGATGGCAGCTGGCAAGAAAGAGTATGTGGCAATTCCAAATAGCTAGCGAAGACCCAAGGAAATAGAAAACTAATATGGAAAGTCTGTGCCATTCTGTAGCACTACCAGTTAAATATGTGAAATAAAAGAGAATATGGGTTTATATATTTTATCTTCTCTTTTAATTCACATATAAATATGTGTTTATATATTTTATCTTCTCTTTCATTTCACATATTTTTAAAACCGACTTATGAAAAAATTTCTCGAATCCATGAAATTGGTCCAGTGTGTAAAAGCAAAATTTCAGTAGAGAAACAATCACAAGGAAAATTATAGAAGAAAGCAGCAATTTTGTTTGACAGTTGATTTCAGGGTTTAAAGCACTACCAAAAAATTTCAAATTTTCTTTGGGAAAATATATGCATTCCAAAAAAAAATATAATACAATTAAGAACATTTATACCGAACATTTATTTCTCAAAAACACATTCACAATCATAAAACAGACATCAAAAACGAACATTAAGCATCACAGACAACATGTTTTAGTCATTACTAGACAATCCTTTGGTTGTAGCAAATCTACAGCACACACAATAATCTAACATACATTTAATTGCACCTTTGTCTCAGTGATATTACTGGATTCCCCGAGATTTTTATTTTCATTTAACTTCAGCAGATAACTAGCAACAATGCCACTAAACAGTAGTAGTCCTATATGTTTATTCGATACAAATTTGCTGCCTGCAATCAGATGGATTGTTGACATCCAATGTCAGGATCTGAAACATTAAATGTACATTAAATAAAATACTTTCCACAATACTTTCCATTAAAATCAAAATGAACTAACATTTTTGCAACAAATTGTTTTCACACTCATGAATAGATTTTTTTTTCTTTTCGTTATTTATGCGCTAAGCTCCTTACGAACCAACTATCTAAACAACACTTTAGGAGCAAAGGCCGTTAAAATGTTCGAGAGTCCATTAAAATATTTTAGCTCAGGTTTAGATCTTACCAGTGCTCAAAATTTTTTTGATAAATATTTCCCTTTGTCCTACTTGTCACCTATGTCCCATTAGTGCCACTTGTCTCCCTTTCCTTTTGCTCCCTTGGCTCATTTTTCCCCCTTGTCACGGGCTAGTAAGCTGTAAGGTTTTGTTTGCACCATGGGCAGCATCTGACCCCTCGGGCCACAGGCTCTTGGGTTTATGGGGTCGCCCTTGGGGCGAGGGCGTCTACTTGCTGCCACAGATGCATAAATAACTATTGTATTGCTTGTAAGGTACTGTTTACTTTCAAAATTCTTAATTGTATTAAAACTGGAAATACTGTTGTATTATTAATATTATTGTTTATTATTATACTAATCTTATTTTACTATTGTATTACATTTTGAATATTGTCTACGATTATTGTAATTGTAACTTGCCACCGGACAACAGTCCATTTGCAAGATAATAAACTTATTATTATTATTATTATTATATTATTATTATTATTATTATTATTATTACTCTCTAAATTGTCCCCCATTCACCATTTTGTCCCCTTGCCCTCTTCGTCCTCCTTTCCCCATTTTGTCCCACTTGTCCTTCCGCACACTGCAATTCTTACTTAAAATGGTACCAAGACCCCTTGCTACAGAATAAAGAACGAAATGACTAGAGCCCAGACGTTTGGAAAAATGCCTTTTTTTATTGTCACTATTTCATAATTATTGACAATAGGAATCACTTGATTGTGCTTATGAAGTTGTTTTAGTACATTTTCATTTTGCCTGTTTCAGCTTTTGATGCCTATTTTGGCCATTTTGTCTTATTGAGCCCTTTTTCTGCCTTTACCTCATTATTTTGCTTTATTTACTTTTTATTTTGCCAAAAACAGTAAAAATTCTATGTGACGAATGGGGGGAGATCATCTGTGTCCACTTTCCCGTGTGCATACGTATATACGTGTGTACATAACATATGTATGCGGGAGTATATTCTTTCTTCAAACTTTGGGGGTACTCAAAACTTCAAACTCAGGGGGTATATAAAGCCCCCCCGAACATTTTCACAATTTTCCCAAAAAACGGCTCCAAATTTTTTCTTTAAATTCCTAGTAAGAATAGAGTAAGGTGGCATAAGTCCTAATATCACGATTAAATCAGAAGTTTCAAAAATTTCAAAAGTTTGAATTTTATTCAGTCTCTTCCCACAACTACAAAAATAAAGGTGGAGACTTTCCTTCAAATAATTTTTTTTTCTCCATAAAGAGTTTAAACTATAAGAGTAGTATAAAGTAACTAGAGAGTATAAAGTTTCTCGACTCAACATTTTTCTCTGAAAACTAGCTCCAAATTCCATATTTTTAGAAATGCTAGCCATTTTCTCGTAAATGGCTTCAATTTTTTTTTTCAAACTTTCGAACGGATAGTGCTAATTGCACTCTTTAATATGACGTAAAGTTCATTTTGGGGTATTTTTTGTTTTTTCAAGAATTACACAAATGTAATTTTTTTAATTCTTTCACACCGTTAATATGCACATTTCCAGCAATTTTTAGACTATTGTATTTGTGAGTTGACGCGCTTCAAATGGTTTCTAAAGAAGTTTTTCGAAATCACAAAGATTCCTGTGAAAAAGAGCTTCAATTTGCGTATTAGAATAACGCTTTAAACGACATTTTCTTAGAAAAGGCTCCAAATTTTTCAAAGAAAATTGTCATTTTGGGCGAGGTTTTACCGTTCTTTAATATTCTTAAAATAATATTTCCATTATACTCTTAAGAAACCGAACAATTACGAAAATGTCAACAAAATGTACTTTGGGCGGCGATAGATGGCAGGTGGCATGAGTACGTGTCACGCCCCCAATAGCTAGCCGACACCAAAGGAAATAGAAAACTAATAAGGGAAGTCTGAGCCATTCTGTAGCACCAATAGTTTCTCCTCTCCCAGATCTCGATGGAGCTGGATAAGTACCCGCAACAATGGACAAAACGAAGGCACGGTCGTATTTTGTCTTTCAGTGGAAGCAGGGATTGTTAAAAATCTATATAAAACTGATGGAGCTACATAATGGCACAGACTTTCCCGTATGAGTTTTCTATTTCCTTGGATCTGGGCAGCTATTCAGAATTGCCACATACTCGTGCCAGCTACCATCTATCGCCGCCCAAATTACATATTTTCGACATTTTCTTAAGTTTTTGGGTTTCCTAATAGTATAACGGAAATATTAATTTTAAAATATTAAAGAACAAAAGCCTCGTACTACATGGCAATTTTCCTTTAATAATTTCTAGCTGTTTTTAAGAAAATTTTCGTTTAAGCGCTACTAAAAATGTGAAATTTGAAGTTCATTTTCTCAGAAAATTTTTGAGTTTTTCAAAAAACTTCATTTGAAGCACTTACATTCACAAATACAATAGCGTTTATAAATTGCTGGTAGTGTGCATATTAAAGATGTCTCAAAAAAATTACATTTGTGTAATTTTTGGGGAAAAAATACTCCAAAATGAACTTTACGTCATATTAAAGAGTGCAATTAGCACTATCCGTTACAAACCTTTGAAGAAAAAATTTGGAGCCATTTATGAGGAAATGGTGTTTGAGCGTTCTGAAAATGCGGAACTTTGAGCTAGTTTTCATAGAAAACTTTTTGAGTTTTCGAAAAATTTTACTTGACATTATTTAAAGCATTTGAATTCGTAAATATAATCTAAACAAATCGCCACTAATGTAAATATTACCAACGTGAGAGGTCAAAAAAATTACATTTTTGCAAGTTTTGAAACAACAAAGGAATAGAGCGATAGTTTATGTCATATCATTTAGAACTATCCCTACCAAAAGTTTAAAGAATAAATTTGGAGACGTTTTGAGAAAATCTTTTTGTATTCTTTTTAAATTGCACATATTACACGCAATATTGCGCGAAAAGTACTAAATGTTCAAAAAAATGTGCATGACCGTGAAGAAAAAACTCACTATGAAGAACAAATTTTATTTGAAGAAAAATCTCTATCTGCAATTTTGTCGTTGGAGGAAAAATGCCGAATAAAATTCAAACTTTTGCAATTTTTTAAAATTCAGAGTTAACCATGAAAATCGGACCTAAGCCACCTCAATAAGTGCATTTATTCTGTTCTTACAAGAAATTTAAGGAAAAATTTGGAGCCGATTTTGAGAAAATTTTGAAAATGTCCGGGGAGATTCATGTAAAGTACCCCAAATTTTATAGAATCTTTTCAAAATCTCAAAGCTTTGACTCAAATCAGATCGACGGGGGAATATCCAGTTTGGAAGAATCGTACTTATGGTTTAGGCGCTACCAGTGTTCACAGACGGATGGAAGGACGGGCGGACAGACAGACGTTTCCTTTCAATTGTTGTTTCGGTGTCAAGGGCCCACAAAAGAGGGGTTTTGGCTACACCATGTGTTAGGGGATTTTGTTTCTTAATTTAGCAACTGGATTTATCCACTTTTTCGTTATCACGGCCCGGAAACGAATGTTTTTAGCGAAAATTCGCCATTTTGTTGCGCAACATTACATAAATTTCCCTATACTAGTATATGCGTACGTATACGGGAAAGTAAAAAGGAAGAGCATACGAGTCAATATTTTTATTTCTTTTTTTTTTCGTTGATGCCGACAGACTTAGTTCGTTCACGAGGAATCCCATCTTATTCTGAGCATGGTCATGGATCCCTCTGAGAACAGCTCTCTGTACATAGTATACCGTTCTCAGTGCTGGCGATGTACACAAGTGAAAAGAAGGAAAAATACACCGATGTTTGTGGAAGTTGCAACACCCAGAAGGAATGGCCGAATCACTTAAAAATCGGTAGAATTAGTGTATCCGTAAGAAGTAATTAAAATTGCAATAGAGAGCATAAATTTGCATTGCGCCAGGTCTGGGGAAGTACGAACCTCCGTCGTTTTTCATGACGGGCACAACCCCATGGGAATATCCCAGCGAAATTTCCACATGGCCCGGCGACCACCCAGCATGTGTTTATCACCTTGCTAGAGTGAAAGCGCTCTGTGGAAAATTTCCGTCACTGAAGTTTGTAAAAGGTACGAAGCGACTGGTGCTTCTAGAAACAAGACGTAATAGCTCCGGGCCAATACGAGCAGTCTTCCAAAATGTTCGTAGAATGTTCTAGAACTTTTCTGGAAATGAGAAGGGGAGAGAGGAACTGGCTCCAGTTTTAACTAGTAAAAAGAATTCATTCTGGTGAGAACCTCCGAGGAGGACAGTCGAGTCGTGGGGGAGAGCTTCCGAGTGTGACTCGGAGGCGAGATCGCAAATTTTCCTTGTTTTTATTTCCCGATGCGGCGAGTGGCCGTCAGTGAAAAATCACGGGAAAGTGAATATCGTAATGTGTTAAGACTGAATTTCACTTATTGTAGGGGCGAATAAATGGGGCGTGTAAATGGGCGAGTGCCCATTCAATAAGTACTATTCGGCTGAACACTAAACATCAGTCCACGCGATCTGTCATCCTGCCGCTTTTCGATAAATTTCGATGAATTCGCCTGAGTGTTTGCATCACCTGAACGCCGATATGTCACTTCCGCCTGCACGTCGAGGACAGCATTTTTCTACCTGAACGAGGGAGACCCCGTCGACGCCCCGTCTGCAGTGAATGGAAAATAGCATCACGGACATTCACCCCCAGAGGTCGACGCCCGTTCTGGTGATTTTAAAACCTTGCGGCCGAGCTCCGGCCCATTGACATTCGCCTTCGTACGGCGACCCACTGAACTTGAGACCTTTTTTTGTTTTGCATGGCATAAATTCTTTACAGGGAATGAACGGGCCGCGCCTGGCCATCTTCCCAAGTCAATTCATTTTAATTCAAATTGTACTGTAGTGTTATTAGTTTTGTTACTAAAGTGTTATTAGTTTTAAGACGAAATGTAAAATTTGTGTGTTTGCTTTACTGCGTCTTAAGACGACGCAAAAGTGCGTTCTGAGCTCACGCGATGAAAATAGGGTAAAGATTTTATACTTTTTTGAAAGAGTTAAATTACAACCTCCAAAATCTTTATCATTAAAATTCAATTATTTAAACTCATAACAAACACGTGTTCTCATTCTGGAGTGAAGAGTCGAGCCATGTCCATCCTCCCAAACCAAATTTACAGATTCTCCATCGCTAACTACCGCTGAGCTGGCCGGCACCTACTCAGGTAAGGTGGAGAACCTATTCGACCGCCGCCTGAGTTGTGTTTGACGGTCCACTGACGGCGACTGCCGTGCGTGCGCGCGTCCCGTGGAAGACCACAATATTCAAGAGTGCAATTTGTACTTTCCGTTCGCCTAAAAGTTTGAAAGAAAAAAAATTTGGAGAGTTACTTATGAGGAAAAATGGCGTTTGAAGCGTTTCTGAAACTACGGAATTTTGGGATAGTTTTCATAGAAAACGGTTGACTTTTCGAGGAAGACCTTTACTAGATTATATTTAAGCACATTACTAGTAAAAATAATGTAAAAAACAATCGCCGGTAAAGTAAATATTTAACGCGAAATACAAATAAAAAAAAATTATATTTGCAATTCTTGGAAAAACAAAAGAATAGGGAGCGATATGGGGTTTATGTCCTCTCATTGAGTACATTTCGTACTATTCCTCCAAAAGTTTAAAGAAACTGTGGTGCTACAGAATGGCATAGACTTTCCTGTGATTAGTAAATAACATCATGGACTTTTTCTCAAGAGCATTTCACAACTCAATACACTTGGTTAGCAAAGTACAGACAAGTTTCAATTTTAACCTAACTAATGGATAGTACATCACTAGACATTACATGTTAAAGCATTAAAAACTTCAAATTGGAGGAAATTACATTGAAATCCCACTGCACTTGCACCTAAAATTCACCAATATCAAAAAACAATATAACACGAGAGAATATTAATGAGGCATTGGTGAGTGACTTTGGTATCTTTACACGATTGAGCTTAGTTACTACACTTAGAGGCATTGGCGAGGTACTTTGGTGGTGCACAACTCAGACAACTGCAGGGAGAATGAAGACATCTCAAGCTCGGCAGAGATATACATCTTAAAGACTGGTCTACACTGTGCACTTACCAGAATAGCATCTTGCATGGAAAGATATCAATGTTTGTTGTTTTTTATCTTTGCAAAGAAATGCGATCTGAAGCCCACAATGGAGGCTTTTCAGTTCCAAAAATTTAATGTGTCACACAAACCAAAAATGACAGCTTCAGTTTAGACAAAACATGGAAATTCGTTACCAGCAGAAAATTATTGTGATTGGTAATACTGAAATGAATTAAACGTAAAAATTAATTTTAAAAAGATAAACATGCCAAACAAAAAGGCATTTACATCATAAAAGACCCAATAAAGGCAAAATAAAAAAAAATGTCAGAATGTTTAATTTTTCCATAATTCATATACATATATCAATTGCCTTTCAATATTTTTATTAGAATAAAATGGGCCTTTTGTCTAAACATAAGATGTCTATACATAACCATGTTTTATATGCTTTAATATTTCTTCCATTCTTCTAATATTTAAGAGTAGCAATTATTATTACAATTTCAAGGTAAAATATTACCAAATGAATATCAGAAACAATAATACAACAGGTGACCAAATGGAGTAACATTGCATGTCCAGGACAAGAGTAATTTTCATATTTTTTTAAAAACCTGTTTTTCCTAAGGCCAATTAAATGAAGAAAAGAGAATTTTCTCAATGTTGTAGTATATCTTTCTAAATAGCAATCATTGTATATAGAAAAGTTATTTTGCTTAAAGAGTGACAAATGGGTTTCCTCAAATACAGAGGTAATGTCTCAAAAGACATATTAATTTACATGTATGGTAAAGCAAACAATTTCAACAATAATTAAAAGCATGATAAGAACAATGAGATAAACAGTGTATTTAGTTAAAGAATATTGAAATTAAGTACTGAATGACTAAAAGAAGCTATGATTAATTAATAAAACAATTAACTTTTTGTGTATAATTGTAATAGTAATATAGTTTCTTTACAATAAGTAACATAAGATAGGTTTCAACACTGATTATGCCCGATAATTATACTCGTGGACACATCATATACAACAAGAAACACTTTCAAGGTCAATACGTGCACATTCATCAAATGTTTAGGAAAATCTGAAATTAGGCTCTCAGGATACACAACCGATCAGCAAGTAAGAGATAAGAAAAGTCAACGTTTTGTTTGGAATTTTGATGAGCAGGCAGAGGAATAAACTATTGTTAGTGATGATAAAATTGAGTACTTTACATTTTCTTAATTTGCATTTTGAAAACAAGGCTATAGAATTTTATAGCATTATAAAAATTAAGATTTAGCATTTTGTAACATTTATTGAGAAAATTATTATGACAGGAGGTCTCTTTGAGATTAAAAAAATATTTTGAAGCTTTGTAGATTTTCCTATTAAAATTATGAAATAAGGAAACTAATTTTAATATTTCATCATTTGTGAAGTTGAAGAAATTTAAAATGGTATTTTAAAAAATCCATAGAATGAGTTTTTGTCTCATAGATGCGACCGGCTGCACTCTCTGTCTATCTAACTAACTTTTATCTAACATCTCTTCCTTTCCTATCTTTTATGTATTAAATTAATTCATTAATAATTACTTCATCATTGGATGCGGTTGTTTGCAAAAAAAAATTATACGTCGTAGGTC
This sequence comes from Acheta domesticus, assembly GCA_031308135.1. Lineage (NCBI taxonomy): Eukaryota > Metazoa > Arthropoda > Insecta > Orthoptera > Gryllidae > Acheta > Acheta domesticus. The sequence goes on along the minus strand of JAHLJT010002406.1, from coordinate 143,452,138 downwards.
CGGCGCAAGTTTCCAGTACTGGATGAAGACCCGCTTTCCATTTTGTAACACTATCCGGTGTCTGCTATACTACAAATAACAAATCCAAATTCAATGCAAAAGCAAAATCACAAACACACTGTGTTTGTTACTCTTTATTCGGCTTCCTGGCGTTGTATATTTGGATAACATGAACATCATCTCTGTTCCACCATAACATAAACAAAATTCAAAACAACAGAAAATAAAAAAAAATCACATTCACATAATATTTACAAATCACACCATGAGACATGTGCATTCTCTCTGTATGGCCTTTTTCTTTGTGAACAAAAATTCAAATTAAAAAAAAACGATGACATGCTCGGGCTTCAACAAATTATGATAATTCTCGTCGTATTTATCACAGTGCATGAGTCGCTACTTCCCTTTCGTAGCGATGTCGTAACTGCGCCCAACGTCATAGACGTCCACGATGGCTACACCAAGTTCCAGTTACCATTTTACATATCGTCAACACAACTCACACACATAAATTGACTGTCACTATTAAAACAAAACTCGTAACATTATTTTCTTCACGTCCGAAAATCATTTCTCGCATAGCAAAACTTGAGGTCCTCTCACCTCTGAGACTAGAATTCATCTACCGAAAAGTATTGTTGCAATTCATTAGCAAAACTTTTCCTCAACAAAACACGCTCTCTCAGTCTTTTGTCCTTTATTGACATCAAATTATTCTGATTTACGCCTCCCCGGCATCCCCTTGCTTAACGGTATCTGCCAAAAATTCCCTATATTCCCGTTTTCGATGTTTATTAGTCCGAAACCCCGCATTTCCTGTTATTCAGTTCGAATTTCGTACTTTTCTGTGCTTACTCACACCAGCAATTCTGCGTCACTTGTCTTTTGACAACAGTCTTGACACAGAAAACCACACACTTGCCGCCTTATAGACTACATGTGCTGACATAGAAAGTTATTCTTAAGTTCCCTAAAGTTAATTATTGTTTTGAACTAATGTTTATTCACCGCAACATTTCGAACACAATAAATGTCGACAAGCCATTCTGTCATTTGTTGAATCTACAGTCGGCTTCCTCTGTGACTGTTCTTTATTGTAAAAAAATACAAATCATTACATAGAGGACTACAGGCTTCTGTATAACACTATATCCTAAAAGAGAGGAAAAGGATTGTTTGGCGATTTGTGAATACTTATTAAAACAACACAACATTCTTTTAAAAGGTCATGTATTTTGTTAAATGAAATCAATTTATATAAATACGTATTAACAATATGTAACACAATCGGTGGAAAATCAACTGAGAGCATACTTCAATGTTGACTTCTTTTAACCTATTTCTTTTGTCAGTAACAATTGAACTATAATGATTGAAAAATCGTCCAGCTTCTAAACTGTTGACATTTGTCAAATTAAAGGTTTTGAAACATTTGTGTTGCTGTCGATCCATAGTTACAGAGTAAACGTGAAGGAAGCCATAAAATGCAATTTAGAATGTATATTGCAGATTCATCACCATTGCGCACTTTGTAGGTGATTTTGCAATCGTTACGCATTTTAATGCAGATTGAAAACCTTTAGAAATATACTGCACAACCGACGATCAAAGATACAATTACTAATTTTTTTTTTCAGCATTCTGGCAACATTTTGCATTTTTAGCAATTGCTAAAATCTACCATCTCTAACTATCATAAAGGATAAGGGTCAGAAAATGTTGAACTTTCATGGAAGAATGGAATTTCATATGCAAAAGTAATCATTACATGATAAATTTAGCATTTAGAAATACCGCAGAAGCAATGCCGGAAATATTGAAGTTCTTTCTTCAAAATTAGTAAATATGCAGAAAAATATATTTTTCGAAGTGTAGATGATGGATAATTGCAATGTTTGGAAGCTGGTGTCAAATCAAGAGAGCTGTGCATGTTCACCAAAAGGGAAGTAAATGAACGTAATACTTTTTTATTTTATATAGGACGAATAAGTCTAGTTAATGTTTCACACAATTGAGAGCAATCGGTTATGTCACGAAAAATGTCATGAGGATTGTTTATCTTTAAGAGGAAAAAAAGGAATGAATGGATGAAGATCACAATTTCAGTACGTTACTATTTTGCTATTATGTTCATGTTTATTTATGGTTCTTTTATGTTTGTGTTCTGCTGAAAAAAGGGACAAGTTTCGGCTTTGATGGTGAGAAAATATAAGAAACAAGTAAGTTTTGTCAGAAATGGACTACTGCCTCCGTAATTTATTTATTAATAGTTCCCAATTACTGTTCCCAATCCTATGTCCAATGGTAATATTCATGAGGAACTTGAGTTCCTATGTAGAGAAGAATCATTGTCTCATGTAAACAAATTTTCTTCCATCCACAAAATATTAATATAGAAAGTTAGCCAAACAGAAGCAGATAGTAAAGATCAGGGTTTAATAATTAAAATAAATAGTAGCAATAATGGATATATCACAATACATAATTCAAGTAGTATTGATTAGATACTCTTTTCTCTAGTAAACATTAATAGCTAATCCTACTCTGTGTAAAAGCATACTTTCCAATTTAATTCTCATCCAATATAATTTCTTATGAAAGGAATAAAATCCTAATTTTCTCCCCTTCATCTTACCTGATTAGAAATGTGTAGTGATACTACACCAACAGCAGCGTAATATGGCCAGGTTTGCTGGCTACTGATGCCTGCAAGTACAAGACCTCCCAACATTGTGCAAGCAAATCCAGATAGCCACTGCTTAGTGTGGTCTCCAAACTTAATGGCAGTGGATTTAATGCCCAACAGCAAGTCATCAGCTCTATCCTGGTAACACCATTCAAATTGACTATGTAAACAAATTGTAAAAGAAATTTTTCATTAAATATAGTTCTACACTTTAAAAAATGTATTAAAAACAGGAAAATGGTAGCAATTATGTTATCTCCGGTAT